>CM042559.1:11670000-12152500 GCA_023630585.1 Cranoglanis bouderius
GCATCGTCATCTCTTCACTTGGCTGATCTCTGTTCACAGTAACATCGATGAGGAAATAATCACTGATTAATTCAGTCACTTCAATTATCTTGGCTAAATTTCTTGTTATTCATGTTGTTGTTTTTTTTTTTTATCAGGTCATTGGAACATTTTAAAGCTTTGTCTGCTGTCATCTGTACAGAGTGTGTAAGCACTGTTTTCAGTTTTGATGATGTGATGGCACATTAGGATTTTGACTAGAGATGCACCGATCGACTGGCCAGGGACCGGAATTGGGGCAGTTTGCAAAACACTCCACTAACAACTGCGTTACTGAACATAAATAAAACAGGGCAAAGAGCAACAGAAATATAACCAGGCTTTACATGCATACATGTGGTGATCATAGCTCGCGCTCCGTCTACCGACTGCCCACTCGTCAGTGAGGGAGTAAGAGAGAGCGTTCCGCCTTAAAGGAGCAGTAACTAATTCTACTTGTTACACTTGTTATTTAATTATTAGCCACTGCACCTATTAATATTTGGAAGAGTGTTGTACACTTCAGTTTTGTTCATAGGCTTGTAATCTTTGGACTTTTGTGAGACGAGTAAAAAAGAGAAAAAGGTCAATTTATAAACATAGTGGGAAATGATCTCTGTTTTGTTATATAAAGCAACTCATTTTCAGTTAATTGTTATTTCTACCTCTTTCCCTTCACAGAGCTCTTTATTTTGAGAGTTGTTTAAGTGAGAGAAGATCCTGTAACTTAGTGCAGTTTGGGGGAAATTGTAATGTTTAATAATTCTTTTATTATGAAAATAAAATTTCGCATTGAAGAGAAGTACATTTTTAGATAGTTCTTAGAAAGAAAATCTGAATCGACAAAAATCGGTATCGGTAGGTCACACTTACAATAAAATCGGAATCGGCCAAAAAAATTGCAATCGGTGCATCTCTAATTTTGACATCTGGGAACTGAGTTAATTAGGTGTCTGTCCATTGTGACAATCATTGATTGAGAAAATCACACTTTAAAGACACAATTTTCTTTTGACTTCTTCAGACAGACTGTCTGGTTTTAACCACTTTGTTAGATTGGCTCCTTATCCATGATCTTTGCAGGCAGAAACCAAGGCAGGGTTAGGAAGTATCTAAAAAAAACAACAACAATTATTCCATGTTGTTTTGGTAATATATACAGTACTGTGCAAAAGTACTGGGTTTTGCTGCAAAAATAAGAAGCAAGTGTGAAAGTCAAAGTCTCCAGAAGAACTGTGGCTGGTTCTGCAAGATGCTCAATAAAACTTACCAGCTCATTTCCTTATAAAACTGCACAAAGTGTCCTGGAGACTACTATTTTTATATTAGTTTTTTGTCACAACAAATATCGACTTTGTTTAATTTACTACTGTTTATTGCTCTTTACTGTATTTTATATATATTTTTTTAAAAATGTAGAAACATTTAATTTCATTATTTTGAAGGCATCTTTGCTCTACAGCATTTCTTTGCATGTGCCTAAAACTTTTGCACAGTACTGTACATGTTTTCATGAAGTAGAGGTGCCAAAACATAATATTCTACCTGCTGATTCTGTAGCATATGTGCAACAAGCATTATATATAAGGCAGTATTTGGGAAACTTTGGGAAACTCAATCATGTATGGAACTAAAATCTATTATTTAACACTGATATTAAAAGAAGTATGTTTTATACCTGGTGCATTCTTTTTACATGAACCCTTTTGTTGCTGGTTTTAAAATGAAACAGTCAGTAAAATTTTCCAGCAAAAAAGAGATTTCCACAGCATGCCAGTTAAAGATAATAAAACCTGCTGTCCCATTTCCCCGGTGCTGATGTGTAGGAGTGTTTGGCTTTCCCAGCTGTTCTAGGAGGGATGACATGGTTTAGCTGTTGACAGATTTACGATGAGCACATGATTAGCTTTTCAGGATGTGTGACCTTTATTTCCGTCTCATAACATTTTCCTATTATTAATAATAATAATAATAATAATAATGCTATGTCAGGACAAAGTTGTTCAGCTTAAAACCTCCCAGTGAGTTTGGGAAAGTTGAAGCCATTTACCATAAAGAAGCCCTCTTGGAGAATTTTCTCCCCAGTTATATTACATGTTTCAATGCATTCCCTTAAAGGAGCAATAGTCGATTTTTAAAAGATGTCTTACTTGTACAAATAACCCTGGAAAATAAGTAGAACCTTTTTAAAAATAATTGTTAAAGCTATAGCCTCAAGTCTGAAGTGGTGGAGGAAACCCATTTGGAAAACTGCGTTATAGCCCGGAGTGCTTATTTGTGTTTGGGTCTCTTGGCAGCCGTTGTTTATCGCTTAGAGAGTCGGGTAATGCGTGTGTGTATGTAATGTGTATGTAATGCTAGCTAACTCCCGAGCAGCTAACCATGCTAACACCAAAGCACAAAAGTTTGAAAGTGATGTCATGACAAGTGGAAATATAGTCAAATGTATATAGTATTTCCTATTATGTGATTAAAATTAATTATTATTTAAAATTATGTAACCTATTTATAGACTTTAAAAAAAAAAAACAACAACAAAATGGCAAGCTTAAAATAGTCGCTGACAGATATATTTGAAAGCTTTAAGCATTAATTTCTAGAAAGAAGAAAATGATCTGACAATAGAATAAGACTATTGAAAGCATTTAACAGGCTGAATTTATATATATATATATATATATATATATATATAAGATTCATTATATTTTATTGCTAAGATTTTTTGCAGTATGTCTGCATTCTTGGGACCTTGAAAAGAAGCTCCAGTGTTTTAAAAACTAATCTCTATCCACAGCATCCGTATCAAATATGTATGGACGCCTGTGTCCGTCACAGAGAAAAATAACATTTAAAAAAAAAAAAGGTAATTACGACTTTATTTCTCACAATTACAAGTTTACATCTCGCAATTCTGACTTTATTATTATTATTTATCACAATTGCGAGTTCATATACTCTCAGGCTAGACGTCCACTTGACACAGTACCTGAAATGTGACTAACTTCAGGTAACGAGCACGCGCTAGCATATGGCTTTCCTTGTCTTGACTAGCTGATGAGTGTTGTCCTTATAAAGAGAATGATTGATGCTTTGTCGGATGACTCTTTGTAACTCGCTAAATGTCAAGTGGACGTCTAAATTGCGAGGGGAAAAAAAGTCAGAATTGCGAGATGTAAACTCGTAATTGTGAGAAATTAAAGTCAGAATTGTGCGATATGAACTCAGGAAAAAAAATGTCAGGATCGCGAGATGTTAACTCAAATTTGCAAGCAAAAAAGTCCGAATTGCGAGATATAAACACAAGTGTGAGAAATAAAGTCAGAATGGCGAGATTTAAACTTGAAATTGTGAGGGGGAAAAATTGTCAGATATGAAGTCGCAATTGTAAGAAAAAAACTCGCAATTCTGAGATACAAAGTCGCAATTAACTTTTATATTGTTCTTCTCCATGGCGGAAACTGGCTTCCATAAATAAGTGAGCAACACTGACAAGAAATTTGTTGAATGCTGTAAAAAAAAAAGAAAAGAAAAAAAAAAAGGAAAACCTGTTGAATTAAAACTCTTATAATGGTGCTCCAAGAGAAGTTGTAGAATTCTGTCAATCAGTGTTTAAAGTGGGGTTCTTTGTAACTCAAATTTAAACTTTTACACTCTAAACAATACAAGTATTAGCATGAGACAGACATGAGAGAGTGTTTTAGCAAAGCTCTTATGTAGCTCGATAGTGTTCTTGTTATTCAGTATTTGAACACTGGAACATTTCATTAAGTCTTTCTAGTTCTGTCTGGAAAAGTAGTTCCACCTTTTAAAGGATAAATTATTCAGATTAAGATTTAAATTTACAAATGCATTCTTTTCATATTTTCGTCCCAATTTCCATGCCGGAGTTTAATTTTGGGGATTGGTAACCGGGCCCCAGCCCCTTGGGGCTTTGTGCATGCCCCGAGGTGACCACTTGTGCTGTGTGAGCGGTTCAGCGATGCCATATTTGTTGATGCTTCCATATGTTTAAGCACGTTCGAAATTCTCAACGATGAATCTTGTAGCATGAGTGTCTCTACAACACGTAGCAAGATCAGCGATTCAAACAGCCAATGAGAATCAGAGAAGAAACTATTGTAAGCGACAATAATATTGCTTCAATAAGAAGTTATTTGTCATGTCATAAGCAAATGTTGTTAGGAACAGCAAAAATAATAAAACATGACAATTCCTGGCGACCCACAGAATAAAAACAGCTATGTTTCTTTGCACTATGCCTCCATTTCTCTTTGCAGAATAGACAGTCATCTCTGCCCACGTCTCCCGAATCAATTCTTCCTCCACATTTTTCTTATATTTCTTCTCCCCCCCCCCCCACCACAGTCACAAAGTCACATGATCGTCAGCGCTCATGTTTATTTTCGTGTTAAAAGATTTTCATTATGAGTAGTACAGCGATTCTGACATTATGAAAGTGTAGTGCAGTATAGAAAGTTGTGTTTTTCAGTACAGATAAAACCTGAAACTCTTATCCGTGGATAGGGATTAGTTTGAAAAACGCTGGAGTGTTCCTTTAAGGCTCAGAGTGAACAGTCATGCTGATGGCACTAAATACTTTGGCTGTATGAAGAGGTGAGCAAGTTGCAGGGTTGCAGGACTAATGTGTGACCTCTGTGACCCTGCCACATGCAAGACCTTATCACATTGCGTTGACTGGATACTCGATGCTACAGTGCAGTAAATGAGTCCAGCTCTCGGCTTACCGGGGCTCACTCTGTAACAGATGTACTTTTAATAATCACTTGACAAGTGACGAATCGAGTTGATGTCATTAGCCTCCAAAAATGTGAACGTGTCCAAAGATTAGTATGGGTCGTCTCACTCGGCTGAGTTTAGTAGTTTCTCTTTAGCTCTGTCTTGTGTAAAGACCTATCGAGACAGGATTAAATGTAAATTTAATCCTTTTACAGGTCCTCCACCGTGTCCCTGTTTTTCTCCGTCCTCCTCTGAGAAAATTACAGACCAAATTACCTACCGGTTTTCACCAATCTCGGAGGTCTTCTGATCATTTAGTCCCGTCCGGATGTACATGTCCTTGATTTTCTATGCTTTGGGGGGAAAAAAAAAGATAATATGACTGCTGCTGCTACTTGCCGTATTTTGTCTGGTAGCGAGGTAGTAACCCTCACCCAGATGCTAAACACTTTCTGAGTCACGAAACAAAAAACGGATGCTTCTTGTAAACTTTGTGATCATTGTTTTATTGTATTTTCAAATTGTAGCTGGAACCCTTGTTCACCGCAAAGTGAAATAAGCGCCAGTAGGGCTGGGCGATATGACAAAAATATCATATCACGATACTTGAGGACATTTCTACGATACAGGATGCGCATCATAATATATAATTTAGCTGTCAAACTGTCTGCAAAACAGTAGTAAAACAAATTTTAAAAAGTTAAACAGAGTTTGACGATACTTTTCTTTAATGCCTACAAAGACAAAGAAGATTAAGTTTTTAAACAACAGTTACGTCAAATCAACGGCATCCATTCAGTACCATTTAAGTTGTAATTATTAAAAATTAAAAAATGCATCACCATACCAACGATAACTCAGAAAAGTGTATCACGTAATCATTTATCGATATTATATCGCCCAGCCCTAAGAGCCAGCGTCTCTTCACTACTCCAGTGCTTCTTCGACTGTTTGGATGCCATGTTGTGAATGGAGCGTCAACATATGACCATGTGATGCAAACATCCAGCTGGAAACCAACTCTTGTTGTCATTTTATTGTTGTCCGGATGCAAGAGTTTTATCGTTGAGGAGACGTACATTTAAAAAATAAAAAATAAAAAAATTTATTACAGACGACCCTGTGGTAAACTAATCCAATCCAAATAGGGTTTAAGCCGTGATTTATCTCAGTCTTTATGAACAGTGTGAGTAATAAACTCTACAGCTCTAGTGGCTTTTTGGTTTAGGCATTATTTATCTTTAATTCCAGAGCACTCTTTCATTGGTACATTTCTTTTTATAGTGCAGTGGCCCCTCTTTGTTGCAGATTAAAAGGCTTTGGTGGAAAACCGTAGCCAGAGTGTGCGATATTAATCACAATAAACAGATATTTAATAGACTGACGTTCCACAGGCTGCCTCTCAAAGCTTCCAGTTCGGCTCCCAGTCATAATGGCACAAGCATGATCACGGCTAAGGGATTAAGTTCAACCCGTGCCCAGTTTTCTGCTTTTAAGTTCCCGAGTTCTTCATCTGTTGTCTAAAAGATTTCTTATTCCTGAGGTTCAGGTGAGGATTATAGCAGGCTTTCTACTGATGCTGTGCAGAGGGGTTTTCCCGAGCTGCACGTTGAAGTGAATTTTATTACTCCTGTTAAGATCAGAAGATTTTGCACGAGTAGACATAAACAATGTTTTGTTTTTAGGTGCAGACTAAACATTTTGTAGGGTGTCACAAAGTACATACACATCAAGGCCATGTCATAGTTAATCATTCTTTATCAAGTAGGGGTGGAGGGTGTGACGTGATTTGAAACATTATATCACGATACTTGAAGACGTTTCTATCATACATAATATTTAACACAATATACAGTAGGTTTGCTAATGAATTGCTAGCAGAACAGTACCGTTACATTTTAAAATAAAAACTATAAAAAAGTGATTATATAAATGTTAAATAAAAACTTTTATATAACCTCTACAACTATTTAACCTGGACACCAATTTGCATATGATTTTAAAGATGTATTACAAAATTTCAAAATCTAAAATGTAGCTGAGCTGAGCAATAAAGAATATCTACAAAATAACTGGAAAATTGTAAAATGCTAAAAATTCTTATAGATTTCAAATGTTTGTTTTTTGTTTTCAGTATAATTTTATTTTTAATTTATTTTTATATATAATTTTAGTTTTTAAATACAATAAATACATCTACATTTATTTTAAAATTATTTATTAATGATGAATGAACAACTGCATTATTATTTATAGAGTTTTTTTCATGCAACACTACTATATTGCTGGCAGCTTTTCAGCAGACCTGTATATCAGGATATGATATTTTTGTTCTAATCAACTGCTAATCAATCAATTTCAAAACAATTTCACTTTGTAATCATTATGTCAGAAAAGTGTTTAATGAAATAATTTCTCACAATATCAATATCGTCATATCATCATATTGCCCAGCGCTATTGTCAAGACCTCTGACAATATGTATACTGCATCTTTATTTGTGCTACAATAAAAGCTCAAAACATTTCAAACAAGGTTTGTTGCTTCTTTTTTTTTTTTTTTTTTTCCTGCCAGAATTTCCTGCTTCCTCTGCTTATTACAGGTCAGGAGTCACTCACGTAAAAGTCTTTAGCTTTGTCTGGTATTGTTTTGCCTGTCGGAAGACATCCAGAGCTTCGGAGCTGTACTTTCCTCAGTGAGAGAGGAAAAGGGCACAGATCATCCTCAATGACCAGAACAGTTGTAGAGCAGAGGAGACAGGGTTTGTGTTGCGGTCTGGGAAAACTTGTTGGATATTGGTTTCGCTGAATTCTACCAAACTTCCAAAAAAAGGATGAAAAATTAAGTTTTGGCCAGATTTTTTTTTCTAGCTGTAATCATACTTTGACACCAACTATACAAAATGACAAATAAAGCGACATGGAATGAAATCTTGCCACAAAGATCATGTTGGGTAAGGGACCATTTTAACAAACTGAATATTTTGTTTAGAAAGATTTCTACAACCATGTCAGGCTTTGATCTACAGGCTGTCCCAAAAAGTCAAAAAGACACTTTTCAGACAAAAAAGACAATGAATGCTGCTGGGTTTCGCTCAATAAAACTTACCAGCTCAGTTCCTTATAAAACTGCACAAATTGTACCGGAGACTACTATTTTTGTTTTAGTTTTTAGTTTTTTGTCACACCAAATATTGACTTTATTTCATTTACTACTGTTTACTGCTCTTTACTGTATTTTTTTTTTTTTTTTAAATGTAGAAACATTTAATTTCATTATTTTGAAGGCATCTTTGCTCTACAGCATTTCTTTGCATGTGCCTAAAACTTTTGCACAGTACTGTATGTGTGTGTACCAGATAAACTTTTTTTTCCTCGAAACTCAGTAAGGCATAGGCATTTAAAAAAAAAAAAAAAAAAAAAAAAATTCATTCACAAATAGCCATGATTTGAATGATTTGTCAATCTCATTGTCCGTCTTATTTTTCTACAATCGAGGAAGCTCTCACAGATTGTACATGCAGCCTTTTAGTCAGACTGCTTATAATCTACCTGCTTGTAAACTTTATGAATTCATTTTCTTAGGGCCAGAGTATTGTTTTATAGAAAGACTTGTAGACGATGATTAGGGAAAAGGTGTTGCTATGACACTGTGCTGTGTCCTCATTGTGTTTTCAGCACACAGTGTCTCTGGTGTCTCTCTGAGCTGTCAAGCTTGTCTCTTGTGCTGAGCCCAGACATGATCAAATGAGCAGGAGGGAAGGAGGGAGGGAGAGAGAGAGAGAGAGAAAGTCTCTGAAGAGCTGCCTCCCCCCCGAAGGTGTACCCAGTGTCTCAGCGGTGCAGAGATGACACATCGGTCCCTCTCTGTCTTTCATCTCTCGCTCTCTCTCTCGCACTCACTCTCTGTGCCAGCATTCATCATCCCCCACTCCTGCCTATAAAATGCCAGAGATGAGAACAGATTTTTTTTAATGTGATGCAGTCTCTTTGACGCTGTGCCCTTTGGTGACTTCTGGATACATAGCCTGCGGATGAGATGGGTTTTTTTTTTTTTTTTTTTTTTTTTTTTTTTCCCCCCCCTGGGAATTTGTGTTTTTGCCTCTGTCCTGTTTGTAAGCAAAAAAAAAAAATGCTTTTTTAATAAACATCACAACATGTTGTGCCCTGAGGAGTAAATTCAGCATAAAGTCTGTGATTAGGAGACATGAGTTACTGTCATCTAGGACAGGACGTGTGATCGTCTTTGTGCCGTATGTCATGAAAAGGGTGGGGATGCACCATCTTTTCAGTTAAACATAATCCTAACATCACACAGGCTTTCAACATGCATGTATGTTGCCTCCAGAGGGATTCTCCCAGATTTTTCAACAAATAAATACATTTACCATTGTCTGTTTTTCTTTCCGCCACTCACTTCTAAACATTTTATTTATTTATTTTTTTAATAGTGTGAACAGATTTGCCACGCTTGTACTTTTGCATGGAAATGATCTGAATCATCAGGTTCATGACTGAAGGCTGCCTCTTTGTTTGACCATTATGTTATTAAATGAAAAGTGTGTTTCGCTGCTTCAGCTTGAGATGTTGTGAATAAAAGCTGACAAGGACATTGGCGGTTGGATATATCACCTGTCAGGCACAATCCTTTTTCTGTAATTTGCATTGCTTCCTTGCTTTTGTGCCGTTAAAATTGCTGTGCGGGGAGTCTGGCTGGAGAACTAGGCCATTAGTAAGTAAGTAAGTGAGTGAGCGAGTGAAGTAGGTAGAGAGGGGGAGAGAGAGAGAGAGAGGAGAAGCAGGTGAAGCAGAGAGCTCAAAGAAACCCATATTAAATATAGATGAGGACCATTAAGGTTGCTCCTGCACCATGACTTCATGGAGGTGTACACAACTACCGTCACGGTGTGTATGTTTGTCCGTGTGTACGTTTTTCCTTCAGGGCGAAAACATTAAGCGCTCACTGATTAGGAAGAGTTATTTATTATTATTATTAGTAAGTGATTAATACATTCTTTTAGGTGGAAGATGATGGTTTGTTTGCAGTCTGTAGGCATTTATTGCACAAAATGTTAATTATTTGTTACAGGAAGTGGGTTAGATTAACCATCCATCCATTTTCCATATCGCTTAACCTACATAGGGTTGCGGGGGAACCTAGAGCCTATCCCAGGGAACCCGGGGCACACCCTGGACTGGGTGCCAACCCATCGCAGGGCACAATCACACACATATTTACACACTAGAGATGCCAATCAGCCTACAACACACGTCTTTGGGCTGAAACCAGAGTACCTGGAGGAAACCACTGAATCACAGGGAGAATATGCAAACTTCGTGCACACAGGGCGGAGGCGGGATTTGAACCCCCAACCCCGGAGGTCCCAGGCAAACATGCTAACCACTAAGCCACTGTGCTCTCCCCCTTGATTAGAAATATGACAAACAAATTTTTATTAGGATCATAGGGTATATTCATCATCCTATAAAACACCAAAGCTGCTAGTTTACCAGTTACTGACTACCCCATTTGTTGCAGAGATATCAATAATCATATCATCGACAGCATTTCCAATTTTTGAAGTTTTTCAATGTCACAGGAGACACCAGAAAACTACACTTACCCAATTTGGTCACCTGCCAATTCCCACCCACCAGCCAGCCTGTCGTACAATGGCTGCCAACCTGAGAGAGTGAAGCCTAACACTTGCTTCCTCCGAGAACACTTGAAGCCAGCCATCCACATCTTTTCTGAACTGTTGATCATGCCGCGTCACAAGGCAGTGTAATGAACTCGCATGCCCACTAGGGTTGCAGCGGTATGCCGGTTTCACTGACTGTCTGTAAGACTCGTCGACTTCCTCCACTTACACACATACAGCGGAGAAAATGTATGAGAAGCGAGGCTGATATCGCCAGTCTCCATCCCCCACTGAAATATAAAGTAAAATCAGCAGCGTGGGATTACTTTAGATGAACCGTGAGCACTGTTTCCATCCCATATGTTCAAGAGAACAAAATCGTCATTTCTGGGGAAACTGGTGCAAAATATGAATACAAATGGAAGTCGTTGAAACAGGCGAAGCCACTGTGTCTCTTTTTTCCATTATAATAAATGACAGAACACTATCACAAACCTCATGTTGTCTTGTGACCGGAGGTAGATGCCTGATATTTGGGAAGCGAATTGTGTGAGACAGTTCTTGGAGGTAATTATATCAAATTTCGATGACCGACTTTGGCTCAGGCATTTCTGAATGACAGAAACATTTGAGATGCTGTGCACTGAAATTGGTCCGCTTGTTAGTTCAGTCATGCCGCTTACTCACTGCGCCCCAGTTCCCACAGAAAAAGGCATTGCCATCGCGCTTTATATGTTGGCCACATGCGCTGAATATCCAATCACATCAGCCAATTATCCAATCACCTGATTTGTTGAGGAAAAGTCACATGACATTTTTGATGCACATTGAGGAATGTATTCAGTAAGTGTGTTTCCATCATAGTTTATGTGCATGTTTTCTTATCGAATAAAGATTTTTTTATGAATAATTTTAAATGTTTATTTAAAATATTTTATATAATTTATATAAAAATACATATACTACTCGTATACTATGAGTAGTATATGTTACTAATCATAGGACATTATTTTAAAAGCTCACCCAACTGATGGTACTCTTCATTAAGTTAACATGCTATGCCAACATGTAAACAATAAGTTAATATTAAGTGACTTACATATTAGACTCAGTATTGACAGTAGTATTTTTGTTCTAATTCACCAACAAAAATAGTTCCAAACAAAGCCACAGCAGGTCCTGTTCCTTTTTTCCTTTTAATTAGTTTGTTCAAACAGGAGATCTCTTATTTATTTTATTTATTTACAAAAGGGAGACTTTTTTTTTTTTTTTTTTTTTTTTAAACACATACTTCCATTAAAAATGTTTTCAAGTTTGTTATAATAAAGTGTTTGCTCAACCCAAAAAAAAAAAAAACCCTTCTGTTTTCATTCCTTTAAGGGTCACTGTAACTGATAATAATGATGATGATGATGATGATGATGATTATAATAATAATTATAATAATTGTGTAATACTGTATACCGTGAAACTGTTATATTTTCTGAGACAGTTATCGTACCGTGAAAATCTCATACTGTTGCAACCCTAATGCCCAATATGCCTACAATTGGCTAGTGTTGCTCTGATTGGCAGGGGAGATGCAGTATACCATTGCTCCAAGCAAGCGTGTATGGCAAGTGACTGTGGCAATGTTAGGATCTGAACTCACAATCTACCGACAATAGGACAAACACTTTTTTGCCACTCTGGAGCTATTTTTTTTCTGCTTTTTGAGATAAAGCAGTGGTCAGACCAAAGGTGAATAAAGTTGAGACTGCAGAAAAGCAATTTGCTGACTGGGGAAAGTATGTAAAACGTATTTGTTTCTGGTAGCATTTCACTTTGTCTTCACAAACCTCTGTCTTTCTAGGCAGTAGAAAACAAAGCAGGGCTTTGGTTTCTTTGGTTCAGAAGCCAGTAATTATTAAGTAGTGGTCACATGGGACTTGTGCTTTCCTCTTGTTGTGGGTTTTTTAAAAAAAAACTGTTGCTTAGAGTATCTGCAAAAACGTAACCCTTATGCACACCTGTTTGAACTAGTATACTGTTGCTCTGTGCAGTTTGATGGTATCACATGATAAGTTATCGTTACCAGAAAAGTCTTGTTGGATCAGAGTAGGGGAAATTGAAATGGTACACTAGCATGGTGTCCTGAGAATGTTGCAGCATCCAAATAATATCTTGTCAGGAATTGTTGTTGAAAATTCGTGCATCGTAACATCGCAACTGTAGTTGTACAGTACTGTGCAAAAGTTTTAGGCACATGCAAAGAAATGCTGTAGAGCAAAGATGCCTTCAAAATAATGAAATTAAATGTTTCTACATTTAAAAAAAAAACAAACAAACAAAAATACCATAAAGAGCAGTAAACAGTAGTAAATGAAACAAAGTCAATATTTGGTTTGACAAAAAAATAAATAGTAATAAAAATAGTAGTCTCCGGTACTATTTGTGCAGTTTTATAAGGAAATGAGCTGCTAAGTTTTATTGAGCATCTTGCAGAACCAGCCACAGTTCTTCTGGAGACTTTGACTTTCACACTTGCTTCTTATTTTTGCAGCAAAACCCAGCAGTGTGTTTTGTCCGAAAAGTGTCTGTTACGTAATATGCTACTTTCTTTATTGACATTTTGTGTCAGAAAACTAATGTTTGGGAATCTAAAATGTTTTTTTTGTATTGACTTGATAATGTAGAAGTCATAAAATAAAAAATCTATAACAAAGTTTGTACCAAAAAAAAATAGGGTGCCTAAAACTTTTGCACCGTACTGTATATCTGGTAGGTATTCCTGATGATAATAAACTGCCACGGTTATCTACACCTCATGTTTTCCCCCTGTATTTGAATTATTATTTAAATTATTGTTATCATTTCAGTGGTGCTTCAGGACCAGGGGGGATGAACCGGGAGGAGGCCCCTGGCAAGTCTCCTGAGGAGATGTACATTCAGCAGAAGGTGCGAGTGCTCCTCATGTTGAAGAAGATGGGATCAAATGTAAGTAGGAACTCAAACACGGCCAAACTCTGAGCTTCTTAACGTTAGCATAGTTAACAAATAGACACATTTTCCTTGCTGCACTAAGCTTCATATCCACAAAGATGCCTTTTTTAAAACTCTCCATTGCATGATGTTCACTTGGCTGTGTGTGTCCACTCTTGCAGCTGACGCCGAGCGAGGAAGCGTTCCTACGGAACTATGCAGGCGTGGTGCACAGTCAGATGAGCCAGCTGCCGCAGCATAATATAGACCAGGGTAAGCATTCACTGCACGCCAGCTAGCCTCTGTCATCCTCAGGGTATAGGGGAAAGCTGTTTAATGAAGGGAATCGGTTATCATACTTAGACTGCAATAAGATGTATTTGCATCAGTAACACTGTAATAATTTCATTTAGTCTTTTTAGGTGATGTTTGTTTGCTTTGTAAGGAATAATAGCTGAATTGCAGACAGCATTGTCTACAATTATTACTACTATAACACTGTATATTAGTCCAATTATTACTGCTATGACACTGCAGTAACAGTTAAATAAAAACAATTGTACTAGTGTATATATTGCAATATTGTAACATGAGTATTATGTAGGGAATAAAAATGACAGAAAAGAATGTTATAGGAAAATAATAAGCAACGGGATGCTGTTACCACCCCAATGTTGATTATTTTCCTACAGCAGCATGTCCCAAAGTGTTTTCCTCTTCTTATACCACAGCAATTTGCCAGCACTAACAATTTTTTATTAATTAAAGAACAGCATGTCATGCTTTTTATCCATTTATGTTGTGAAACATCCATGATACAAGTTAGTTCCTGTTATCATCACATTATAGTAGCTATAAACAGTCATTCCAGTCAATCCATAACCATAACTTTTTTTCTCTCTTGAAGTTAATAAAACAAACAAAAAAAAATCCAGCTTGTAACATTACTGAGACACCAGAAGCTCCAAACGCCCGTCCTGAAGACTTTCCTCTGTCTGAAAACTTACAGCACTAACACTGGAGACTCCTTACAAAAATGATAAACATCTAACAGAAAATTCACCGTATCAACAATTATGCACGTCCTCGATCCAAGTCCCTATGAATGAGCTGTTACTGTAGAAACAAGCTTATTAATATAAACCTGTGATTTGCCTCTCAGCCAGCACTGTCAAAGCTGTTGTTATGTAAGGAATAACACACGACAGGCTGTGCTGTTAAATGAAAATAATGCACACCGGGGGTGTGATGCGGCACGATGCGCAAATGAGACTCCTTCCATAAATGTCTCCTAACAAAAAACGTCAGCATATCAGCATTTATACATAGATCAGCCATAACATTAAAACCACTGAAGGGTGACGTGAATAACATCGATTATCTCGTTACAGTGGTATCTGCCAAGGGGTGGGATATATTAGACAGAAAGTGAACAGTCTGTTCATGAAGTTGATTTGTTGGAAGCAGGAAAAATGGGCAAGCGTAAGGATGTGAGCGACTTTCGCAAGGGCCAAATTGCGATGGCTAGACCAGTGGATCAGAGCATTTCCAAAATGGCACGTCTCGTGGGGTGTTCCCGGTATGTAGTGGTTAGTATCTACCGTAAGTGGTCCAGGGAAGGACAACCACTGAGCAGGCAACAGGGTCATGGGCACCCAAAGCTCACTGATGCGCGTGAGGAGTGAAGGCTAGCCCATCTGGTCTGAACCCACAAAAGAGCTATTGTAGCACAGATCGCTGAAAAATTTAATGCTGGCTATGATAGAAAGGTGTCAGAGCATTGCAGCTTGCTGTGTATGGGGCTACGTAGCTGCAGACTGGTCAGAGTGCCAATGCTGACCCCTGTCCCTTTTCTTTTAAATCCTGTGGAATGCCGGGTACATTTGCTTACCTGGGGAAGAGATGGCACCAGGATGCACTATGGGAAGAAGGCAAGCCAGCATTGCCCAGAGTTTGATCCTCTGGGCAATGTTCTGCTGGGAAACCTTGGGTCCTGGCATTCATGTGAATGTTACTTTGACAAGTACCACCTACCTAAACACTGTTGCAGTCTAAAGTACACCTCTTCATGGCAACAGTATTCCCTAATGGCAGTGACTTCTTTCAGCAGGATAATGCAGGATAATTCCTCTTAATCAGCACCAGGGGGCGCCATGTAATAAGAAAATGTACTGTATGTCGCTCTCAGTCAAGTAAACAGTTTAAACCCCACCTGCTGCAGGGATTTTTTTTGGAAAGCTGTTCATAAATAATGCACGATGGTGAGTAAGGTGGATAGAAAATGTGCATTATATATGAGCTTTGACAATATGCTTGTTTTATATTTAAGAAAGAAAGAATATTGGTGTTAAGTGATATTACTAGTATTATTATGAATATTATTAGTTACATTCATAAAACAATAACCGTAATACATAAGAGCATCAGAAATAATAATCAGGGAGGATGAGCTGTTAACATAATGTCTGAGGATAGGCTACAGAAGGTAAAAATAGTGAAAAATGCACACTACTTCAGACTATAAATAATGATGATGATGTGTTTACTTTGACACACACCAAGCACTTAAATATCTTTCCTTTTGTGGCTTGTGTTTATGACTACTTTCTGAAACAGCAAGCATTCAGTTGATGATTTTGTGGACCATTAAATAATTGCTTTTATTGGAATTGAATATATCAATGTTCTTTAATGCCCAGCTAAAGTAATTACTGATTTTTACAGCTTGCTAATGCGTTTATTAGTTGTAAAATACATGAAGCTGAACGGCCAGCGCACTACAGGGTCAGGAATAATAGTTACATTCTTTTAGTCAAATAGGCAATGTGTGTGGCTTTAAATAAAAGCAGTGCTTAAAATGGCCGAGGGTTGTGGACGTGTGTGGATGTGCCGAGACTTCATTCAGGACTCTGACCGTATCTTTGCATTGATTTTTGGTGGGACTGCAGAGGAAGAACATGGTTTAAAACCTTGGTATTATGAGTTTAGTTGTCTTTTTCTTTTTTTTTTACACTGACATTCTGTAAGTTTGTGGTGATATGTGTTACTCTTGCATATTTATAGATAGAGAAATTAGAGCTCTGCAGTATTTGAACTGATCTTTTAGTGCTTGGATGCTTCTGCCTTATTTTAATGTTTTCAACAGGCGTTAAATTTTATTATGTCCAGTGATGAATAATGATCATTTTGCCACCTTGTGGTTTTCCAGTGTCTCTGTGGTTAATGAGAGCTCTGTACAGACTCAAAGTTCAGTGTGTATAAAAGTAAAAGTAAAATGTGTGTGTGTGTGTGTGTGTGTGCGCGCAAAACAGGCCAGGGCTCCAGAGACAGGCCACTTGGGATGCCTCTTTCAGCTCTGTTCAGCTATTGTTCTCTTGTGAACAAACAGTTATGAAAAAGATTTTATTGTGTGCGAGACAGAAATGAGGTTTTCAACATTCCCCTGCTTTCGCCTTTTGTATTAGACAATTTTGCCTTTTCACAAAGTGACAAGTGTGAAATTAGGCAGCTATTTATCGGATAAGCTGTCGGACTATTTCTGAAAAATACCAGTTCCTCAGGTTGGCTAGAAAACAGCATCCCAAAAGCTGTCAGATTGGCTTGTTTACAAATACATGGATTAATGGAGTAGATGTCAAACACATTTAATTGTCTAATTGGCATAAATGAGTTTTGAATTCATGCACTGCGTTTTTAATTGATTTTTGAACCTTGAATTTTTTTTTTTAATTACACTGGTCAGAAGAGTAGAACAGGAGGATAATTGGTAGAAGGGATCTTTTGAACCATGTTAAAAATGTGTGAAGTTCTGGAAGCTGTGCACAGGATCATTAACAAGCCTTTTTTTTTTTTTTTTTTTTTAATGTATTATTTGCAGTTTTCGTTTTCTGAAGTCCACAGGAACTCACAATTCTATTTCTTCAGGCATGTCTCATTATGCTGAGGGAGAGATAGAGAGCGAGAGCGAGAGCTTGAAATGAGGTGCGGGTGTGGCGCTGTGGTCTGCTGCAAAAGAAAATCACAAAGGCATTGGAATGAGTGTGTTAGCTTAGCGAGGCTGCTAGGGCTCATGGAAAGAACAACGCAGAGCAGAGCAGGGGTTTCCATGACGACCACATGGGAGGCGGGGCTCCCAGTGGACCGGGTTCCATGGAGCCGCGTGACTGCAGGAGAAAAGCCGGTCTCATTAGGACTGAAGGCAAGCTGGAGTGTTAATTACGGGCACACGGTGTGAGAGCCACGTCACGCTCGGTCTTTAGACACTAAACACTCCGCCCACCCTGCAGCCACACACGCAGATCTAAAGGGTGTAATACCATACAATTCTTTATCGAGTGTAAAATCAATGTGGCTGCTCTCTCAGCATGGCCCATGCTGTTCTACCAGACACTGGTTATCAATAGTCTGAGTGCATCTCTGAGAAATAAAGGATACGTGCATTGTGTCTTACAATAATTGTGCTAGACTAGACGTTCTACCCCGCCAGAGACAAAATACTCCTCTGTCACTTGCCACTGCTAGTCTTTATAATCCTTTCAGACAGCATAATCCTAAATTCCCCTTCTTTAATAACACTGCTGAGACACAATAGGAGGCCTTGGGACTTTTCACAGCTAAAGCGGTGAGTCATGCTTCCCAGAAAACAGCCTGACAACAAACACAAAAAAGAAAGGAGATACCAAATGTAAATAAATATCCTGTAGATTATAGAGGTTTGCTGTAGCTATACTAATTTAAATCCTATGCTTCAGGCATGTCTGTTCTGTATGCAGGCTATACAAAAACAAAATCAGTTGTCATAAGAAACCATAAATATAGACTTCCAGTAGGTCATTAGGTGATGTCGTCATGATTGATTGATTTATTGAGTCTAGATTCTGGCTGGATTTGGAGCATAGCTGCAGATTTGTCCTTTTTGTGCAGCTCCTGCACCGATTCGTTTGCTTGTGCCGTACATCCCATGACAAGAAACTGAATCCCAGTACAGTGTTAATATAATGATTAGCTGTTTTAGATGGAGTGATTAGCTGTCCTGGCTTCTATAAAAACCCTGTAATTTGTATCCATCAGTAAGATCTTGGTCATGAGTCATTTTTGGCTGATTTAACCTTGTTTAAATATAAACGCAGCGGTCTGTGTGTGTATGTGCGTGATTTTGTCTGTCAGCTCTGCACACTCCCTGAGCATGATTTATCACTCCTCGCCTCACTCCAGCATGCTTCCTGAAATGGCCGTCTAATTCTGGCTGCACTACACTTTCTGTTCTGATGCTATCAGCTGCCATAGCAATGCCCCACGCCTCTTATTCCTGTCCAGTCGTCAGTGCTGCGTTGTAGTGATTACACCTGAATTTAGGGAACAGATTGTGCTGTTGCGTCTGTGGGAATACATGTGGGAATTATGTGAAAATATATCCACTGTAATTAGCTTGTAGGATATGTTTTAATAATGAATGATATTGAAGAACTGGGTTCAGTGACTGTGTAAAAAATAAAAAATGAAAGAGACATAGAGAAAGATGGTGTGTTATAAATTAATAGTGACTGTATGCTAAAGGTAGAAAGAAACAAAAACAGACAAAGCTGACGCATAGAGAGAGTTCTAAAAATAGATATATATAGAAAGAGATTATCTCTTTCTATAGAGGTTGCAGATAGAGGATGAAAGAGCAGATAGATGGAGCAGGTAGCAGCTGTTTGTTCATAGGCGTTTGCAACCTACCGGGTGGTGATGCAATCCGAAGTCCGGAGCCGTTGCTAGGCAACGGCTCTGCAGGGCCCTGACGTCCGTGCTGCGCTTGCTGCTGTGTCTGTGACTCGACGTGTTTTAGAGGAAGCGGCATGGACAAGCTAAGCTAAGCCAATGCACACGCAGCTTTATTCACATGCCCTTCACACCCATCTCGTGTGTGTGTGTGTGTGTGTGTGTGTGTGTGTGTGTGTGTGTGTGTGTGTGTGTGACCCCTCATCAAGTCCTTATGCAAGCATGAGCTCTGTTACTCAACCATCATGATGCAGGACCAACTGCAGCAAGCTACACAAACTGAAATAATTCTCATTCCTCATTGACGGGCTCATTGTTGATCCTAAAATTTTTTTGCAATCTAAATCTTTACAAGTACACACACACACACACACACACACACACACACACACACACACACACACACACATTTTTCATTTCTGAACTCACTAATTTTTGAACCACAACTAAACAATTAGGAATTGTGTTAATGAGGAAGTGTTAGGGAGGTGAGTAGGATGTGACACAGTATAGCTCCTCAGGGCTTGTTGCATGAAAGTTCAGTGAACTATATGTATCAGGACGACGCGAAACAAAAGTTCAGCAGTTTGTCTCATTACAGATTAATGAATGCGCCCCTTCTTTCACCTAGCTTGTTTGAAATGTCAGGTCCTTGAGTTGCAATTACTCAGGCTCTGTAAACGAACAAAATAAATGAGCTAAAAGTGCATAGTTGTTATGCATGGGTTTTTATTATCTATCTATCATGATGAAGCAGTGACTCTTCTTTGCTACTTCAGCCTTTAGATAATTTGCAGAAGGATATTACAGTGCATGTTTTTAGCTCGGTGGTGAAAAGAAAAATTTGTGTCTCTCACTGTTCATACAGAGGTCAGCTCTAATTATATTCTGGAAGCATAGTATTTATATTAGAGCATATGTGAGATCCATCCTTTCATGCTTTCAGGCTGGTTTCAGGTCCCATGAGAATAGCGGACAGTGTGTCCTTGAATTCTCCTTTTCTTTTTTTCCTGAGCGTTTCAGCTGGCTTCAGTCTCTGTTTAGCTAGTGTGTGTTTCTCTACAGCCTGCAGTAAATATTGATTTCTTCAGCTGCATAGTAATCTGAACTGTCTAAAGCCTTTACGCCCTGTATTAAGGCTTTTAAACTTGGGGGGGAAAATAAGATACAGACAGACTTTATAATCACAGAACCAACCAGACTGAGTTTATGCTGTAGGTCCCAAGACACTCTGATTCACTTTGATGTGGGATTCACACATACAAATAAGATACTGGGATTGCTTGTGGCATGACCTACATGAGCCAAAAGATTAAAAAAAAAAGAAAAAAAAAGTGTCTAAATCATTGCTTTATCTGTCACAAGTGTATCATTACTGGGTTATATATAGAATAACAGAATGAGTGTACCAGGTAGCAGGACAAACCTTTTTATTTTAATAAATGTAAGTGATAGTTTGATCACTGATATGACTCGTATGGGAGTGGTCAGGTGGCCATTTTGTGTACTATATCAAACACAAGTGGTTCTTCTTCAAACCGTTGCCACAAAGTTGGAAATACACATTTGTATAGGACGTCTTTGTATGCTGCAGCATTAAGATTTCCCTTCAATGGAACCAAGAGGCCCAAACCTGTTCCAACATGACCGTGCTCCTGTGCACAAAGCAAACTCCATGAAAACATGGTTTGCCAAGGTTGGAGTGGAAGAATTCGAGAGCCCTGACATCAACTCTAATGAACACCTATGGGATGTATTGGAATGCAGACTGTGCCAGGCCTCCTCACCTGCAGTCAGTGCCTGACATCACTAATGCTCTTGTGGCTGAATGAGCAAATCCACACAGCCACACACTCTAATGGAAAGCCTTCCCAGAAGCTTGGAGAGTGTTACAGCTGCAAAGGTTGCCAATAGATTTGGAGTGGGATGCTCAACAAGCACATATGGCTGTGATGGTGAAGTGTCCATATACTTTTGGCCATATAGTGTATATCTAAACATATCTTTCAGAGTTTTAGAGTGTTTTTCACACTTTTGATATTGTAAATCAATAGGCCTAATTTATTAAAGTTTCATGGAAAATATTTTTGTTGGCCAAACCAAACTTAAAAAAAATTCCCTCAGGTTTATGTGTCCATAACTCAGATTTTCTTTGTGCATATGTTGATGAATGCCAATCACTCATAAATTACCGAGCACTTTCTCTGATTTACATTTACTGACGCCCAAAAAACTCAGAGCTGAAAACAACAAAACCGTGAAAGTGCATGTCCTTCATGCCATGCATGCTAAATCTTCCAGTAATGCAGCTCAGCCACTGCAGTGCATCAGCCACAACAGGCACACAATAAGACTTCCATCTTTAATAGGGTGCCATTTCTTTTGAAGTTAAATCTAAGACAGCTAATGAAGATCTTAAGCAAAGATGATTCTGGCTGATGCACTGAGCTCTGTCATACCTCATAAGGGATCTCTGTGTGATCTGAGTGGATGGGAGGGATGAAAGGCAGGGCGAGCAGACATGAAAGGACCTTCCTCTGCCTGCGTCCCTGCTTTTTAGTCTGAGGTCATGCAAAGAAACGTCCTAATGATCGCCTGTGATGTGGGCCAAGCAGACAACCAATCCTAACGTCCTGTGCCAAGCAAAAACCTCAGAGGAATAGGCCTCCACCCCCTCGAACATGTGCGCACACATCCACAGTCCGGTGGGTGCTTGTGTGTTTGATACTGTGTGGCCTACTTTTATCTGTGCACATAATTAGATCCATCAAACCAGGCAGTGTTAAGTGTTGCTTCTTTTTATAGAAGAAGTGCAGAGAAATAAAGGCAGGTTTTCTCTCAGTGGCACCACTTAAAAGGTGGCTCTAATCTGTCTAGCTGCAAAACAGTAGAGATTTTTTCAGACCGAAGCCTTTTTTATAAAGTCTGTCTGAGCTTGTCCAAATAACGACCTATGTTTGCCCTGACATAGGCATTGATTTGGTTATTTCATACCATTTTATTTAATCAGATTATGGCTCCAGGATATACAAGAATCCCCAACACTTGTGTCCTTAAAATGTTTATATGACACCTTAATTTGAGTGTTTTATTAAATATCTAACACAGTGTGGAATGGAGAAAATAAGAAAGAAATGTGATTAAGCACTGCTCAGTGACCAGCAATATTTGCTGGGAGTGATCTAATAATTGCTTGGACATAGCATTCATGATTGACAACCCTCTGTTCTACCCCCAGCCTACCACACCACTCAAAAAGGACTAAATACAACAGCACAACCCTGAAGAACTGGAATTGTGAATATTATAGTATACTTAAGTTTTATAGATTTCTCACATTATCCTTGTAAAAGGTGACTGTAAAAGGCTGGTTTCTACTTCTGCATAGTCGCACGTGCACAAATCTACTTTTCAAAGCTGAGAAAAGGATTATGGGAAAACGTGGCTCGCTGAGTGGCCTGCAGAATGGGTGATGTGAACACGTCCAAAATCTCAATGTGGTGGTTTTTTTCTGCTTTTACCAACCCACAGTGTTTTCAAAAAACCCTGTTTAAAACAAATATAAAGAAATGTTGTTAGAGCAGCACAAGAAATTGACACAGCACAATTGCTTTCTTGTGCAACAAACTACTCGAAAGCCAGGAGTGCTCAGACCAAACATGGATAATAATTTCATTTATGTTTACAGAATTTGGCAAACGTCTCCATCAGAAGTATCTCCTCGTGCTAGTACAAAGGTGAGGGTCTAAGAATGCCATAAAGTTCAACCCTGTTCGAGAGGAGGTAATACTGCAAGAACAATACACAATCAAGATTTTTTTAATTGCAACTCATGTAAGTGCTTGGTGAAGAGGTAGGTAATCAAGCCTTCAGCCTTCAAAGCCGGCCAGTGATTCAGCTGTTTGGACAGCCAGGGGAAGTTCTTGGTGCCAGCATTAAGTCTTGATGCATGTGTTCCTTGTGAGAAATGGTGAGTCAAGTCAAGCCATGCTAGAGAATGTGGGAATATGGTACTGAGTGAAGTTTCATAAGTCCCCACAGGTAGGTATTTTGGTGGTATTTGGCTTTGTAAACATTCAAGCATCAGTGTTTTAAATCTGACGTTGGCAGCTACAGGAAGCCAGCGGACTGAATGCAGCAATGGGGTGATGTGAGAGAACCTGGGAAGATTGGTGAAAACCCAGCTAACTTGAATGTGGAAGGCCATAGTGTTGCAAAATAAGAATTTGCTTCTGGCAGTGATTCATTTCTCTTCGTTTCAAATTCACCTGAATGAACATTAACGCAAATTCCACAGAAATGTGTACTGATAAACAATATGGCCATCCATCCATAGTGTTGACTTTCCCAAGCTCTTTTTTTTTTTTTGGGGGGCAATCTTGCCTGCATCAAGCCTTTAAAAAACAGTGCAAGTTCCTGAGTAGAGCAGCAGGAAAGCACTAGCCCCATCATTGAGTGATTGTGACTTTGAATGATGCCACAGCCATCCGTGCTCTCTGGGTGGGAGGTATGGCATTACTGTCTTCCCCTGTCACAGCGACACTAGCCAGTCGTGGGAGTATGTGAGCTCATGTATGCAGAAGAGGGCAAACTTTCCTCTAAGTGTGTTGTGTGACACTGCATGAGCAACAGTTCAAAAAGATGCAGAAGATCAGACCAAAGCAAACTTTCCCAAGATTACTTTACATTAAAAGCATAAAAATTGCGGGTTCACCCTGTCATCAGGAGATTGAATCCCAACAATGCCACACAAATAGGCTGGGCAGACGGGGTGGCATACTCTGTATCGCTGTGAATCATGGAGACTAGCCAATCATGGGAAAGGGCAGATGGCATGTTCCTCTGAGCATGTTACGCTGACCTGTGATGCAGCATGAGCAGCAATTTGAAAAGATTCTTTTGACTGGCTTTATGAGTCTCTGCGGAGCCTTCACCTTCGTCAGTTGTTAGGTTTCATATGATCTGACTGGTGGGTAGGAATTGGCAGGTGACCAAATTGGGGAGAAAAAAGAAAGGAAAAATAATGCAAATTTTCCATTTCTGGATAACTTTAACACAAATTATCCTAATGTATGGTGTACACACCTTGTTAGAATATCCAGCGTTTTACTACTCCACATTCTTCTACCTGCACATGCCCACAGAAGTATAAATCAGACCAAAGCTACAACCTCGTACTTTACAACCACCTACTTCACGTTAAAAGCATCAAAATTGGACCAAGTACCTGTAGACATTTATTCACAAAGGACGTATTTTGTGCAGCTTGTGCACCCACAAGACCATCGCTGACCTAATTAGAAAGCAATCATGGGTTTTCATGTTCATTGAGGTAATATGAGCATATTCAGTTTTTGATTTCTTTGGCCAAAATTCAGGTTATTGAATCTTATTTGGCAGCAGCACTTTTATTACGGGAACAGAGAGAGTTTTGGGTCAGCTTTTTCAGACTTGGCACAGAACGCAGCCGCTTTATTGAGCTGCTGACAAAGACAAATCCGCTTCAGCAAACAGCTCTGGTGGAAATCTCAAAGTATATAAGAGCACTTCTCCCATAACCAACATACTTCTTAACCTTCAGACATGCACATTGTCTAGAATAACACTCAGGAGCTCAAGAGGTGTTTCAAATTATTTTGAATTTATTATTAAATTATTTGATGAAATTGTTGTTTATCTTTGAACAGCTGGAACTACAAATCCTGTTCAGCTGCCAGTCTGAGTTTGTTTTCCGAGCCTCGACTAAATCTGTGATGTGGGATTTGAATTGATTAGCGCTCACCTCTGTAAGTCTGGCCTGATACCTGACTGAAATCACAAGTGAGATTTTTGATCTTTTAGCCAGCAGGCTCCAGATGAAGTAGAAATGATGCTTCAGTACCTTATTCAGGGAGATGAATTTCACTGTGGGTGTTTTAGTTTTCAACCGTGTGTCTTTATTGCAGAATGTTTGTAGATGCCCTTGTGTTGTAGCAGTATGAGAGACACAGCTAAAAGGTCTGTGCGTAAATTTTTTTTTTTTTTTTATATGCTTGCTTATATATGGACCTGTCCAAAGAGTTATATATTGTTTACATCTTCTTGGTCAAATGCTATTGGTGGATATATGTTACGAGGTTTTTGTCTTTCTTTCTGATCTGGACCAGCACCATATACGTTAGCTCCATATACAGCCGTGGCCAAAAGTTTTGAGAATGACACAAATATTAATTTTCACAAGTCTACTGCTTCAGTGTTTTTAGATCTTTTTGTCAGATGTTACTGTTACTGAAGTATAATCACAAGCATTTCATAAATGTCAATGGCTTTTATTGACAATTACATGAAGTTTATGCAAAGAGTCAATATTTGCAGTGTTGACCCTTCTTTTTCAAGACCTCTGCAATTCGCCCTGGCATGCTGTCAATCAACTTCTGGGCCACATCCTGACTGATGGCAGCCCATTCTTGCATAATCAATGCTTGGAGTTTGTCAGAGTTTGTGGGTTTTTGTTCGTCCACCCGTCTCTTGAGGATTGACCACAAATTCTCAATGGGATTAAGGTCTGGGGAGTTTCCTGGCCATGGACCCAAAATGTCGATGTTTTGTTCCCCGAGCCACTTCGTTATCACTTTTGCCTTGTGGCAAGGTGCCCCATCATGCTGGAATAGGCATTGTTCGTCACCAAACTGTTCTTGGATGGTTGGGAGACGTTGCTCTCTGAGGATGGTTTTTGTACCATTCTTTATTCATGGCTGTGTTCTTAGGCAAAATTGTGAGTGAGCCCACTCCCTTGGCTGAGAAGCAACCCCACACATGAGTGGTCTCAGGATGCTTTACTGTTGGCATGACACAGGACTGATGGTAGCGCTCACCTTTTCTTCTCCGGACAAGCTTTTTTCCAGATGCCCCAAACAATCGGAAAGGGGATTCATCAGAGAAAATGACATTACCCCAGTCCTCAGCCATCCCTGTACTTTTTGCAGAATAGCAGTCTGTCCCTGATGTTTTTTCTGGAGAGAAGTGGCTTCTTTGCTGCCCTTCTTGACACCAGGCCATCCTCCAAAAGTCTTCGCCTTACTGTGCGTGCAGACGCACTCACACCTGCCTGCTGCCATGCCTGAGCAAGCTCTGCACTGGTGGTGCCCCGATCCCGCAGCTGAATCAACTTTAGGAGACGGTCCTGGCGCTTGCTGGACTTTCTTGGGCGCCCTGAAGCCTTCTTCACAACAGTTGAACCTCTCCTTGAAGGTCTTGATGATCCGATAAATGGTTGATTTAGGTGCAATCTTACTAGCAGCAATATCCTTGCCTGTGAATCCCTTTTTGTGCAAAGCAATGATGGCTGCATGTGTTTCCTTGCAGGTAACCATAGTTAACAGAGGAAGAACAATAATTTCAAGCACCGCCCTCCTTTTAAAGCCTCCAGTCTATTATTCTAACTCAATCAGCATGACAGAGTGATCTCCAGCCTTGTCCTCATTAACACTCTCACCTGTGTTAACGAGAGAATCACTGACATGATGTCAGCTGGTCCTTTTGTGGAAGGGCTGAAATGTAGTGGACATGTTTTTTTGGGATTAAGTTCATTTTCATGGCAAAGAGGGACTTTGAAATTAATTGCAATTCATCTGATCACTCTTCATAACATTCTGGAGTATATGCAAATTGCCATCATAAAAACTGAGGCAGCAGACTTTGTAAAAATTAATATTTGTGTCATTCTCAAAACTTTTGGCCACGGCTGTAGGGTAGTAGAGGAATGGGTTCAACTAAAATCCCAATTCTGTAAAGGTCTTGTAGCGTGTCTGTGTGAGATCTGGTTGACATCTACATACCCTGCAAAAGGGGGAGGGGGAACAGCATGATCGATATTAGAAGGTAGGAGGATCTTGAGCTACAGATACATTGTCTTTATCGATAATTCATTTTTGTATTGTAAAAATGCTATGAAGGAATTTACAGATTACTTTGACAAGTTTAAATAGATTATTTCAATTCCACACACGCGCGCGCACACATGCACATTTAGTGAAGATTTCTGAACCTCAGACTTGAAAGAAAGCAATTAGTGTTTTAATTAGGAAAAAAGTAATGGCACTCTATAAAAGAAGGAAGAGTTACTGTGTGCTTGTGGAAGCTGACACACTGCAGTGGCTGAGCTGCATTACTGGAAGATTTGGCACACATCGCACATAGGTGGCACTCTTTCACTTTTTACTCGTTATTTTGTTGTTTCACTAAACGGAAATGAGTTATGCTGTGGATGGTAACTTACAGGTGATCAGCATGTGCATATGTAATATGTAGTATAAACAATATCACTGAAAAATGTACAAGTCTGCTGGAATTTTTTTTTTTTTTTTTTACGTTTTGGCTTAAGAAAGCATTCCTACACAACTTTACTGAAAGTGAGTGTGTGCTTATGGTAGACAAAATTCGACTCGATAATTATTTCAGAATGCCACCATGATAAGAAATCTTGTGATTTAACTCTTGTGGTTTAGCAAAGATAATCAATATTGCTTAAATAAGACAAATCAGTAACACAAGTGGACATGCATGCAGTTGAGTGCAAAGGAAAAAGAAGATACGCCGCTATTATATAATTTATCTACCAAACGCGTATAATTCCAGCTGTTGAAATGACAGCAATTCAAATCACAATGAAAAGTAAGTTTGTGGCAGAGTTAAATCGATCTGTCAGAAAGAACAGGTTTGGATGTCAGGAGGAATGTGCAGGGAAGTGGGCTACGTGTGGGCCGGGTATTGTAACTGAGAGTCTGTAAAAGCTGTCAAGAGGATATGAAAAGGGCTGGAGGCAGTTATAAATGTAAAGGGTGGGCATCAGATTATTAGAATATTTCCATCACATTCACAAAGCACAATGCTAAGAGATTTTCTGGTTCTTTCATTAATATACAGGTGCTCAAAAAATTAGAATATCGTGGAAAAGTACCATTTTTTTTTTTTCGTAATTTAATTCAAAAAGTGGATCTTTCATATATTCTACATTCATTACACATAAAGTGAAATATTCCAAGCCTTTTTTTTTGTTTTAATCTTGATGATTATGGCTTATAGCTCATGGAAATCAAAAATCCAGTATCTCAAAATATTAGAATAAAGAATTTATAATACAGCAGTGTCGACCTTCTGAAAAGTATGTTAATTTATGCACTCGGGGCTCCTTTTGCACGAATTAGTGCATCAGTCCGGCGTGGCATGGAGGCAATCAGCCTGTGGCACTGCTGAGGTGTTATGGAAACCCAGGTTGCTTTGATAGCGGCCTTCAGCTCATTTGTATTGTCAAGAGGAAGATGAGCTGAAGGCCGCTATCAAAGTCAGGCCAGGTCAGGCGAGTTGGCTGGCCAATCAAGCACGGTAATACCATGGTCAGCAAACCAGTTACTAGTAGGTTTTGGCACTGTGGGCAGGTGCCAAGTCCTGCTGGAAAAGGAAATCAGTATCTCCATAAAGCTTGTCAGCAGATGGAAGCATGAAGTGCTCTAAAGTCTCCTGGTAGACAGCTACGTTGACTCTCAACTTGAGAAAACACAGTGGACCAACACCAGCAGATGACATGGCACCCCAAATCATCACTGACTGTGGAAACTTCACACTGGACTTCAAGCAACTTGGATTCAAGCAATTTGGAAGCAACTTCCACTCTTCCTCCAGACTCTGGGACCTTGATTTCCAAATGAAATGCAAAATTTACTTTCATCTGAAAAGAGGACTTTGGACCACTGAGCAACGGTGTTTTGAGTTAATTAGCTGATTAGAGCTCTTCTCAGGTCAACATTGCTGTATTATAAATTCTTTATTCTAATATTTTTGAGATACTGGATTTTTGTATGCATCTGTATACACTGTTTCACCATTTTTAATACTTGTGACGATGATGAAACATCTGTAGCCCTTACACACTAAACATCGTATTGCTGTACTTTCTCTGTTCTCTGTGCTTGTTATAAGGGTATGCAAACTTATACACTAAATGGCATTGTTCTAGTTCTCACTCTGCTTTATCATGACTTAATATATGTTTTAACCCTAATTTTCTGGCACGCGTCCATTTTTAAACACATTTCGGTATCGTACAGTAATGTAGATAGCAGGTGTAATGACCGTGTCCGTGACTGCAGTGTAAGTTATTGCTGTTTATTCGGTGATCTTCTCCAGCCATGGAGTGTACTCATGTTTGAAACAAGTGTTGTCCTGTTTTCACACTCCTCTTTATACACTCATGGCAGTAATATCTGTGGAAAAATGCTGAAGCACAGCAGGAGCTTGTGTTTTGATTTATTTGTTTCCTGAGCTTTCATTTTTATAGTCAGTTTGTGCAGTGTAATCTTCTTCTTACACTTATTTCATGCTCACATCTAAACACTGAACATAAAAAAACAACTACTTTTTTTTTCTTAGCTATTTGATTAAACTTTGTGTGTGTGAGAAAGTGAGCGTGTCTGTGAGAGTGTACTTGAGCCTGTGTCTGTCTGTGCATGTGTCTGCACGTGTTTCTGTGTGTCTCAATGTATGTTTGCATGTCTATTTCTGTGTGTGTGTCTGTGTTTTGCCCTTGGTTATTTCAAGTGTCACCTTCCTAACTGCCAGCTGTGTGTGTGTGTGTCTCCCAGGTGCGGAGGACGTAGTGATGGCCTTCTCCAGATCAGAGACGGAGGACAGGAGGCAGTGACCTCTCATCCCCCAGCAGCTCCTCACTCCATCTGACCCCAAGTCTGCTGAGTGGCAGAGAGAGAGAGAGAGAGAGAGAGAGACGGACTGAGAGTGAGACAGATGGGAGAGGAGCAGGTCTGTCCTTCACCCGTCGCTCTTCCTCATTCCCTCCCCTTCCTCACACTAAGCGTCACTCCAGCGGCCGAGCTCCAGCGGCCCAGAGCCTTCATCACAGCAGGCCGACACATGAGTCAGACAGAGTGACCTTTTTTATTTTTAACCTTTTTATTATTTTTTTTTAATATCATCATGCTTCAGGCCATAGTGTTTTGTATGAAAATGTGTGTGTGTCTATGAGGGTGTGTGAAAGTGTGTGTGTGTGTGTGTGTGGCTGAATGGACCAAGAGTTTCATTTGTCTGGTCAAACCAAGAGCAAAGCTGGGATGAATGGAGATAAAGGGACTTAAATGGGGTCGTTGTTTTCAGAGGTGTGTGTGTGTGTGTGTGTGTGTGTGTGTAAAACGTTCTACCAGATTGTTATCCTCACATCATAATCTCATCACGTTATTGTGCAAGATGTTGAGGATGCTACTGCACTACATCACAAGGAAATGGTGTGGGTGTGTTTGTTTGTGTGTGTGTGTGAGATCCACGTGTTTTTTTTTTTTTTTTTTTTTTTTTCTGTTTGTTTTTTTTTTTCCACATACAGCTGTATAAGACTCCTTTAGTAATATCATCTTTTGGATTAATGTGAAATTTCCTAACTCTTTTTTTTTTTTTTTTTTTTTCCCTTATTGTAAGGACGACACAAAAAATACTAGTGAGCAAATTGTGCCAACTGTCTTTTATTGTAGAATAATTTTTTTAACGTATCTAATGAATGTCTCGGGTCCTTATTTATTTTTTTCCGACATTAATCTTAAAACTGAACGTGATCAGTAACCCCTTAAAGATTTTCATCAATTTGCAACAAAACTATTAGATCAGTGTACTCTCTTCACATAATTGATTATTTCAGGATTTTTAGCTTCTTAAAGGGGTTCTGCTTGGAACTTTTCTGATGAGGAAACACTCTGTTGGGAGAACCTTTAAGGATCCTCCATAGGGATAACTGACAATCCTGAAGAAAATACAGGGTGTACCATACGTCCTAAACAAAAGTTGTTCTATATGTCCACCCTTTTTTGCTGGCCTTGTAGGCGGCATGCTGGCTTAGTGGTTAGCACGTTTGCTTCACACCTCCAAGGTTGAGGGTTCAATTTCCGCTGCTGCCTTGTGTGTGTCCGGAGTTTGCATGTTCTCCACGTTTCCTCCAGGTACTCCGGTTTCCTCCCCCAGTCCAAAGCCATGCATTGTAGACTGATTGGCGTTTCCAAATTGTCCGTAGTGTGAGTGTGTGCGCGATTGTGCCCTGCGATGGGTTGGAATCTCGTCCAGGGTGTCCCCAGCCTTGTGCCCCGAGTCCCCTAGGATAGGCTCCAGGTTCTCCACTACCCTGTGTAGGATAAGTGGTACAGAAAATGAATGGATGCTGGACATATTGGACACCCTGTAGATTTCTCCTTTTTATCTAGGAGTGTACATTCATAACCAGTTATTTCTCGTCCGTTTATAATGTCTTATAGTAAAAAGGGATTCTTTCTAACACGCTTTCAGTCTCCAATTTTTTTTTTTTTTTTTTTTTTACTTCTACAGCGAAATGAATTCCAATTTAACATTTTGAGTGTTTCCATTTTTTTTTAAAACTTTTAAAAACCTTTTAAATAAGATTTCTGACTTCATCAGTATTTAATGTGTATACAGGTAAAAAAAAAAAAAAAGATTTGTTAACTTGCGTGATTGTAACTTGGTGTTTTGAAGCGGCGCATGCTTAACTTGCGATTTAATGGTGTACATTCACGTAGAACTCTAAGTCTTGCCACAATGAACATTACTGAATATTTTTGATATTTGTGGAAGCTAGCTAGTCCTTTTCTTTAAAACATGTCATGTTCCGTATCCTGTTGGCAATAAGTCCTTAACCCGAATCTCCTCGGAGTTTACATCTCCAGGCTCACACACTTTTTTTTTTTTTTTTTTTTTTTTTTTCTTTCTATAACTGTATCACCAGTGATGATGTCTTTATAAATTGTGTTTACTGTTTTCTATGCATTTTTGTTCTTAAAGGATAAAAGCTTTTGAAGTGCATGTAGAACGCACGTATCTATGAACAACCTTGGTTCTCTTGATTAAGTTAAAGCCTCTATAGAGATGTCTCTTGGGTTGAAATTTTCAAATTTTCTTATTTTAACGTTTTATTGCTGTCATGTCAGACCAGTTTTGCCTTCGTTTCTATGGTTTTTTTTGTTGTTTGTTTCACGTTATAAAAGTCGATTGTGATGGTTGATTTGTGATGGCTACATTATTGTCATATAAGTCTGAGCAGTTTTTTTTTTTTTTTCTTCTCTATGGCTGCTTCCATGTCCTTCGACTTTAATGCTTCCAAAAGCTGATCCATTAAAGGAGTTAAGGCTACCAGTGCAGTGTGCAGTGTTTCATTTTTAGTGAGAATTGTAAAGTGGGAAAACTGGGAGCACTTCATCATTCAGAACAGATCTGTTACAAAAGAACATGGTCCTCTTGCAGAGTGTAGGACTAAACGACGCTGCAGTAACAAAGACAGCCAAGGACAAGGCCCCAGAGCTTTCGAGCTGTGCAAAGCGTGTAAGAAGAACATGTTTTAATCCTTTCATTGTGCATCTGCTTTGGCTTCTGTTGAGTAAGATACTGTAATAAAAGAAGATGATGGATATACTGTAGACTATGGAAGGAATTAAAAAAACTTTGGGACGTGCTGCTATAGGAAAATAATCAACAGTGGGTGGTGTGATGCAGCCTGAAGTGAAGCAGGTTTACTGTTACCACCTTGCAGCTGATTATTTTCCAATAACATGTTCCACAGCAGTTTGCCAATAATTAAAATTTATTGAATGTATTAATGAACAACACGTCATGCTTTTGAACCATTTATAGTAACTTTTAATGTTGTGGAATGTCTGCAACAGAAGTTAGTTCCTGTTATCACTTACATTATAGGAGCTGTAAACAGTCATTCCTGAACACTAATGTGTCAGAAGATGCTAACACTGAAGACTCCTTCCATAATTGATAAATAAACATCTGCTTACAGAAAACTTCATCATATTTTCAACTTCACCAACAATCGTATTTTTTTTTCCTCGTTAAATACTAGCATGTTTTTTTTTAGATCAGATTTTCCTTTATTATTGCAGAAAACTTAAGGTATGTGTACACATACAGCGACAAAGCGACCAGAGACCATTCATTTTCAATGAGAGCTGAAGACTTCCGGCGACATGAGCGGCGGCGACGGTTGGTGACTAGATGTGGGCGGGACCAGCAGCGCAACAAAGCTGAAAAGTTTAAGCAAATTTGGAGCGACTTGGTGCAGCGATTACCAATGGGAGTGAAGACAACAGAGCGCATGTGATAGTAGAGTGATCCGTGATACGCAATGCTGCCTGCGAGTCCGAATTTTTTCATCTCGCAGGATATGATGCATATACAGTATACACTGGTGAATTTTATAACACTCTCCCTCCAGAATGTTTCATTTTGGCGCCAAGAAAACTGGTTTGTTGTCAAAAGTGGAATGCTATTTGCACCACCCAGTGATAAATAGTACTATATCAACCAGTAGTATGAACACCTAATGGCGACTTCATAGCACAGCGACTGGCGAGTTATAATCTCTGTATGTGTGAATGTACCTTTACTGATTGTTACAAAACACTGATACCGGAGACTCCTTCCATAAATAAACATTAAATAAATGCAACTCTAACTTTGCTGACCTGATACCGAGTGTTTTAGAATTGACATACTGCTGGGTGCAATTAAAATAAGAGTGAAAATGAATAACAAATGTTAAACGTAAGGTCGAATGGGTAGTTGAGTGCAAAAGTTGAGTGCACCCCCATGCTTTTTGAGTGAATGATTTAAAAGTATACCTCTACGTTACAATTTATCTACCGAAAGTGTTTCCTGCAGCAAGAAATCAGACCATTAGTAAAATCAGCCTTAAAAGAACCAAGAGAAAGTTTTGTCTTGACACTTTGACCATTTGAAATTACAACTCTGTGGATCCAAAAACTGCACAGAGAATACAAATGATGCTAGAGGCAGTTACGGTATATAGGGGGAAAAACTAAGGATAAAAGTTATTTGAGAAAATGTATATTACATCCAAAAATTTTAATATTTTATCATAGACAATTTTACCGTGTTCAAGGGGTAATGAAAGAACTTGAGTAAAACCTAACACACTAAATGTCCTAGGGGTGTGCAAACATTTGCACTTCACTGTCAGTAGGTAAATGGGTAGGTGCAGGACCTAATTAGTGGTAGAAAACAAATACAAGGAAGGAGGAGTTCATGATTCATTTGTTCAGCCTTGTATATGACAAATTAAAGGAAAGTGTCTCAGTTGTGCCACTACAATCCACCAGAACATCTTCCATGCACCTTGGCATTGCTTCGGAAAGTCTCTGGAACGCTACAGAAGGGATGAACAGCATCATTTTCATACTCCGCAAACCATGAGCTGCTGTGCCCTGTGGATGGGGGTGGGCTCATCCTGAAAGAGACCACTCCCATCAAGATAGAAATGTTTAAGTATATGTAAAACTAAGGTGATCAATCACAAGATTTTTGTATTGATTTGCAGCAATGTTTCCCTCTAAGGAGACAAATGGACCAAAACCATGGCAGCACCATTGTTTTTCCATGGATTTATCACAGCATTCTTAATAAGAATTAACTAAATGCAAATCTCTCTTGGGTATTATGGTAATGTTTTCCTGAACTAATCCACTGTAATGAGGCCTTCTTGGAAATGCTACTTTATTACTGAGAATATCTTGCACCATCTCACACTACATACTGAGGTCTAATTCAGCGTAGCATCTGCTTATCTGTCCTGTAGCGTTCTCCACTGATACATATGATCCTGGGATTTACTGAAGAGTGGCTATGGGAATGAATCCCCAGTTTTTAAATTTAATAGGATGTGTTTCATTCACAGCAGCTTCAGACAGTGACACTATCCTGACCTTTGGCCCTCTCGTAGCTTTCACCAAAATATTCAATGTTATGTAAGGAATAAAACTGTGTTATAATATATGTACCTCAAAGTTGATTATTTTCCTTCCCAGAGTGTTTCATTCCTTTTATACTACTGCAATTTGCCATTATATTCTTGAGTAAAGAATGACGCAACGTACTATTTATCAGTTTATAGTTACATTTAATTTTATGGAACATAACATTATCTATATATCTATCTATCTATCTATCAATCTATCGGTCTATTGACCTTATTTCTTGGTATTTACATCTAGATGTGTTAAATATGTTTTAGGTGAGGAAAAGTATAGGAACAGATAAATCTTGAGTAAATTAAAGTAAATAACATTTGGTTGCATATCCCTTGCTTCCAATAAGTGCATCAAGCCTGTGACACACTGACATCCCCAGATCGTTGATTTCTTCTTTTGTGTTGCTTTTTTCAGGCTTTTACCGCAGCCTCTTTCAGTTGTTGTTTTTTTGTTTTTTTTTTGTTTGTTTGGTTTTTTTTTTTGGGGGGGGGGGGTGGTTCTCCCTTCAGTCTCTTCTTCAGGAGGTGAAATGCTGCTCAACTGGGTTAAGGTCTGGTGATTGACTTTGCCAGTCTAAAACCTTCCACTTTTCGACTGGATAAAGTCCTTTGTTGAGTTTGCAGTGTGTTTTGGATCATTGTCTTGCTGCATGATAAAGTTCCTCCTAATTAATTTGGATGCATTTCTCTGTGAATTGGCAGACAAAATGTTCCTGTAAACTTCTGAATTCATTCTGCTGCCACCATAATGTGTTACATAATCAATAAAGATTAGTGACCCTGTTCCAGAAGCAGCCATGCAACCCCAAGCTATGACACTACCTCCACCATGTTTCACGGATGAGCTTGTATATTCTGGATCATTCTAAACTCTCTTCTCATATTCATATTTTGATCTCAAACCCAAATGTCCAATCTACAGCAAAAACAAATGAATTGGCTTTGCCATTCCAATAGTTTTGAAGGGACTGTAAGTTAGAGAAACAGACTACTTTTCCCCCCCTAGAGGACGAAGTTCCAAAACAACGATGTGGACTGAATGACACCCAGGGCTAATCAATATGATACACTCCCTCAGACTCATGATTTCAAAGTTCCACCATTCTTCCTCTCAATAGAAAGTATGTCTTCACTGAGAGTATTTTAATTTACTTTCAAATTAAATGTTACTGTGAGGTTTTTGTTTTGGATTTAGGTCATTTCCGTCATAAGCAAGATCACAAAAGAGGACATACGTATACATTATAAAGGCTCTCTTAGCAGAGAACATGCATTACAAACATTTTCTACCAAAACAACAAGAAACTCATTTCCAGATTTTTATCATACACTTTATGTCCTGCTAGAATTAATATTCTGACTTCATCACTATTCCTTTATTATTGTATAGGTTTTATTATTTCATTGTGGTTTCGTCCATAAACGGTGACAGCCCAGGTATAATCAAGACAAGCAAAACACCCAGCCAATCAGGACAAAGATACATAGATTACTATATACTGAATATTACTATATATAGTTATCTGTATATAGTAATATAATTAGATTACTATACAAATTACTATATATAGTAATTGCTAAAGTGGTGTGTTCACGTATTCAGTAGAGCCATGAGTAACCCAATGTTAAGTACACACACGTTGTATCAGCAGTTCTCTCACCTTGCTGCAGTGATTATTCTAATTAAATCAGCGATGTCCTATAATTGATTAATACATTTTAAAGAGATCATCAGAGGTTCAACTGATTTTCTGTCTTTTATTCCCATGTTTCAATTTGAATTGCATATTAGTGTTACAGTATGCATCTGATTATGAATGTTGAAAGGTGCAATGAAGCAGTTTGAGGTATAAAAATCGGTTAATCTACATAAACAGACATGAGAGGAAGTCTAACCAAACCTGTTCTGTAGTATTATCCAACTTTCTAACACTGGAGAAATACCGGATGCTTTTTAGGATTTTATGGTATCCATATATGATCAGACCCACACAACTACACTGGCAAAGCAAAACCATAAATTCTTCCAGCTAAAGTTAAGTAATCTCATCGCTATTAGGATGAATTATACAGATTTAGAGCTTTGGAATGAATAAATGAATAAATGTTTATTCATTTATCTTTATTAATTGTTTTATCCTGGTCAGGTTCACGGTAATTCCGGATCTATTTTGGGAACACTGGGCTTGAGGCTGGAATACACTCCGAATACACTCCGACCCCACACACATTCACACATAGGCGCAATTTAGCTTAGCCAATCCATCAGCCAGCATGTTTTTTGAGAGTTAGGAAGAAACTGGAGAACCTGGAGGAACCCCATGGGGAGACGGGGAGAACATGAGAAGCTCCACATAGACAGTAACCCAAGCTCAAGCCAAACTCAAAACCCTGGAGCTGTGAGTCACAATGCTACTTCACCACATCACCTTTTACAAAAGGTGTTTCACATAAACGTTTAATAGTGCACTAAGACTCAGTTCTACACTAACAGAAATAATTTAAGCACATAATACTTAATAGAGCAAATAAGCAAATAAACATGCTCAGTGTAAACGAATCATGTGAATATTTCCATATGCTGCCGCAACATATTCAAGGGAGGTTTTTAGTCTAATGAGTTGTGTAGATTTGCATTTTGTTCTTCCTGGTAAACATGTCCTTTCCTGCACTTCCCGTCACAGACAGGAATATAGCTTATGACTTTGGCTGATATTGATAACTCATGTGTGGGTGGAGAGGCACTGTTTCCTCACTCACTGTCATCTGTTTTAGCAGCTCATACTCCCCAACAAGCCCATACTCACAATTTTTACTCCAGTGAATTGTGTGTTAAGAACTACACTCTCCGTCCACTTTAATAGGAACACCTGCACACCTGCTCATTTATGCAGTTATCCAATCAGCCAATTATGTGGCAGCAGCACAACACATAATCTTTCCAACTGTGGTGAGCAGAAAAGTATCTCAGCATGCATAACACATCAAACTTTGAGGTGGATGGGATACAACATCAGGTTCCACTCCTGTCAGCCCCAAACAAGAGGGGCAGTGGTAGCTCGGTAGTTAAGATGTTGGGCTACTGTTCAGATGGTCAAGAGTTCAAACCCCGCATCCCCAAGCTGCCACTGTTGGGCCCTTGAGCAAGGCCCTTAACCCTCAATTGCACAGATGTCTAAATGAGATGTAAGTCGCTCTGGACAAGGGTGTCTGCCAAATGCTGTAAATGTAAACAAGAATATGAGGCTATCATGGGCACAGACTCGCTGAAAGTGGACAGTTAAAGACTGGAAAAAGGTGACACCCAATTGAAGCCCATCCACTTCTAGGTTTGATGTTTTGTATATGCTCAAGAGATCAGCAGTTTCTGAAATACTCAAACCAGCCCATCTGGTACCAACAAACATGCCACAGTTAAAGTAACAGAGATCAAATTTTTCGACGTTCTGATGTTTGATGTGAACTTTAACCGAAGCTCTTGACCTGTATCTGCATGATTTTATGCATTGTGCTGCTGCCACATGATTGGCTGATTGGAAATCTGCGTAAATGAGCAGGTGTGCAGGTGTTCCTGAAAGTGGACGGTGAGTGTAGATCTAGATGTTAATATGCTGTGCACTTTTTAGTTTTACTGTGTTTGTCAAATTATTTGTATTCTGTATCTTTTTGTGTGTAATTTTGTCCATTGTGAAGAGTAAAATAGCAAACAATCTGTGCTGATTAGATGTTTTACTGAAAAGCAGAGCAGTTGAGGAAAAATCAGCTATATTTTCAAGTCTGAACCCGATGTAAATCATTAGGGTGTAGTACTATAACACAAGTGATTAAAACAGGGTTTAATTTCTCCCTGCCAAGATACTGTTTTGCCCCTAGCAATAGGCAATGCTTTTCCATGCTTCAACTACTTACTCTTTAATTCTGATTAAATGCTTTTCAGTCTTTTAGTCAAGCATGTTTTCAGCCTGTTGCTGGAGTGAGATGAGGTTCTAAAAGGTTCTAAAATGTAGGCTATAAAATAAATTATAGGTTGTCCTCCAGTATATCTATATATATTTTTGTGGGCAGTGTAATTGGTCACATGACTAGCGTCATTTATTTGAAGCATGCACTTCAAATAAAGACAGAAACAATAAATGGTTGTAAATAAAACATATTATAATGCAGATAAAAGTATCATATAATGTTTAATGGGTCTATAATTGATTAATAGGATTGTACTGCCACATTTATATCATTGTCAATGAAAACAGAAACGTTAAATATTACAGCTGTGACCATTGGGATAACATATATAGCTTTGTGTAAATAATAAATGGCTGTCCATATTTTATTGCAGTGATATTTTAAAAAATTGTCAAGTTGTCTATCATTTCCGTCTATTCATTATATTTCCTTTCCTTTTTATTTTTAAGACAATAAAATACATTTAAATGTATGGTTTTAATCATTTTGCAGCAGTTGAGTCTAATTGACTAACTAGTGCAAATTCTTATTCTGTAGTTTCTCTCCAGAAAAAACTTATTTAAGGCTTAGTTTGTAAGAAATTAATAATTAATTTATAAATAATAATTAAAAACTACATGTTGTGAAAAAGTAAACTTCATATACACATAGCTGAGGAAAAAATGGACTATGTGTGTTTTGGTATTAAAAAGTGCACACACCTGACCTAAAAAAAGTGGCCTACACATGACCTGTATGCACTTCCTCCCTAAAATCTCCTGCTTTTGCTATTAGGATGCAGTCTGAGTTCCTCTGGTGCTAGTATGTGGGGGAATAAAGAGATCTCACATGTCCACGTGGAGGAAAATCCATATTACTAAAGATTTTTCATAACTCTTTCACCTGAAGTTAAACAAATAAAGCTTTTGTTTTCCCCTGGGGCATGTGGCTCACTTAAATGTCTCATTTAAACAATGTACTATTTTGTCTCTGCCTGTAATGTCACATGGACACCCATTTAAAATAATTGGTTTCCACATTAGTCTGAAGCAATATCATCCCATTTAAGTTCTTTCTCTTGCCAGGCTTGTAACCATAGACACAGACACTGTAATTGTGTGTATTAGTTTGGAGCTGCAGGCCAGCGTATGCGATTATTAGCCTGGCTCTCAGACTCAGGAATTCAGCAGATGCACCCTGTTGCTTTATTAATCCGTACAATCTCTCCTGAAATAATAACATAAGAGCAGGACACCGAATATAAATACATTGACTGCTATTGTTAAGGTTAGTGTGCGTGCATGAAGACTATCGTTTACAGCCTTGAACTCTTTAGGTTAGCAGTTTATGTTTAGATAGCTGAGCCATCTATCAAGATGGCAGAGAAATCCTTAAAATGTCCATCACTATTTAAATGAACATACTCAGAATAGGTTCTTACAATATTACAAGAGCATTTCTGGCATGTCTAAATTCCACATCCAGTAAACATCTTCCTTTGTGCTCTCTTCAAAAAATAAGATCCTGGAAGCTCATGTTCTCCTCATGAACCTCAGGAAAAACTCCAGAGTGGTAAAATTTCTGCACTGGGGTATAGGGAGTGGAAAAAGAGCTCCCATATTAGTGAATAGTGAAACTGGCTGTACGTTAAAAAATAAATAAATAAATTTAAAAAAACACACAAAAAAAACACATTTATTAATCCTCCCTGAAGATATACCAGTATACGAGGGCTACATTGGAAGGCAATTGATTTTTGAGGATTGAGGATTGAAGGAAAATGTGAGTTATTTTCAGTGGATTGCTAAAAAAAAAATACTTCAAGGACAACACATGAATTTCTGTCCATAAATGATACAACCCAGAGGAATGAAAAACAAAATCGATAGGGGCTTTAAAACTAAACCTGAGCTCAGATTTCTTTTCAAACATGTAACATTAGCTTAAATAAACACACTCTTCGAAAACAGGTTAAATAAAGCATTCTTAGAAGGTTCTTTGGTTTGTTTCTCTTTTAGAAGTTCCAAGTAGAACCTGTTTAGGAGCTGAACCTTAAGTGTTGAATCTTTCTTAAGAGTGTATATGACCAATATTCCAACTTTCTGTATGTTGGTATTAATCTATATAACTAATTGCAGTTGAGTGAAAAGTTAACATCCCCTATGGGTTTTTAAATGAACAAGGAAAGTTTACCTCTATTTTACAATTTACCTACAAAAAAGGTAATTAAGTAATTAATTAAAGTAGCAACAAAAAAAAGAAGAAGAAGAAGAAGCTAAAAATGAAATGTGTATCCTACAAGAAATGAAATTTGTATCCTACCACTAAACATGTCAGTTATATTATAAGTAATATGATTCTATAGCTATTTGTGGTTGTATATGAAACAAACTGGGAAATTTGTGTAATATTTATATCACAAAGGTAGTTGGTTTTGAATTGATATCATTTTGGAGGTTTTATACAAATAATAACATGCAAGATTTAATTTTATTCTATTTATTTATTTATTTATTTATTTTTACTAGTGAACAACTGAAACATAACACACTAAATGTTTTCTTGCTATAAATTAAATTTCATTGCCTTCTTCATATGGAAACATTATTGTATGTATGATAAAAACAACTCAACCCTTATACAGCAGAAAGTAATTTATTTCAGATTTAGTGATAAATCATTGACCCCGTCTCTCATCAGGAAGAAAATACAGAACTATCAGCACTCGGGCCATGAGATTCAGGGACATGTTTTACCCCCAAGCCATCAGGAGACCCAGTGACCTCATTAGGAACATTTAAACACTAACACAAGCATCTAATGTTACTGCACTGCACTCATTTGACACTTTAACATTACACATGCTATTGTATTTTCCCCTTACGGACCTTCTGGGTCTGTTGTACTGGATGGATGTAATGCTGCCTCTGTGGTTTTGATACTGGATAGCTTGTCTTTGTGCTGTGTGTATTGTTATGTGTAGTTTTAAAGAAGGACATGCAAGTACAAATTTCAGTGTACTTTCTGTGCTCATGACAAGAAAAAGCCTTGGCTCTGACTTCTTTGTGATTGTTGAAGCCACATCATCCAAACTCTATTGTTAATGCTGTCAATCCCCAAAATGGTATTGCATTCACTTGACGTTGAAACGCTGAAACTCATTTCAATAATAGGGAGTCACTCAGTTAGTCAGTTAAGGACACTGATTATTCTTGACTGGCAGAAGTTTGATAAAAACGTACATGCTCACATTTGGGATATTTTGATAATACTGTGCTTTTTATATTCATAGTACATACAGTGCTGTGATTTCTTCTGTTTTTGTGTGCATCTCATACTAAATTGTTTCAGAAATGAAAACAAAATCTAAGTTAAAACAAAGTGTTTACCTGAGTAAACAGAAAATACAGTTTTTAAATTATGTTTTTAAAAAATGTTATTTATTGAAGCAAAAAAGTTATCCAATTCCAACTGTGCCTGTGTGAAAATGTATTTGCCCCGTAGTTACTAATTCCCCAAATCTATGAAACTGCATTCATAATGGGGTTCAGCTGGACTAGACGCAACTGGGCCTGATTACTGTAAACCCTGTTCAATCAAATCAACACTTAAATAGAACTTTTTCAACAGCATGATGTTGGTTAAAAGGTCTTACCCAGTAACACACTATGCCAAAGTTCAAAGAAATTCCAGAAATGATGAAGAAGAAGGGGATTTAAATACATCAGTCTGGGAAGGGTTACAAAGCTATTTCAAAGGCTTTGGGACTCCAAAGAACCATAGTGAGAGCCATTATCTCCAAATGGAAAAAACTCGGCACAGCAGTGAACCTTCCCAGAAGTGACTAACCTTCCAAAATTCCTCCAAGAGCACAACAACTACTCATCCAGGAAGTCACAACAGAGCCAAGGACAACATAAAAGAATTACAGGCCTCTTTTGCATCAATAAAAGTCACTGTTCATGACTCCACTATCAGAAAGACACTGGGCAAAAATGGCATCCATGGAAGAGTTGTAAAGTGAAAACCACTGCTAACCCAGAAGAACATTAAGGCTTGTCTGAATTTTGCCAAAACACACCTTGATGATCCTCAAACCTTTTGGGAGAATGCTGTGGACTGATGAGTCGAAAGTGGCACTGTTTGGAAGACCGAATTCCACAACAAGAACATCATACCTACGGTCTGGGGAATAATTGAGGGAAACATGAATTCTGCTCTCTATCAGAAAATCTTAAAGGAGAATGTCTGGTCTTCAGTCCGTAAATCGATACTTAAGCACAAGTGGATTATACAGCAAGACAATGATCCAAAGCATAGGATTTACATATAAAACATGTAAATCCTAGTCCTAGAAGTAAGTAAAAGACTGATCTCCAGTTATCGGAAGCGTTTGGTTGCAGTTATTGCTGCTAAAGGTGGTACAATCACATTTTAAGTTTAAGGGGGCAATTCGTTTTTCACATGGGTGATAGGTGTTGGATAACTTGTTTTGCTTAAAAAAATAAATAAATAAAAACTGTATTGTGTGTTTACTCAAGTTGCCTTTGTTTTATGTTGTATTTCATTTGAAGATCTAAATTATTTAGTATGAGATATACACAAAACAGAAGAAATCAAACCCTTTTTCACAGCACTGTATCGTTCTAAATGTTGTGTATGGTATATAACACATCACACAGAACTACATAGATAGCTGAACTATAGGCACTCTAAAAACTTTCTTAGGTGTGTATGTGAATGATTGTGTGAATGTGTGTTTGCATGATGTCTTGAGATGGATTGCCCATCTAGGGTGTATTCCAATGTCGTGCCCAATGTTCCAGGGATAGGTTCTGGAGATGAATAAATGTATAACTAAAAACTTGATAAAACTCATTGTCATGCTGGCCTTCATGTTTTCGTTGAAACTTCGTCCAAAAGATGCCTTATTTGCGAAGAATGCAATTGGTTCTCATTATAAATAACCCTAAATGAGCTATGTTAGTGTCTGAGTGTAGCCCTGTACTATTGCATTTCCTGTGAAAGCAGGGCAGACGTTCAGCGACTCAGCAAACGCAGCGTGGCATGGCAGAGCATCCGTCACACTCCTGCCAGATAGTGCTCAGCATCCTGCTGCCTTTTTGACTCCTGGCTGATGATCTCCCACTGTGCAAAGGCAGAGAGCAGCCGAATGAAATCAGGCAGCTTCCACTGCCACAAGCACCTTTCACATCATTGACATTATTTGAAGAAAAAAACAGAAACCATGAAAAAACAAAGCCTTCGAATGATCATCTCAAAAATGGTGATATCGCCTCCCTTATTGTCTATTAGCCTAGGATTAGTTTACAGGGTAACAGTTACAATTTCTACACAAACCTGCTGAGTGTGTTGAGGCTTTTTTGTCCTGATTTATTTCTATATCTATTATGTACAATAATTTTGACACAATACTAATACCATCTTTCGTATTCATTCACATTCAGTAGCCACTGATATCCTGGTCAGGGTTGTATTGGGACCCAGAGTCTATCCTGGGATCACAGGGTGCAAGGTATGGATACCCCTGGATGGAATGTTTGCAGGGCATCAAACATACACACACACACACACACACACACACACACACACACACACACACACACACGCACACGCACAAAATTGCACTCTCGTTCACACCTAGGGACAATGTACACTCAAATTCCCACCTACCTGGAGAAAACACACAAGTACCTGGAGAGAACATATGAAACAACATACAGACAGTAGCCCGACCTCAGGATCAAAGGAGGGACCCTGGAGCTGTGAGGTGCCAATGCTACCTGCTGGTCACCATGCCTCCCATAATAGAAACAGATCATTTATTGAATTGTTAATGCATTAAGTGAATATATTGGGGTTAGTTTTGAAGGTTTACCCAATTTTTCTCCCAATTTGGTCATTTGTAAATTCCAATCCACTGGCTAGCTATCCTCTAATACACAACAGCTACCAACTGGGGAATATGAAAGCTTACAGATGCTTCATACAAGACACATGAAGCCAGCCACTGCATTTTTTCAAACTGCTTCTCATGCTGTGTTACAGGGTAGTGTAACACACTTGGTGGAAAGTACTATCTGCCCTCTTCTACATACACAAGCTGACAGATACCCACGCTTGGCTTGTGTTACTCTGATTGATAGGGGGGAGAGAGAGTATGCTATTCATCCCACCCAGAGAGCATGATAAATTACAGTACACAATCTTGGATTCCTGGCCACAGATGGCTGTGGAATCTTCGGGATTCAAACTCATGGTCTGCTGTCAATAGGCTTTTCTGTAGGAGCTGAAAACCCAATTTCCTGACATCAATGTTGAGACCTCCAAATACTAACACATACACCGATCAGCCATAACAATAAAACCACCTGCCTAATATCGTGTAGGTAAGCGATGCATACGCACCCAGCCATCCAAAGAAAGCTGTGATGCACTGTGTGTTTTGACACCTGTCTCTCATAGCCAGCATTAACTTTTTGAACAATCTGTGCTACACTAGCTCTTCTGTGGGATCGGACCAGACAGGCTAGCCTTCGCTCCCCACGTGCATCAGTGAGCCTTGGGTGCCCATGACCCTGTCGCTGGTTCACCGGTTGTCCTTCCTTGGACCACTTTTGGTAGGTACTAACCACTGCAAACTGGGAACACCCCACAAGACCTGTCATTTTGGAGATGCTTTGACTCAGTCGTCTAGCCATCACAACTTGGCCCTTTTCAAAGTCACACCGATCCTTACGCTTGGCAATTTTTCGTGCTTCCAACACACCAGCTTCAGGAACTGATTGCTGCCTATTATATCCCACCCCTTGACAGGTGCCACTGTAACAATGATAATCAATGTTATTCACTTCACCTGTCAATGTTAGATTATATGGTGCTTTTCCAAATTAAAAGGATAGGGATCTCCCACCTCCTAAATGGTGAATGGTTGATGTTATTGTTGTTAGTTGTCAATTACCTTTGGAATACAGAAAACATAATCATATATGAAATGCAGTTTTAGAATAAGAGCTGACACAACTAATTGAATTCATTCTCTTTTTCAGGAAAATAAAAATCTGTCATTAGGATGCAATTTTATATATTTCATATTACACTATGCTACATAACTCCTCTGAATCTTGGGTAGTTTTTATAGTGCTTATATCCTTAAACCCTAAACTTAAATTTAGAGAGCAGCTGTCCTATCTTATCCTGAGACACCCTTAAAATACCCCAGTGCTAAGCGGAGAAGTGAAACCAGCATCTCTTCCTGAGATTCCACTGAAATGGAAATATGGACGTGCATAGAGACAAGGATGACATCTTTGAACAACCAGACTATTTAAAAAGCAGTGTGTGTTACTCCAGCCTGGGTAACGGATGTGTTAACAGTTTCCAGTGGGTGTAGAAATGACATCTGTAGGGCTTAAATATATAAAGTTAATTACTTAGCCCGCTGCTCTCCTATAACCAACGACAGAAATAGGTGCAGCGAAGGTTAATGCGTGTTTTAATGTATGATTTAAATATCTGACTCCATTTAATTGATTATCTGACTCCACTAGAATAATCTTCTAGTTAGTGCTAGAAGTGTTAGCACTCAGTGTTCTACTAATATTTACTCCTAAGCAGCTTTGAGCGAAGCTTTCATTAAAATGACGTTCCCACGTCAGAAACTTTCCTGTAGCTTCTTCATTAAACCATTATTTTGTTAGCTCAGAGGTTTCTATCAACGTGCAAGCCTAGGCCTTTCCTATCTTACCTGTCAGAGGTTCTGTTTAAACTTGCAAGTATTAGCCTTTACTTTTGGCTTGTCAGAGGTTGACCTTAAACGTGTCTAACGTATTATACACTTTTAGTTTAAGAAGCTATTCATAATAAGAATACCAAACATAGGCACAGAGTATTTAGAAATAGAATAACAACTGGATTTAATATGAGATCACAATTAAAAGATACATAAAATAGAGACAAAAGTAACTTACAGGATTACAGTCAGCGTCATGGACACGATGGAAAAGCATCTATGGCAAAAGGCCCTTCGGATGTTACAAGCCTTTGATGTTATAAGCTTCTGATGTTATAAGCTTTTTATGTTATAAGCTTCTGATGTTATAAGCTAAGTTTTTTTCTCTCTACCAAGCAGATCCTCTTATACCCTTGACCCTCTTTGAAATGTATAGTGACCAGGATACCAAATGGAGATGAAACAATGTGTTTTATGGCAGGGTGGACCCCATGGTGTTTTATGGCAGGGTTCTCTCACTTTAAGGAACTGTATGTTAATTAAGTTCCCGAGAATGAGTTCATGCAAACCAGGGTGTGTGTGTGTGTGTGTGTGTGTGTGTGTGTGTGTGTGTGTGTGTGTGTGTGTGTGTGTGTGTGTGTGTGTGTGTGTAAAGAGCACATATTACAACATATATTGTAAATGTTATTTCCTAAACTATATGATATTTATGATATCACCACATCGTTCACCATGAAATATTGATACAAATGATACCAAACATGCCCTGAGGAATACTGTAATTAAACACAGTTTAGATAACCAGTTTTAGTTCACCTGGTATCTCTGAAACACATTCCTGATCATTTTAACCTTAATCACATTACTGCCACAATTTTAGAAATCTACTACACATCAGAACAGCAACAGAATGAAAGCGACTTTGCCAGCACAATAGCGTTATATCATGATTAAAAAGCATGAAAGGCTTAATGCATTTTTGTGTAATGGCCTAAGGTCTATTCACTATAATCAGCGCTCTACAGGAATTAGAGATGAGAAGACACACTTAATGTTTGGTGGAGAATAAAGACGGACGATGATGTATGAGACCATCCCTTTTTCAGTTCTGTGTAAGCTAATATTTCTTTGTATACTAAGAGGCTGGGAAATATTCATTCACCTTGCTCTGTACTGACAGTCTCATATAAATTACCAGCTCAGTTCACAGTGCTGATGCCGCAGGTACCACACAGCCTGGAATTTAATATGAAAGTGCTAGAAGGGGAAGAGAAGAGAATAGCTGCTGCTGGAGAAGAAGATCAATAAGAAAAAGGTCATGTGAAGTGGCTGAACTGCTGTTTGGGAGTTCGGTGAAGAGTTCTGCTTTTAGACAGGCTGCCGAGATGCTTCCAGGGAACACATTGTACAATGTAGCTCGAGTCTTTAACAGAATAAATATACCAGAATAAATATAATAGGATGCCATTACTATAACTCCCACACTGACGTTTTCTTATTAACTTTCTTCACTCTTTATACTGGCTCAGCTTCTTGTCCACTTTCTTTTCCCGGTGGCAGAATCTTCTACTCTCAGGAGCACCCCTCAAGCATAATTCTAGACCGACGTGTGTCCACAACAGCCCATTTCTGTGGGAGGCTCTGACAGAAATCACAGCTGTCTTTCTGAAATCTGTATTTCCGGTTCCAAGTGGAGGAGGCAGATCCTTCTCTCAGCACAGAATGGACAAAGTTGATGTGTCCAGAGGCAGAGTTGGTTTTAATGAGAATACCTGGACCAAGAGAGACTCTGCATCAGCTTTAGTGCACATCCCTCTCAGGTTTACACAGGAGTAGGTGGCTGGAAGACATCCAACTCTCTTTTCTGTCGTTAACTTCACCCACTCACTCACCACATGACTGGATATTAGATAATAAAGTTTCAGATTCTTGTGCTTGGCTTGCAGCTTTTCTCCTAAAAAACACTGGTTTTTTACTGGTATGTCACTGGTGGCACTGGTTGCATTTCACTTTTGAGGGAGACACTGGTCAGTACCCCACTGGTTTTATACAAAATATTGTGACATCAGTGAGGAAGAAGTGTGACTGGGAAGCATTAAAGGGGCTTAAAGTACAAACAGAGGCTTGATGGTTACATATCAACACATTCCTATGCTAACTAATAACACTTAATCTAACAGAACAACATTAAAATAATAAGGACAACATAGGGCTCATGGATATGCAAATTAGCACCCGCTGTACTGCAGTGCAGCGATACTCCAATGATGTGAATGATGAGAATGATGATGCGAAATGATGAGAAACTTGGACTAAACTAGCTAACTATGCAAGCAATCACTTACAAACTCACAGTCTTTTTGTGTGATGATAAAAAAAAAGACATGACAGACTTCCATCTAGCCACCCTACCTCATCCTTCACGGTGAACACAGACACATCCCCAATTATAAAAGGGTGTGTACACTGATTGTTTTTCACTTATTTTTTATACATTCTATTTTCATGTTGAAGGTGCAAAAAGTTCTGACATGATTTTTTTTTTTTTTTTAATTTCATCAAAAATTTGCCATATTAACAGGGGTGTCTAGACTTTTTATATCCACTGTACATATAAATTTAAATAGTAGTTGATAAAAAAAAAAAAAGTAACATGGTTTAAAGTATATTTTAGCTAATTATAAACACTATAACAAATCAGGTTCTGGTATCATATACACTTTATTCCATACTTACTTGAGATCAATACAATGAATTTACAAACATATGCTCGTGAATTCTTTCCCATTATTATGTGCCAAACAGGCTGAGGCTGTGCACCATACTCTCATTGTGTGCATTTTGTTTTGGTCACATGCCAAAATAGCAATGACCCCTGAAACAGAGCTGCCTATACAGAGCACTGAGAGTCTCTAACCCTAAGTGGCCTTACCTCTATAGGGCCATATGGGGGTGGGAGAGAGAAACCTCACTGGGGCTTGCTTGCAGGGGCTTGTTTGGATGTGTGTGAAGTTGTGTATATGTGATAACAGAGGGTTTGCCCCTGACTGCTGTGTGTTGTCGTGGAGAAAAAAGACGTGAAAGGAAGTGCCAATGCAGAGGCGTCAACTGAAGTGACTGAAGTGGGCTTTTATGGAGGTCAGGGATCAATGGTTTTAAAATCCAAGCATCAAAGCCTCTCCATCAGTGCACAGCTCTAATCAAACACACGTGCAGTCCACATGGAGAAGCTCCTAGTCAGTTTTTTGGTTGAAAATAATAAGCTGGATCTGGTTATTATTATAGTGTATAAATTATTGGTAAGACAAATGTAATGCTGTTTGATACTCAGAAGAGGTTCATTATGCACCTGTTAAATTCTCATAAATAAAATTATTCTTGTTAGCCATCAAAGATCCATTCATAAGAGCACAAATATAGCATTCAATATAGTGCCTCATATAAGTATTCCACCTGAACACATGGTGTGATCTACAGGAAATGTGTTTTCAATCATGAACTCTGTCAAACCTGCTTGTCTCTCCAGACTCTTCTGTCAAACTGCATGAAGATGTTCTCCACAGCAGAGTAACAACACCGCACAAGAGAGCAGCGTGATAATTGTTAGGTTTCTGCCTCATTTCTTTGCCTGTTTTGCCTTGTGACAGGTTTACAAAACCAGCTACCCACTCCCAACAGCAGCAAACCTTTCCAAAGATAAGCATTAAACATTGTTCAAGCATGGGAACATGAACTATTATGGAGGCTGTTGAGATATAGCTTTGTATTACACAGGTACAAGAAAAGTAGAACTCACTGAGGCTGAAGCAAAGAAAGAAACAAACTAATAAATAAATAAATAAATAAATAGAAGAAAAAAAAAAAACATATACAGATTTTCAAATCACACTCAAGTGCTGGCTACAGTGGAGGCTGAATGCATAACAGGTTTAAAAAGTGACCTTGGGTAGTAACACACTGCTTTGCACTGAGCCTGATAATTGCAATAAGAGAATAAAAAAAAAGTTAGGACCTTGGAGCCTTGCTGTTGAAAACATCTGAAAAAACACTGTAGACAAAATTTTCACAGTTGTTCAATACCACACCATTTGGTTTTGTCTTATATTAGAGAAATTATGCAAATAAATGACACCTTTGCCAAAATTTTAAACCTGAAAATCTTGCAAACATTATATAAAATAATAATAATTTAAGAACACATGGTTGGCATGGTGGTGCAGCAAGTTCCAAGCTTCCTGGTTCAATCCTGAGCTAGGGCTACTATCTGTGTGGCGTTTCTTTGCATGTTTTCACCATGCCAGTGTGGGTTTTCTCCTGCTACTCTAGTTTCCTCCCACCTCCCAGAAACATGCCAGTAGGTGCGTTGGCAAAGATAAATTGCCCCAAGTATGAATGTGTGTGCATAATACCCTGTGTTGAACTGGCATCCCATCCAGAGTATATTGCTGCCTCACACCCAGTGTTCCTAGGATTTGGCTATGGCTTTGGATCCATCACAACCCTGACCAGGGTAAAGCAGTTACTGAAAGTGAGTGATAGTAAAGAATGCACATTTTTCAAGTTTATTTTTAGTCTTTTACATAATACTTTTGAAGTGAAATAAATCATTATGCTTTACATTAAAAGAAAAGTTCAGTAATTTAGGGGCACACTCCTTTGGGGTATGCATTCATATGAGGCAAAGAATAGACATTATTAACAGCATATCATAACATACCATCATATTACTGACAATTATGTAGATTGATTTGAACTAAGACACTAGGATAATCTGTCGTTGCTTGAGGTCATATTTCTTCTTGTTCTTCTAAAGCTCAGAACCAACTTAGAGCTTGAGGGCATCCTGCCTTCTAGTAACTTAAAATAAAATTATATTAATACCATGTTATACCATGCTGCAATACTAACAGTCTCCCTCCCTTTGCCTTCTTCTCTCCTTTCTCACTCTGTGTCAACCGCATAGACAAACACACACACAAGGACCAAAATAACCCAGCTATTTTGAAGACTCTTTGCACTGCATGCAAATAGACAGAGAGAAAAATAAAATTCTTGCATGGTAGCAGGAAGATGGCAGAGTGGAATTAGAGGAACAGCACTGACGCTTTAGCTTGGCTTGCATTCCCTTTAATAACATTATACACCCAATCCTTAAATCCTGTTGACTCTACTGAGTGAATCCACTCCTAACAGGAGGAACTTGAGGTTTCAAGTTCTCCCTCCCTCACACAATCAATGAGGTGAGTGATTCTGAACACCAGAAACATCTCTTTGAAGTCTGCTGTTTTGAGACTTTTCGCTAGATAAAGTCATCGGTATGTGTGAGTGCTGCTAGCTTCAGGTTTTTCACCATAAACAGAACTCAATGGGGAAGTAAAAAAGAAAATAAATATTAAAGATGGGGAGCGTTTATTCTGTAAACAAAATAGGGTATACACGTGTGAGCTTCCTCCACTCTGACCTGTGAAAAGATCCTTCTGTCTGAATCTTCATGTTGAAACAAGCCTGGATAGACATCTTTTCTTCTGAAGTATTTCTGTTCTGTCTAACATTGTCCTTTCCTTTTCTATAGAGTAGCTACAATGAGCTTGCTATTCTGTAAGAATCTGAAGAGGGCTTACACACTTTCCAAGCCAGTTCATGTATTGCCAGATGGGAACAAATGCCCTTTGTGTTGAATTCTATCCACTTACCGAAGACAGGCCCAGAGCTGTCCACTTATTGTATATCAGTTTGTCCTGTGTATTTGGTTAAGGACAGATACTAAGATAGGCCTTGATTTTATTGGATTGATAATTCCATGTTTTAAGTAATATTGTTCGACCCACTTGTGCTGTTGATTTATCTCTATGGAAGTTTTGTTTATTTAGTTTGTATACTAGAACACTGAAACCCATTAACTTAAATAGGTGTTTGTTTAAAATGACATAGTGAAAATAACATAGTATTTAAAAGTACATTTCAGCCTAATGTAATAACCAAAAGCAATTACAACATTATTTTAAAATAAAAAATACTAGGAATCGTTGCACAGATGTGACTTGTTCAAGCTTTCTACCATCAAAACATTGCAATGAGATATGTCCCTACCCTATATAAATACTGTGATAAATCAGATTCTTTGCACTGGTTTCTGTGTCTCTATACACTTAGTTCCTTAAACCCCACTGCTGTTTCTCTGCTCAAATATTGAGGTGCCACTTTGTTTTGTGCCTATTTACTTATGTACAATGTGTCCTGTGTTACATTTAAACTGTTCTGATTATGCTTAGACTTACAGGGCAACTACAGTACTCATTATACAGTCTTAGAAAAAAGGATAAACCTTATACCCTTAAGGGTTTCATTTCCCCAGATCATCTCTTTGGGGAAATGCCTCAAAAGGTTTTTATATGTAGAACTTTACAGCAGTGGGTTTCCCTTTGAGAGACGGTTCCAAACTCCTTAAGCAAGCAAACAAACCTAAACTGTCTCTGTATATGCAGTTTATTCTATACTTAGCTTTATGTAAATGATACTGTGCTATTTGCCCTTTGTTTATTTTGCATCAGTGAATTAATATTTGCCTAGGGTACTATATTCATTCAATGACAAAGCAGTTTTTTTCATGAAACATATATTCCATTAATTGATATATCAATAAACACAGTGTCATCTGAGAAATAAAAGACAGACATTTTAAAATGATCCAAAATGTTTGTGTCTCCCGTATGAATTGATTGTGGGTTAGCAGTTACCTTAGCACTGAGAACCATCACAGCAACAAATCCGGTCCAAAAAGCATCGGCTAATGATTGTTAATATGTACTTCTTGGTAGTGAAACTATCAAACTGTAAGTCCAAAAGTATCTATGGGTTATAATGTATGAGTCTCATAGAGATAAGGATAGTTGGACCTGGGCAAAGGTTGTGAAAAAACCATAAACCATCCAGTACACAATGTGAGGTATTTCACTGGTCATTTTTAGTGAACAAGAAATATTCTCAATTTATTCTGTTTATCTGTTGTTGCACTTCTATTTCAAATGAAAAGTCATAAAATGATTAATGAATGTGACTTTTAATAGGAGGGGATCATCCACTTTCCAGGTTACTGGTTATCTTGTTACTTTCATTGCTTCCTGGTAACATTAAAGCAGGCCAGTGCTATTCCTCAGTACAAGACTATGCTGGCATATCTGCAGCAAACCACTGTTTATTCAGTGATTATATTGTTGTCTAAAAGGCCAGCAACAATAAAAAACCTGGCCAACAAAGACTACAATTACAACAGGCCATGCATGTGAACCAGGCTATGGAAAGCAAAGTGCCAAACATAGGTTGTTGGGATTTCAGTTAAAAAGAATGGATGGTAAGTGGTGATTTGTGCACGTGCACGTGCACGTGCACACACACACACACACATTTACACCAAGGGACAATTTATAGTTTCCAATACAACTACCAGCATGTTGTTGGGAGGAGAGAGAAAACCAGAGGAAACCCATACGGACATGGGGAGAACAATCCATACTCCACACTTACTAATCTGAGCTCAGGATTGGACTGTGGACCCTGGAGCTGTGAGGCAGCAACACTCCTCACTGCACCACCATGCCAGTCAGTAGGCCAGCCAAAAAGTTGCATTTGCAAAATATCTGATTTGTTTCTCGATGCAAAATGAATTGTCAATAATTACATTACTGTGTTGGCAGCACAGTATGTATACTATATAGTTCCTAATGGAACCATTATATATTTATAGTGTGTAGTATGATTTAAATTCAACATAAATTAGAAATGTCATATTTATAATCTACGAGAATGACACAGCAATTAGGCTGGCATCCCACGCTGTACCACCCATGTGGCCACCCCCCTTAAACCGGATAGATGTCGGTGTAACGCAACTAAATTTTATTTGTCCAAACGTAGTAGGCCTGTTACAGACCACTGACAATATGGTCAGTTTTGTTAAACATGCCACTATCACCGTGTTGTCGCAGGAAAAATGGGAAAATGTCGATTTGTTAAATATTTGCTGCGACCCTGGTTTTAGTCAGTTGTATATCAGCTCGCGCATTGTCAATAACGGGCATGACGTCACGCACGCGCAGAGCTGAGCGTGAGAGAGAGAGAGAGAGAGAGAGAGCGCGAGCGCAGCGACTGTAGGGACAGAGCTGCGCGGCAGCCATCTTACAGCTTTTACCATCAACCGAACTACATCTCCTGGATATTTACTGAACAAAGGCGAGGTGTACGAGGAGGAAGCGGCTCTTTTTCAGCTTCCTTTTGGTCATTTGAAGCAAAACTGCGGGATGAGGAACGGCAGGTCCAAGCCTGTGTGCTCAGCGGGCGGGTTGCTGCTGCTGCTGCTGCTCGGACTGTTGTGCGAGGTGGAGGCAGCCAAAGGTGAGCTTTAATCCGCTGTTCAAAGATAAACGAGGGGCAAATCTTTCCCACGTGAACTCTAAATGGTCGAAACTCTGCTATATTACAAGGAAAATTCAGTTAGTGCTTGTTAGGACGCCGTGTTGTCAGCGTTTGTAGCTGCTGAAGAAGCGGTGCGGACCCGGAGAGATGGATGGTGCCTCACTGCCTTTTAAATATGTACACACTGCAGTAGTTTACTTAGATTTAAGACTCTATACAGGACTCTGTCGCCTCTTCTTTTAGTTTTTAAATACCTCCCCTTCCCTTGTTTCCCCCGTGTTCTTGTTTAATGGGCAGGTTATTGAAGTGTCCGTCCTAATCAGCGTGACACCAATCTGCGTCGCCAACACCCTGCGCTCGAGCTGCTCTCTCTCTCTCTCTCTCTCTCTTTGTACACGCGCAAACCACACTGTCGTAAAAATATAATCTTTTCTATTATGTGCTTCATTCTGACCTTGTGGCTGTTTGTTTACTATCCTTTTGACTCACAACGTATCCTTTTTCGGCTCGAGATGTGGAGCAGTCGTGATTAATAAAAAAACAAAAAAAACGCATATAACATTGCGCACCCTTTCAGGAAAAAATCTTCTACGCATTGCAGATCCTGTGATCAGGTTTCGTAAAGCATTTATAAAAGTTAATTTGTCATGATGATGATGATGATGATGATGGAGGAAGTGTAATTTTCGGAGGCCATGTTTGCAGGTGCACAGGCATCGACAGACCCAACAGGAGTCAGGATTTCATCATCAATCCATCTAGTGCTGTAACGTTTCACCTTTTTTTTTATTTATTTTTTTTTTTTTACTGCTTTAAATGTACAAATAAAAAAAATATGGGATTATACACTCTCAGGAAAGAAAGCTGTACAAACACTGTCCTTCTCCTTTTCTCCTTGTAGCTGCGGTAGAACACTGAAGGCTACACCTTTTGTGCTTTTTGTATCTTTAGTACAAATAGTTTACCTATATAGTTTACCTTTAGAACTTAAAATGTCATGACACCTCATAATCTTAAATATTAGGCTATATTACCTTTTTTTTTTTTTCAGACTGATGCCATGCGAAACAAATATTCAAAGTCAAAAGGCTGCTGCTGAACAGATTTCCTGCCATTACAGCATCTGCATACCCGGGTGGTTTATTTTACCCTGAGGGTCAGGACATCCTCATAAATCAATCTAGTGCTGGAACATTGCACATTTTTCTGCTTTACACCTACAATCAGAAATACACCGTGCTTTAAAATATTGAAAAATCACACTTTGGGCTTTTTCCCCACCCCAAAATATGTTCTCATATACGCTATGCATGTCACATTAAGGTTACGTATGGGTTCTACATGTCAAATTAAGATAACGTATGGCCTGTACACGTCACGTTTCACATTTACCCAAGCCAATAAGAGAACATGGAATACGGTTTCGAACCGGTCCCATTGACGCAGCTCGCCGAGAAATGGGTTGAAGGGTGGCAAAAATTGTCAAGCATAATGTAGTTGCCATGTGCGGCAGCTGGGAATGCACAACCAGAGGCCACCAGTCAGGAAACCGGATAAAAGCTGGATTGTGGTGTGGTCCTGTCATGGCACTGGTGTCGAATAAGCTTACAGCATGATATGATATTCCTGGGATATTTCCATACAGGATGTTTTTAAATGTCAGAGTTTTTCTTCCTGCATAAAAGAAGGATGAAGGTCACTTTGTAGGCTTTGCGATATCGACTGAGAGCATGGTTTAAAAACATGCAGGGATGAAAATTTTTTATTTTTTATTTTTTTAATTATATGAAATCAGACATTAATCCTTAAACGTCTATTGCCATGAAATGTCTTACATATTTATATTACTTATTTAGCATAGAAACTCATTAAATTGTGTCTTGTTGCAGAGATCCATGGATTAACAAGAAAGAAAATAATGGTTGCAAATCTACTCATAGCTAGGGCTGGGCGATATATCAATGTAATATTGATGTCGTGATAAATGATTACGCGATACACTTTTCTGAGATATGGATATGGCGATGTATTTTTAACGTTTTTAATCATTACAAATTAAACGGTACTGAATGGATGAAAGGATCTCAGTTTAACTTTTTTTTGTTTGTTTATTTTACAGTTGTTTTGCAGATAGTTTGTTAGCTAAATTATATATCATGATACGCATTGTGTATCGTAGAAAGGTCTTCAAGTATCGTGATATGACATTTTTGTCATATCGCCCCTATCAAAAACATATAAAAATAAGAATACATCTCAAATGGTTAAACACCTCACATGTGTGGATTTGTCACCGTTTATTAATCCTTTTTTTGTTTTGGTTTTACACCAATTCTTAGTCTCTGCTCAGACATTAGAAACCTCTTCTAGTTTTTGCGATCTCCTGTGCTTTGTTAACGGATATACTACCCTTGATGGTTTTCACAGAGACTGTTTAACTAAAGCTGTTTGTTGCAGCACACCTGCTCTCTTCCCGACTGAGATCACTCGTGGAGCACGTGAAGCTAAATCCAGGCCTGCCACCAGGTTACTCTTGTGTTGTGTAGCTGTTTTCTTCTTCCATGTCCCTCCCTTGCCTTTTTGTGTAGACACACTGAAAAATAATCTTTACCAGCCGCAGATGACTGTCTGTGTAGTGTATTATTCAGGCCCATTTTTTGTTAATGCAAGAAGCTGAAGCTTTTTATGATGGTATACTTTTTCATACTGGTTTTCAAAGAGCTTTGAAAAGAGCATTGTTCCTCTGCCACCCTAGTGAGAGTACAGGCAGTACCTGGTGTATTGAAGATCAACAAAAGTCTACAGCATGCAAACAGAATTTGACCTACCGGCAGTGGCCTACTTATGATTATAATATGATTTTTATAACAGCATTACGAAACACAGTATTAGGTGCCAGCTGATACATATGTGTTTGTTGAATTAATCAGTTGCATGACTAATTTCTTAATCATGTTCAGTGATGGCTGGTCACAATATTATTTAGAGGGCTTTTCCCTATCAGTAGCCTGATGTTACTATTATGAAAGGCATAAAACTATTATGTGTGCACATTCAGGTCTGAATAGCTGAAACGCTGCACTTCCCGTTAGTCATCTCTTTCTTTCAGACCACACAGTTTGCGTCGATTTACTTCTAGTTTCTCCTCCAAAGGCATTTTGAAAAATCAGTGAAGAAGAAATGTACACCTGTTGTATTTCATGTACGCCTTCTCAGTTGCTGCTGATGACGTGTCATGGATGTGTCAGCAAGGCAGATGTAAATAAAATAACTCCAATGTACACAGAATCTGGGGAGTTTTACTGTGTGTAATCACTTCACACAACTGTTAACAATAAGCTGTGTGAGTCTACAGTCTGGGCTAGAATGAAATCAGTCCCAGCCTATATTTCAGACCATTCTGTGTATATATTTATGACCCATGATATGATATTTATTATACCCTTGGTGCTGCTGTTCTTGATTCTACAAAAGTATAAAACATTTGTAATATCCTTTTGATTGGCTGGTGTTTTCTGAACCCCTTCTTCAGAGAATATGGTTGCAGGAATTTGTTGGTTTTTACTACAGTATGGTCGCTGGTGAGTGGCAGATGGTCATTTCATTGATTCTTTTACTTCTGCTCTGACAAACCATTGCCACAGAAATAATACGAATGGTCAGCCAATATAGGTGTTTAAAGGGCAGATGAATGATAAAAATGTAGATTCTGGATTGTAATTAAATACCAAAATGCAAAAATATTACATTTGAAGACATTTTTGTGATGCGCATTATGTTGTTTTACATTTTTGTGATACGCATCACATTATGATATATAGGTTTGCTAACAAACTGTCAGCGAAAAACAGCATTTTAAAAATAAATCTTTAAAAATGACTTTCATGACACTTTTAATTAATGTCTACAAAATAAATTAATACTCTCTTGAATAGTAAATAAGAGAGTATTAATAATCTCTTTAAAAGAATTTCAAAGCGGTCAAAAAAGTAGATAACTTTAACACCAAATCAAGTAATTCCAGACTTTAAAACTGTTATTTTAAAAAAAAAAAAGTTATTTAAAAAAAGAAAGATATTGCAACATATTGTTTTGCTGTAATATATCTATCGTGTCATCATCACCCACTTTTAAGAAATACGAATACCACTAGTTTAACTGTTCAATCTGAAGACTGCATTTAAAATATATGAATTCAGACACTTTAGATATTAAAGAACATTATTAAAATGATGTCCTAGGAGCTACATTTGGCAGCAGAGCTCTTCTTCCATCTGTAATAATAAGATAAAGCAGAAATAAACATCCATCTTGTCTAATTATATTTAAATATCAGTAAGGACTAATAACATCTATATTGTGCATGAGCAGGCTGACGTTTGCATGGATATTACACCTGTAGTGACGCTACCCTTTTTTTTTTTTTAATCCTGATTATGAATATTAAATTAACATTTCGGATTGAACAGTGCATTCTTTAAATCAGTAGGCTGCTGCAAGACTTTTGGTGCTGAATGTAAATGTTTGCCAGAGTTACTTTTTCATAAAAGCGGAGGTGACATCTGGAGTATCGACACAGTGGCAATTTGTCGTGACAGATTTGTCATTTTACAGTCAAGGTTAGAAAAGTTATCAAATCTTTGTCATTATATATTTGTGAAACATGACATACAGAAACTAGACGGATTTCAGTGCGCTCATATTTTATTATGGATCCTTACATAAACCGTTGTAGTTTAAATTTAAGTTATGACACAGATACTAGGCTTACAGCATTCCTGCTGGAGCAAATGATTGTTGGATTTCAATCAGGAGATTAATTTAGGTATTAAAATGCCCAGTCTATAGAAAATATCCCATAATCACAGTGTCTAAAAAACCCAAATATATGGCCTGATATCTTGGCCAATGCATTAGTCAGTTGCCGATGATTGAATTGGCCTTGTTTTGCCTTACTCATAGTTTTCTTATCAGTATCTTTTCTAGAATATTCACCCAGATCTTCAGCAGTGCAGAACTTTTCCAACTTTGCTATAAACAGCTCCAGAGTCAGCACTTGTGCCCTCGAGGCAGACTCGTTGCCTGTCTCAGCAGCCCATACTCAATGGGGACGCTTCACACGGTGCGGCTTCTCTTCCACGTGGCATGATGGGTAATGTCAAAGCATCCCAGCTGCTGAAATCAACAACCCAAGTGCCAATCAAGTATTCATGATGCGGTTATGCTTCACTGAAAATACCCTCAATAACACCTTGCTGTTTCTCCTGCATCATTCATAATCTAAATATAAGCTAAGGGCTGCTTATTAGACCTCACTCAGCAATGCCAGGGGAATGAAATCTGCCTCGATGCTGGATGGAAATAGCTAAATATGGGAATATGGGAGGCATTACTCCTTCCTAAGGCATCAAAGTGCAATGAAACTCTTAGAATATAATTGGCAGCTTTGGGAAATGTGGATGTGAATTAAATGCAGATTAAATTGGTGTTTGCAAGATTCAGTAAAGTGTGACCATGATGCAGAGCAAGATGAAATGTTTTTTTTTTTTTTCCCTGGGAAGTTGTTCTCCTTAAAACATATGTAACTTCTAACACTTAAAGAGTAAAGAAACAAGACGTCCAGTTACTTTCATATCTTAGAGATAAATTGACATATTGAGCTATTTATTTTACAGTATTCTTTATCAGGGTAAATAAACTTTTAATAATAGCTCAATATGGTGCTATTTTTTTTTTTTTTTTTTTTCATGTCTCCTCCTCCTCCTCCTGGAAAACTGGTGCATATTGCATCTGCGTATTTCACACACAGTGCACCAGTTTTCCGCTCTGTTTATCTCAGGATTGAAACTTCAGAACAAAGGGCTTCTTGACCCGCAGTTCAAGACTGCCTGCCGGAACGAACACGTCACTGTGGGCCCACTGCTGGTAGCATGTTAACTCGGACGTTTTGCATGCATTCTGAGCTAGATCCACAGAATTCCACGGATGAGGCAAGCGATGCAGGCGTCATAACTTCGATCAGCTGTTGCTGGGGTTAGGCCTATATTTTCCATGGAATCAACTTTGGTCAGATTTCACTCACCCTGCTGAGCACTGAATGGATTCACTGATCTGTTACAAATGGGTCATTTAGGGTTGAATATTATTAAGTGTATGAAGTGTACTTGTGCAGCGTGATCTTTTTTTTAAAACACAAAAATCAATGTTAACACTACAGATATCATGACTTTGCTGGTCTTATTAACAGAATGATTGCTTTGTTTTGTGTTGTGGAGTTTGCTGAAGGGCTAGAAGCAGGAATGCTTACTGCGTGAGCTCTACCGGATTGCGCTTTGCATAATGACTTGTATTTTAGTGTGTTTTTATTCACCGAGTGTAAGTAGGGAACGCAGAGAATTTCTCATTAAGGTAATGGTGAAACCTTAACGATGAAACATTATAGAAGGGTAATGTAATTAATATGCACTTTCGACTGAAATCACAGTGTGTGCTTTGAGCCTGTCTGACCTGTGTGTCTCGAGAGAGATGTTTTTGTTTCAGGAAATACGTCCCTTTGCCAATTCGTGCCCTAGTGCGTCAGAAGCACTGGCTCTATGGGAACAGGTAACCAGAGAGCCATTAGCTACAGCTAAGAGCTGTGTGTGTGTTTCAGCCACAGGTGGGCTCAAAGCGAGCTCTGTGCTGTGTGGCCGTCTCTCTCGCACTTCACTCTCACTGGCTCTTTGTGTGGCTCTCACAGAGCCCAGATTGAGCCCCATTCACAACCGCCCTGCCCCCAACTCTCCTCGAAAAACCGTCTTTGCCTCGTTGTCTGTGTTGTGATTGCTGCAGTGGACAAGCAGACTGTTCCTTGCGTACATAGGAACCCTCTGCTTAGCTTTCCAGGGTCAACAACTCTGTCTGTGTGAAGGAGTCCTGGCTTTTTGCCCTATTTCCAGGTCTGCCTCTGAACAGTCAGTGCTCTGTGATTGAGAATTGCAACCATTTCTTCATCCAAATGCAAACACTTAAGCGTAGCCGTCCATTAAGACAGTTACCCGTTTTCATCCTGGCTTGTTGGCTTACTAGCTCTGTTTGCCTTAAGAATCGAAACTTTCGAGATGTTTCATGGTCAGACTAATTAGCAATTCTTTGTGTGGGCCCTGAACAAACATCTTGTTAAAAAAAAAATCTATGTGGGTGTTGAACCATGTAGCACAACTTGCTCATCAGATAGTCATGTAACCTTCTGGAAGCATGATCAGTGTAGGAAGAGTGTGTTTTTGTGTTTTCTTTCCAGCATACATAATAAATGTTGCATTTCTCTAGTAGCATAGAGAGCCTGGATGGTGGGCTGACTGATGTTGTATATGAGCTCTGAAAGGTCTGCTCATAGATGCTCATTGAGTCGCCCTGGGTGCTTTGTGTGCAAGTAGCTCTTTGTAATGCTAGATTTGAATGTCCTATTGTGCTTTGCTTATTCTCACGGGAAGGATTTCAACCCAAGGAAGACGTCAAACCACAGTTACAAATTTGTCCCGAATCGAGGGTTTCTTTGGCAAACCCTTTGTAGTCTTAACCACACTTCCATCAAGATGCAAATTTAGCCCGTTTCCTCAGTATGTCAAAGTGTAGATCACCAGGTTTTTTTTGTTGTCCTGCTGTAGACAGAATTAGAGTTGTGATCGCAGTGTGTGCTTAGTGAGATGTCTCAGCTCTTTGCACTGAAGGTGTGAACGGGGAGGCGTCGTTGGCGTTAATTGGCTCTGGTTGCTGTAGCTCATGCTATGAGTATGATGAGTGTCACAACAGAGTGCCTGCGCTGCTCTGACCAGAAGTAGCAGATAATAACCAAGCGATTTAAAACTACCTGACACTGGACTCTTATTCTCGATTCGACCCACAGTCCTTCATTAATAATGCAAAGTTTCTGCACAGAATGGAAGTGGAGCTGATGGACTTTGTGAGAAGTTGTCCTTCAACAAGGACAATGTGGAATGGAGTATAAAAAGAATTTGACATTTTACAGTCATCAGTCATGTTGTATGATTCTGTATATTAATGTTCAAATGAGAATTACATTATTATCTCAATGTCAGTGAACGATACAGAGTGTTAAGTAAGAATACTATTGAACAAATATTTTACGTGATTCCAAAAGTTTTAGGCACCCTATTTTTTATTTTTTTTTATTTATTTATTTTTTTTTTTTAAGTACAAACTTTTTAGATTTATATATTTTTTTTAATGTTATGACTCCTAAATTATCAAGTCAGTACAAAAACATTTTAGATTCCCAAACATTAGTTTTCTAGCACAAAATTAAATGTCACAGAAAAATGTTTGTATGTCATTAAAGAGAGCAGCGTTTTACGTAAGAGACACTTTTCAGACAAAAAACACAGTGAAGGCTGCTGGGTTTTGCTGCAAAAATAAGAAGCGAGTGTGAAAGTCAAAGTCTCCAGAAGAACTGTGCCTGGTTCTGCAAGATGCTCAATAAAACTTACCAGCTCATTTCCTTATAAAACTGCATAAGCTGTAATTGTATTTTTATTTTTATTTTTGGTCACACCAAATATTGACTTTGTTTCATTTACTGCTTTTTACTGCTCTTTATGGTATATATTTTTTAAAATGTAGAAACATTTTAATTTCATTATTTTGAAGGCATCTTTGCTCTACGGCATTTCTTTGCCTGTGCCTAAAACTTTTGCACAGTACTGTATATGCAATATATGTATGATTTTTATATTATATTTACAACAACACTGATATTGCAGGATACCTCACTGTAAAGTGCAAATGTGCTAGAGTTCTGTTTTAGGGGTACATTCATGTATATGCTACAGCATGGGCCGTCAGCTTGTGGACCCCGGTTCAAATGCGGACCTAGCGAAGCATTTCAGTGGATCAGACCCAGCACTTGAAAAATACTTTAGCAGAAATGATGGATAAAAAAAATTGACTGAAATGCCAGTATTTTAAACACGAACCATCACTGATTTTTTTTTTTTTTTTTTTTTTTTTTTTTTTTGTTGTGAGTTATGAGTTTTCACATACTTTCATAGATTTTACTTCTCTTTCCTGATTAGTGAAGTGATAACATGGCTTGTTTAAAAAAAATTGTCAATGAAAACCAAATGTTTAAAAAGATGATGGGATGGAAAAGTGTGCGTTTATTCTCTGCTTTAAGTTCAAAACCAAGGTCTCGTCTCTGTCCAAAGGTCATGGCTCTAGTCAGAACTGGTAATTAAATTAGGAATTAAATTGATAAGTCTTATTTACAGCCATGAAGTAATCACTAACGTTTAAACATTAAAAGGTAACTGTTTTCACCATTCATGTTAGTTGCCTGTTACAGACGGACCTTTGTAAGCAAGGAATTATACGCGGCTGGACCTTCAATGATTGTAGTTGAATAGTAGACCCCTATGCTACAGAATCTTACATAACCCGTAATCCAGTGTGGCATGTGCAAGAAATGGGGCACATACAAGATGTCAAGTCAAGACGTTCAGAGTAAAATATGAGTCCTGTTCAGAGTGTATAAGTGAGCGCTATTGCACATGAGGAAAACAGTTTTAGTGTCTTTTGGAAAATAACTACAGGTGCATCTCAATAAATTAGAATGTCATGGAAAAGTTAATTTATTTCAGTAATTCAACTCAAATTGTGAAACTCGAGTATTAAATAAATTCAATGCACACAGACTGAAGTAGTTTAAGTCTTTGGTTCTTTTAATTGTGATGATTTTGGCTCACATTTAACAAAAACCCACCAATTCACTATCTCAACAAATTAGAATATGGTGACATGCCAATCAGCTAATCAACTCAAAACACCTGCAAAGGTTTCCTGAGCCTTCAAAATGGTCTCTCAGTTTGGTTCACTAGGTAAGCCACAAACATTCATTGCCAAAGAAGCTGGCTGTTCACAGAGTGCTGTATCCAAGCATGTTAACAGAAAGTTGAGTGGAAGGAAAAAGTGTGGAAGAAAAAGATGCACAACCAACCGAGAGAACCGCAGCCTTATGAGGATTGTCAAGCAAAATCGATTCAATGATTTGAGTGAACTTCACAAGGAATGGACTGAGGCTGGGGTCAAGGCATCAAGAGCCACCACACACAAACGTGTCAAGGAATTTGGCTACAGTTGTCGTATTCCTCTTGTTAAGCCACTCCTGAACCACAGACAACGTCAGAGACGTCTTACCTGGGCTAAGGAGAAGAAGAACTGGACTGTTGCCCAGTGGTCCAAAGTCCTCTTTTCAGATGAGAGCAAGTTTTGTATTTTATTTGGAAACCAAGGTCCTAGAGTCTGGAGGAAGGGTGGAGAAGCTCATAGCCCAAGTTGCTTAAAGTCCAGTGTTAAGTTTCCACAGTCTATGATGATTTGGGGTGCAATGTCATCTGCTGGTGTTGGTCCATTGTGTTTTTTGAAAACCAAAGTCACTGCACCCGTTTACCAAGAAATTTTGGAGCACTTCATGCTTCCTTCTGCTGACCAGCTTTTTGAAGATGCTGATTTCATTTTCCAGCAGGATTTGGCACCTGCCCACACTGCCAAAAGCACCAAAAGTTGGTTAAATGAGCATGGTGTTGGTGTGCTTGACTGGCCAGCAAACTCACCACACCTGAACCACATAGAGAATCTATGGGGTATTGTCAAGAGGAAAATGAGAAACAAGAGACCAAAAAATGCAGATGAGCTGAAGGCCACTGTCAAAGAAACCTGGGCTTCCATACCACCTCAGCAGTGCCACAAACTGATCACCTCCATGCCACGCCGAATTGAGGCAGTAATTAAAGCAAAAGGAGCCCCTACCAAGTATTGAGTACATGTACAGTAAATGAACATACTTTCCAGAAGGCCAACAATTCACTAAAAATGTTTTTTTTTGTATTGGTCTCATGAAGTATTCTAATTTGTTGAGATAGTGAATTGGTGGGTTTTTGTTAAATGTGAGCCAAAATCATCACAATTAAAAGAACCAAAGACTTAAACTACTTCAGTCTGTGTGCACTGAATTTATTTAATACACGAGTTTCACAATTTGAGTTGAATTACTGAAATAAATGAACTTTTCCACGACATTCTAATTTATTGAGATGCACCTGTACATGCATGAAGCCTCATATCGCATTTAGGACTCATAGTTTGTTTATTGTTTTGTATTTAATTGGTGAACTGAGAATAAAGTGTGCTACCAGTTATACTCCTTTAATCAGAATCCTTTTTATACATCAATCATTATATATTTAGCTGAAAAGTTTAGAACCTGTTTCAACAATAGACTTCGATGACTAGAAGTAGAACGAGATTTCGAATGTATATTTTAAAAAAATCTATGAATATGTAAAATCCAATTAGTATTCAACAGTAAAATTTGGGCTCACTGCCCAAACCTCTTTACAAGACTTAAACAAAAAAAAAGCATCACTGCTGTGTATTTTAATTTCATTACTATCCCCAATTCATTGTGTTTGTAATGCAGCTGTGCTGCGATGCTTTTCATGAAGAGAGACCAGTGGCCTGACTTTGTAACCTCTGCCTCCTGCTTCATCAGTCAACATCATTGTTAACACACACACACACACACGCGCGTGCACACACACACACACACACACACACGCGCACGCACACGCACAAAAAGATTGAAAGGCGGTTACTCTGTGTGGCTACTGGTTGTGGTCTGGTTCAGCTAAGGTGCAGTTTAAATTGCTGTAATTGTTTGCAGCAGTTAAAATGTCTCTTGGGTTGCATTAATTGTGTCCGTTTTCCATTGTGGATGACTGTAGATAACTCTCCTTGGGTTATTTGGTCCTAATTACAGAAAACATACTGTTATCCACAACATTTCTTTACATTTCTTCAGTAACTGCTTTATCCTGGATCCGGAGCCTGGGTGCGAGGCGGAACTGCACTCCAGTCCATCGCAGGATAACACGCACATGTACATTCCCATATTCACACCCAGGGGCACTTTAGCATAGCCAGTCCACATACTGGCATGTTTTTGAGAGATGGGAGGATGCATGTTATACTGTATTCGACTAGAGGTTGTGACCTCCAACCAGGAAAAAATGCCCCTCAAGTCCGAATTCCTACTCGGGAGCTTGGGATGGTTTCCTCAACTCCAAGTCCAGCAAGTGACATCAAATGAACATGGCTGTGCACAGCATCAACAGTCAACAAAGTAGCTCTTCTTGCCTTTAAACGAGTTATGCTGTATATACAAGTATTTCCTTTAGATCAGTTAACATACAGACATATTCGCTTATTAAATCTGTAACATTGACTATACAGATCGCTGTTTTGAAGACGAAAGTATATATTACCCATCACAGTTAGCTGGTGTTAATTTTTTCTCCACTTTGTAGCTTGAATTCATAATTCTGAGCTTCAACTTCCCATTTGTGAGGTAATTTGAACGTAGCATTAAAGTCCACACGGACAGTAAACCGAGCTCAGTATTGAACTGGTGACCTTGGAGCTGTGAGGCTGCAATGCTACCCACTGCACCACCATACTTGTCTGGTCACAAATTGCTGACTCTACTGTCAGTAATGAAACAGTTACAATGCATACTGAACCCAGCCATCCATTTTCCATACCGTTTATCCTACACAGGGTCGCGGGGAGCCTGGAGCCTATCCCAGGGAACTCGGGGCACGAGGGGGGGGGGGACACCCTGGATGGGGGGGTCAGCCCGTCACAGGCACAATCGCATTGACAGAAGGTTGTTTGTACAGCAGTGTTGGATCCTCATGCCTGTGGCTCTTTGTACAACATATGTGATACTCTATTTCAGTTAGCTAAAATTGTGCTAGTTCATGACCTTGTCAGTGAATGAAACAGGAGCATCCTATTATAGGATTAAATGTCTTTGGGCAGACAAGGTGGGGAAACAAATTCGCATACCATGAATAGCCCCCTGTTCCATAAGCTGGATTCCCCCCCCCATCCCTAACTTCCTAACACTGCCTCTCTCTCTTTCTCTCACAGTCTTGGCCTGCTACAAGCCTTGAATTAAAGCTCCTCATTGATTGTATAACACTGCAGTATTTGCTAACAGTAGGAGCTCCAGTCTGACAGAATGCAGTGGGCTGAGTGTGTATCTGCACCGGATCACATGCAGAAAAGAATGTGTGTTGGACATTTCTCTCACTGCTAGCATTTCTCTAAAACCTGGAATGCTGAGGTTAGCAGTCAGCGGGTGGCTGGAGTGCAGGCTTGTTCCGGATGCCTCCACTTCCCTCTGGTCGTCAAGGTTTATTTACTTCTGCTATCAAACACACACACACCCACACGCCGACGCACACGCACGCATTCACACTGCCTCGCCCTGGATAGACAGAAGGTTCAGTCAATGACTTTGTGCTCAGTTTCTGCCACACAGTCATAGACTGCTCCCAGCCATGCGTGTCTCCGTACTCCATCATTAACTGTTAATTTCAGTCTGCAGGCCTCCATAAAGATTCGATGAGGAATAAGTGGTGTGATTTTGTATATTTAACATGTATTGAAGGCAATCTGGAAATTAAACTAGGCATTCTCAGAGATTCTCAGGGCCGAGGGGGGGAAACCACTCTGATCGTGATGTTTTGAAAAGGAAACGATTATGTCCGTTATAAAAAGGAAACATTTATGCCCTTGTAACTGTAACATTGTGTCAGTGTGACACTAAAATAACAGTATATTTTCCTCTTACTATTTGTGAATGCCTCTTTTGGCTTTTAAACCAAGACGATGAAGCGCCATTGACAGGAATTGTTTTTTGTTATTGTTTGCTATCTGTCTGTCTGTCCATTGATCCAATCAGGGTCAAGGTCACAGCAGTCTGAAATAGTTTTCCTTCAATAGCTTCCTTCATGCTTGATGTATATTTTAAGGGTATATTCTGGCATACAAATTAGTAACAAGAAGGACTAGGCACACATATACAGTATATAACGAGAATGTCATAGTACATGTACAGTGATATATTATTTTTGCCATATTGCCAACCCCTGTTGGATGATTGTAGACAATGTAATAGGTTAAAAATGTAAAATAATAAACCTATACATTGAAAAAAAAAATCTGGTCAAAGAAGTATTTTATGCATTACACTGTCTCTTTATATAACATTAATCCATTTTGTTGTTTCGTAGTGGTACTATAGCACTTCATAGTGTCTGAGACTTTACTAGGCTAAGAAAACTTAAATGGAAGCTCACATGAAATAGTAAGTCAGTTTGTTATACTGAATAAAACCATCTGGGTGTTGAGCAGACTAATGTTTTCATCTTGACCTTAGCAGACAAGCACAATTAGATTGTAAAGCTCAACTGCCTAATCAAGCTTCAGATCTTCTATGAATATGTGAGTAATCAGAGCAAAATTAATGACTGCCTGTAATTTTTCTTTCTTCAGCTTACACAGCGGGACACACAGCTGTGTTTTTTTAATGCTCCATTATTTATACAGCCTTGTAGCTCAAATTTCATTACAGTCAGATGTTCTTCATGCGGTCTACTTGTCTAATGAGCAGAGAAGAATACCATTTGAGTATTTCATCATGCCTTCTACTGTGGTCTGTTTATGAGTTGTCAAGCACTCACTGTGTTTATGCTCCTGTGGGGGCTTGTCTCTTGTGGCTGTAGGTCAGTGGGCTTTATGGTGATGGTAATAGCACATGCTCAGATATTTTTCTATGTAGATTGAGCGAGTGGGTGATGCTGGCAGGGTGCCATACCACATCGCTATATGGGCAATAACAGCAGCGATCTTGAAAATATTTTCCACCACATCAGAGCACCTTCAGTCACCCACTTATTCATGCCTACCTCTTAGCGTTTTTATTATTTAGCTGGCTGTGTTTCACAGAGCAACTTACAGCAGCTCATTTGCACTGACCTCTGGGGTAAATTGTGGTTAGCTGCCCTGATAGAGGGCTGAGTGGCAGATTGTTGAGACTGATACATGATTCACTGGTTCAGTGGTTTTCTTACCATTGGCCTTGTGCCACCTTATCAACTCCTACTGGGAATAGCTGTACGTGAACTTAAACTGCTTTTGATGATTTAGACTGAAACTACAAGGTAAAAATTCAGGTCTGAAGCTGAATACAGGAAACCTGAATACAGTAAAAGTTCATATCATTTAATATTTAATAAAGCTTAATGATTTTTAAATTGTATTTCATATTTGGTAGATGCTTTTAAAGTAACCTTCAGTCGAGATACAGTCCAGTCATAAAGATCGCGGTTGTCACATATTTAAACACTCAGGAGTGTGTGTCACCCACAGAAAGACACTCCATTATTTGCTTGCCGATATCAGTTATGTAGAGGTGTGAGTTTTCATTTTCACAGGTCATATACAGACAAAATTACCAAGTCTTTTATTCCTGGTGTGTAATCACCAACTTTATGAAACCCATTGTGTTTTGTGCCCTTGACAAAACTTAATGACAGCCATTTCTTTAGCAATTCTTGAAAACATAATCTTGTTCTCTCTTCTGTCTACATGTGTTTAAAGGTGAGGAAGTGTTGCTCTGTGCAGGTGAAATTAAAAGCTCATTGAAACATGATTAACTTTTAATAAATGCTCCTTTTGAACCCAACGCTTGGAAGGTGGCTTCTCTCAGATTAAGCTCATTTCATCAGCCTAATAAACTTTATTTGATCATATACCATGGTAGCGCATGCTCTTTATTATAATCTGACTATCCGAATTTCATGATATATTTACGTACTTGTGGGGAGAAAGCAAGGAAATGAAGCTTATTCAGGAAAATGAAGTAAACCGGTAGAAAGCTAAATTAAAAAAAACAAAAAAAAAACAGCAGTTTTGCAGCAAGTTCAATGACAGTTTCCTTTGTTTTTCACCATCATGGTAGAAACAAGACTTTAAAATCCCCACTGGTTTCTCCACTTTTTCCTTTATAGCCTACTGCCATTATACATTTACGAGGCCTCATTTTCTGCGAACTCTCACTAGTGTGGGATTGACAAGCGTGTTTGTGTCACACAGACCAGCACGGAAATGTGTTTTGACAGCCTGGTAATGAAATTAGCCTCTGACTCAGTAACATTGGATTTTACTCAACTTTAAGACCAAACCTGAAATTTTTTTTTTTGTTAAAAATATTAGTTAAAATACCAACTTGCTTTTTTGTACAAATATCAAAATAATAGATACTACAGGTTAAGACATTTTATTACATTTTTTTCCTTGAAGTTCAGTGGAAAGTGATTAGGGACCCCATCAGTGGTCTCTTGGCAGACATTTACTAGTTGTACTAGCATTAGTTCAGTACCTTTCCTGCTGAGCTACCACAGTTCCTATCACTGCATTTAGCAAACAATTGTATATTTTTTACTAGTGAGGTCTAATGTGATGCATTACAGGGAGCCATTATCAAAACTGTACACATTGTAATTTAAGACACTTTGGGTAATGGGTTGAGATCACATCAACTTATCAACAGAGATCCACTGTATATTTAAAGAGAAAAGACACCAGCTAAACCCAGATCATCCTCACGTTTTGGCCACAAAGGTATGCTTTGTGTATACCCTAATAATCAATGGTATATTAACCCTTTTTCCTAAAATGCACTCACCATCCACTAAGAACACATATACAGTATACTGTGCAAACGTTTTAGGCACCCTATTTTTTTTTTTTTAGTACACACTTTGTTATAGATTTTTTTTATTTTATGACTTCTACATGATCAAATCATACAAAAACATTTTAGATTCTCAAACATTAGTTTTCTAGCACAAAATTAAATGTCACAGAAAAATGTTTGTATGTCATTAAAGAAAGCAGCATATTACGTTAGAGACACTTTTCAGACAAAAAAACACAATGAAGGCTGCTGGGTTTTGCTGCAAAAATAAGAAGCAAATGTGAAAGTCAAAGTCTCCAGAAGAACTATGTCTGGTTCTGCAACATGCTCAATAAAACTTACCAGCTCATTTCCTTATAAAACTGCACAAATTATACCAATATTTTTTATTTTTTTGTCACATCAAATATTGACTTTGTCTTTAATTTACTACTGTTTACTGCTCTTTACTGTATTTTTTATTTTTTTTAATGTAAAAACATTTAATTTCATTATTTTGAAGGCATCTTTGCTCTACAGCATTTTTTTTTTGCATGTGCCTAAAACTTTTGCACAGTACTGTATATGCAATATATGTATGATTTTTATATTATATTTACAACAACACTGATATTGCAGGATACCTTTTAAAACTTTTGCACAGTACTGTACCTGTGCTCATTTATGCAGTTATCCATTCAGCCAATCACATGGCAGCAGCACGGTGCATAACATCATGCAGATATAGGTCAAGAACTTCAGTCAGTGTTCACATCAGAATGGGAAAAAGTGTGACTTTAACCATGGCATGGTTGATGGTACCAGGAAGGATATAGTAACCTATATAATCACTCTATACAACCGTGGTGAGCAGAAAAGCATCTTGGCATGCACAAAACACTGGCTCTTGAGGTGGATGGGCTACAACAGCAGAAGACCACATCAGGTTCCACTCCTATTAGACAAGAACAGAAAATCTGAGGCTATCATGGGCACAGACTCACCCAAACTGGACATTTGAAGATTAGAAAAAACACCTGCTCTTTTTCCAGTCTTCAACTTTTCAGGTTGGGTGAGTCTGTGCCCATGATAGCCTCAGATGCTTATTCTTGGCTGACGGAAGTGGAACTTGAATAGCATCTTCTGCTGTTGTAGCCCATCCACCACAAGGTTTGAAGCATTCTGGGATGCTTTTCTGCTCACCACAGTTGTAAAGAGTACTTTACTATAGTAAACTAGTATAAAGTCTAGTATACTATAGTCTTCTGTCAGCTCAGACCAGTCTAGTCATTTTCCTCTGATCTCTCTCATCAGCAAGGTGTTTCAGTCTGCAAACCCTCCACACACGGTGTTTTTTGTTTTTCGCACCATTCTGTGTAAACTCTAGAGACCGTTGTGTGTGAAAATCCCAGGAGATCAGCAGTTTCTGAAACACTCAAACCAGCCCATCTGGCACCAACAACCATGCCACGGTTAAAGTCACAGAGCTCACACTTTTCCCCCATTCTGATGTTTGATGTAAACATTAACGTTAGCTCTTGAGCTGTATCTGCATGATTTTATGCATTGTGCTGCTGCCACAAGATTGGCTGATTGGATAACTGCATAAATGAGCAGGTGTACAGGTGTTCCTATCAAAGAATGTATATTCGTATTGGGTCATTCATTATATAGTATTTTTATTACAGAAATATGGACAAGTTTTATGAAAGTCTAATAATGTTTGAAGACATAGCATTGTGTCCTAGTCTAGTAGGAGGATGTGAAGTAGTTTTAAGTGTTTATCAGCTCTTAAGATTTTATGAGCCTGGCACTCTAAAAGAGATTATCTGGGTAGTCTGGTCTGACCGGCTGTCCAATACCAACCGAATGCAGCACTCCTCAGTGTGTGTGAGCTTTGCAGTTAAGACGATTTATTTGACTGATCACAACTGACAAACAAGCTTTTAATCCCTGCAGTCAAAACTCTGTTGGAATTGTACTTTTTTAATATGGAACTTTTGAAGAGAAGAGCAGTAGTACATGACAGTATTTATAACTACATTTTATTCGTATGTATTTTATACTTTTCTGTGTATTTGTGGTTGAAGCTATATGCAAATTGGAGGTCTTTGCTGAATGCACTGAACAGGGCCGATGATTATTTTCTGTATTATTATTTATTACTGTATATTATTTCCTCTCGTTAATGTCACAGATGACGCCGCAGCCCTGATCGTGTATCCTCAGCTTTGTCTATAATGCTCAAAGGACAAGCTTGGCTCATAAATCACAGGGATCTGCTCATGCATGCTGGTGATAGCAGCTGCACAAAGTATATCCCCTGCTGGCCATGTCACCATTCCATATGTAGCTTATATACATATATATACATATATATACATATATATATATATATATATATATATATATATATATATATATATATATATATATATATATATATATATATATATATATATATATATATATATATATATACAGCTATATATCATAAGGGTGTGTTGAATAGATTTGACCATGGTTAAGGAGATTTTACTTTGTGTGAAGTTTGAGGTCTTTTTTTAGGCTTGAAATTTATATGGTCTCATTATTCATGACACACTTTACACTGTTAAGGGGGCTAAGATGAAACTGTACATCAAAAAGGTCTTAATGAGTTCTTATTCTAATGATTTAAAGGGAAAGATAACCAAGTACGAAATCCAAATGGTGGAACAAACATTTCTGTGCATAATCATGACGCGTTATGGGAGATAAAATAGGGTTGAAGTAACAGAAAATGTTATGAGTGTCTTATTGTAAATATCTTGGTGTCGGCAGAATCAAGATGACGCTGCAAATTTGATGGTTAAAAATCGTCATGTTGTCATGGTTGGACTTCCACTGAACATCCCACAGAATGCTTGAAGAATGTATTTTCAGAGAGGAATTGCTATCAAGGCTTACATCATCTAGCTTTGGCAGTACCTCGTGATTGAGTTGTATTTAACATGTGCCGGCCATTTGTGTGGATAGCTCCCCCTGTTTCCCAGCATCCTCCTGTTTCCTGCCACTGTCCTGCTGTCAGTATTGCTTGTGTGCAATTGGCTCAGCACTGTGAAGGCTGTGCATTTTTCTCAGGAGCTGCTGAAGCATTCACATTCAGCCATGAATGCCCATTAGCTGTGGAAGCGAGCAGCGTGCCAGTCACCTCCCCCTCAGCACTCCGTGTGACCTGATGCTGTTGTGACAGCACTTTCGGCAACAAGTACAGTCGAAACGCAGACTTGCCTGGCTTTCTGCTCCAGCGGATCACACAGTCCTCTGGCAACCCTAATGAGTTGGTTGGATATGCTCCACATTATATCTCTCTATATCCAACGTGCTTTCAAGATCGCAAAAGCGCATGAATTTGCACCAATCAACTTGTGAATTGTTACAAGTTCTGAACAGTTAAAACTTGGGTTAGCAGCCTTAGCTTTTCTTGCCTCATTTGCACAAGACCTAATTAATCTGCTCTTGCTTCTATGAATACTTTTTAAAAATATTTTCTGGGTTACTATATCAAAGACATGGTTACCAGTGCACCTTTGATGTTGGGAAATGAGACTAGGACTGGGCATTAAATAACATTCACTCAGTGCTAATCCTTGATAGAAAGGAAAACGGATATAAAACTCGAGAGGCATACCTTTGAATAACTTGTAAAATAGGCTAATATTACCTAAAATAATATTTACATTTTACTTACTTTTACTTCTCCTACAAATAAGAAAAGGAACAGCAGCTTACCAAAATACTCTTGAGTTATTAATCTAGTGATTGGCATAAGAGTACAAGTAATCGCATGTAAGAAAGAAAAAAAGACACGATATAGGCTGTATTATAAAAATATATTTTTTTCTTAGACATTTTGTTAGTAGAAAATGTTGAACTAAACATTCTGAAATTGAACTAAGACAGTTTTCATTTCAGTGTTATCAGAAAACAAAAACAAATGAAAATGGGTGTTTCCACCACTCGGCGTAATCTAACTATGGACATTATGTAGACTTTAAGTCCCGTTTTTAAGTCCTGACTGAAGAAACTTAAAAATAGGTTTTTACGCATATATTCGTATGCAGGCTTTGAAAGATTGAGAGTGAGGTGGGAGAATTGTAAACCAGCCTGATCAGCGAGAAATAGGTTAATGAAAATAAGATAAATATATGAAAGTAAGATAAATGTATCTTAATTTATTCTTAGAAAACAGACCATCGAAAATATAATAATAATAATTAATAATTTGTTTGGAATGTAGAAGTGGGGAGCATTTCTTTAAAATTAATTAATTAATTAATTAATACAAATGTATATCTGCATATAGATTCCAAGTAAAAATATGTTTAAAAAATAATAATAATTTGCAAGTATTTCATCATCTGACTTGCTTAATTAAAGATGTTGTTTTCATAAGTTGAAATTGCTCTGTTGAGTGCTTCCACATTGAATATCTTAAATAAAATCCATAAGTAACAGTAAGTTCAATAATCGGTAAACCTTCCTCTACCTCTGGCTACCTCTTACTACGCTTTCTTTTTTTTCTTTACAGTCAACAAACATAAGCCCTGGATTGAGACGACGTATCACGGCATCGTGACAGAAAATGATGACAAAGTTCTGCTTGACCCTCCGCTGATAGCACTGGATAAAGACGCCCCATTGCGTTATGCAGGTAACAGGAGACTTCTCGTGTCTTTATCATGTCTGAACCTTCTCCGTCTAGTCATAACATCTCTGATCTTGCAGCAGGGTTGATAGTGTTGCATAAATGTCTAAAAGCAGTGGGTATGTTCTACACATATATATTCTCCCTGTGTATAGGAGCTCAAGGCTTCACATTAAAACAAATGACACTGGACATCTTTATAACTGCACAGTTTGTTGTGTAATCTGAAAATCTAGAGAGTTTCAGTCAGTCGGGGGGAAACTAAATTGAAGGTTGAATGTTTGCGGAGCTCATTTGGAGCACTTTGTTTACCTCTGGATAAATGTATATGACTTTGATCATGTGGTTAGACCTTTACTTGGAGAGCTTTCTCTGGTGTGTCTGTGCAACCTTGCAAAATGCCTCCAAGGTGAAATAACTTCTTAATTTTGTTATATTGCATCAGGCCTGCAATTTAAAATCTTAATCATCAAGAGCAGCTGTAATGTGCTTGTTTTATATTTAGTTACATTTTGTGCCGTTTGCTTCTGAGGTGTCTTGCCTTGTGTATTTGTGAGGCACAGTGAAAGAGGACGTACAGTGCTAGCTTTAGCGTACGCCCCTCATAATCACTGGGAGATTTACTTTGGCCTCATTTCAAAGCCCCTTAAGCACAGAATGCTTTGTTTTCTCGCCAAGCACTAGTGCCAGGCCTCTGCGTTATCTCAGGCTTCTAACAGTCTAGCTGCCGTAGTCTTCTTTATGTACTGTGCCACATGAATTGCTCATTGAAAGTGTGCATTCTCTTGAGTGTAGTGATATGCTGTAAGTCTTGATGCTTTTATTTTTATTTATTTATTTTTTAAACAGCTGGACAGTCCATCTAAACTGTAATCTAAAAAAAGGAAGGAAAACGCATGAAGTCTGATTGAGGCAGCACTAGCTGATGTGTTTGTTTACGCAAAAAAACTTCAGTTTTTATAATGCATGAATGTCACACAAATAACAGCCAATGGCTTTCAGTGAATCTACCAATTCAACACCAATTTAATTCATTTATTAAATTCATTCTATAAACTCACCAGTTATCCAGTTAAGCATTGGGTTTAGTTTTGTATACCGTTTGATTAATAATATTCAGTGAATATATCACGTTATGATTCAGTCCAACATAACATTGGCACAGATTCCTCAAGTCTCTGGAATTGTACTGGAGAGATGTTCCCTCAAGTTGGTGTTTTAATGTTGGTGCTGGAGAGCATTGTCGAACAGATCACTCCAAAATCTTGTGTAGGTGTTCAGTTGGGTTGAGATCTGGTGACTGCAAAGGTCATGGCATATGATTTTACAATTTTATCCTCATCAGACCATTCAGTGAGCCCTCATGCCCTGTGAATTTGGGTGGAGTCAACCTGGAAGAGACCACTCCAATCACAATACAGATGTTTCACCACAGGATAAAGGTGATCGGTCAGATTATTCAGTTTCACATTGATTTGTCATGACCTTTCCTCTAAGGGGTCAAGTGAACCCAAACCATGTCGGAAAAATGCCCCTTTGCCGAGATTGATTTTTCTTTAATTTGTCTGTATATACATAGTAGCCAGCTATATGTCACAATGAGCTGGGGTTGAATCAACAAGCATTCAAGTATTCATTTGCACTGCAGACATGAGTCCAGTCTAGGCTTTTTGGGCATACTGACAGTGGTGCTATATGGAGCTATTTCAGAGCCAAAGCTCGGTCAGTTTCCAATATAGCCTGTGACTCATCGACAGCAAGTTCTTATTAACTGTAAGGGCATCAGAGTTTTTCTCTGTGTCATCCCAGAGCTGAAACTCAAATAAACCATGAAAGTCCATAACAAGATGGCCCTTGGTTCAGGCAGCCTAATTTTTTTTTTTTTTTTTTTTTTACATCACATCTGTCTTTTACCTGAACTAGCATGGCTGAGAGCGAGCCAAGGAGAAAAGCTTATAATGCTTTAATCTGTTGAGAAATGGAGGACTGCAGAGAGTGGTCTTGGCTGTACAGCGGATGAGCAGAGCTGGTCATTAGAGCTGACTTGTTCCGAACTGCAGCTTTGGATAGAAAATTCATCTTTAATTGATGTGGTGAAAACTGTGTGGACATCTTTACCAGTCTGAGGCAGTGCTGGGGCAAACCTGGATATCAGCAGGCAGCCAAGCAGAACAAACTTAAACGACTGGCAGAACGAACTTGTGCTGGTGATGAATAAGTGAATGATCATGGTTTAAGAGGATATTGTCCATCTTTAAGCTGTTAAAGAAGCTTTCATTAGCTATTTAGCACAATTCATCTCTGCTCATCTCTCCAATTTAGTAAGTACATGTTAGTACTTATACAACAGTTTGTTCCGGTCCACTAATTTGATTGGACGAGTGGCATTCCAAGAGTCTTATATTCAGTATAACCGCACTGTTTGTATTACTTCCCTTGTCAGTGTTCCTCACATAAAGTTCCAATTCTAGCAACAGTCCCACTGAAACTGTTACGGTTAGCGACATCATCAGCGGACATGGCAAACGATGAAAGCTAATCAGATGAAGATGAAAAGGAAGAAGCAAAGCCAATTTCACCGGAGACACCTGTAATGGGAATGAACAAATTATTGTGAGCTAGCTAGCCAGCTACCTATCAGTGAGTGTGGCTTCTTTGGTATCTGTTTTTGTTCATGGAGCACAAAAATGTTATTATTTGGCCATATTGTGTCCGAAATGTCAATTATTTATAAAAGTTTTGTACAAAAGCAGTATCACACTCACACAGTTGTGGTGTTATACTGAATATTGGTACAGCTTTGGTTACCTGAGGCCGAATTATAATCATGCTGATATTCAATGTAATCGCACTTTTGCAATATTGCTTAGTTATATTTTTAATTTACGCTGTTGCCTGGTCTTTTAAATTCTTTTTTTTTTTTTTTTTTTGAAAATTCTTTTTTTGCAAGAACTAAAAGCTCGCCATCAATAAAATAAAATAATAAAGTTCTGTGTATATAGAAATGTGATGCTCTCTGTCCTTCTTGCCCTTCTTTCTTTGTAATCTTCTCTGAATCTCTTCCTTTCTCTGACTGACTCAGCTTTATCTTCTCTTCCTTCTTGTAGAAAGTTTTGAAGTGACCTTCACCAAAGAAGGTGATGAGAGGCTCTCTCTTTCTACTGCCTTGTATTATTTGTTTTCATTTTGTATTATATTGTTTTATTAACCCACTAACGCAAAAGGCATCTGCACTTCACACAGAAACTTCTGTCATGCTCTGTAATGCCACTTCTCTTTAATGGTTTGGTTTACTTTTTTTCTCACCCTCAAATTATTTGGTAAAATAAATATAATAACTGGATGAAAAGTTTCTTTGGGGTTAAGTGAATGTAGAAATATCAATGCATGAGACATCCACTGTAGTGTACAGATTCTAGCTGTACTTCAGCTCATGATGGTGTTAAAATTAACCAAATAAGTACATGCATATACACTACAATTCGACTGAACATTTCTGATTCATTTCTGGAAACCATATCATTTGGTGTTTGTTAGACTTATTTCTGAAGTAAAAAGGTATTTTGTGTGATGTACTTAGGGCTGGGTACTGAATGTCTGTACCCAAAAGGCACCTACTAAAGAGTTTTCAGTGAGGAAATATCAGCAAGTGAACTGTTTACTGATCAGTTTTACTGACTTTCGCAAGAGAAAGTTAGCTCCTATTAGGTTTGTCAATGAGTGATAATGTTGGGAATCAGCAGTTTGCACCAAATTTAGCATTTATTAGCTATCTAGTTGGCCATCATTCACTGGTGTAATGAACTGTATGTATACATAGTACTTTATTTTCTATGGGTTTCATAAATGAGCCCTTCAAGATTTTTATTGGTCACATATACACAGTTGTGTACAGTATATAACTTGCAGGGAGATGAAAACCTGGCCAACTCCCCCTAAAAAATCTGAAATTAATAAGAAATAATAAGAAATAGGAAATATTTACTGCAACATTTCAACTTCATGTTGCAGGATGAAACTCTTGACTAGGGCTGGTTCTTCTCAAGCGAATCTGGTCATCCATGGGGAAAATGGCAGAAAAGTCTTGCATGTCAGTTGAGAGGAGGGTGGAACTGTGTTTATATATAATTAGAACAAAGGTGTCGAAAAAAAGTCACATTTTGGTATCAGTTTTGAATCCAAGCTATCGAATCGGTATCAGAATTGAACATTTTCAATCGATACCCAGCCCTAAATGTACACATGTACACATCTACAAACATGTACAAACATGTTTTGCTTAAAATAAGTATACATCTTAAAATTGTATATGCATATACCCATTACTCTCAAATTTATTTTAAATGTTAGTGACTGCTGTTTGATGTGGATGTCGCACAAGTCAATATTTCTAAACCCTGCTCTCATCCAGTGGATTTAGTTTCACCACTTCTTTTCACTTTTATCATGTTTTATTTTTTAAAATTTTTTTTTTTTAAAGCTGTGAGAGAGACAACATTGCACAGGAAGACTTCTTTCACATTATTAATGATTATTAAAGCAGTTTATTGAATTATCTATAAGAAAGGGTTTTTGTTGATATCCGGGTTTTTTGTTTTTTGTTCTTTATTTGTGTGCTTTTTTTGTTTTAAGGTCTTGAACTGGTATTTCTGAAACGGAGCTGGACCTTTATGTTATACCTCGTCATCAGGATATCAACTGTTATTATAACTGTTTAACTTTGTTTTCTTTTCTGTTTATTCTTACTAAAACCAGCAAGCGGGGTTATTGTTATACGTGTGAATGCGGTGGGGATAAAATGGCCAGTACATAACTGTTTTGTTTGATTTTCTTTCTGTCCTTTTTTCTTTTATAACAAGTGTTCCTGTGGAATGCCTGTCGACATTCTGGGTTTCTTTCTGCATGACTGGATGCAATGTGACCAAGTGGCTTGGACGAGACACTCAGCCTCACCCTTTTAACTCCCCCAACCCTCCCGCCCCTCCTAAATACTCACCCATTCTACAGCGCTTCTGGCTTCCTCCACAGACCCCAAAGTACCAACCCCTTTGGCTGCCAAAACAACTTTGGCTGTTCTTATTTTATTGTGGTGTGCTGTTTGTTTTTGCCATGGGTTTATTTTTTTTTTATCGTGTACAGCAGTCGGTGTTTGTCTCAGTGGAGGTCTAGACTGAGCCATTGTGTTTTGCCCTTTTCTCACCGTGTCCAGGGGAGATATGCGGCTTCCGTATTCATGGCCAGAATGTTCCGTTTGAGGCGGTGATGTTGGACAAGTCCACAGGCGAAGGAGTGATCCGAGCCAAGGACAAGCTGGACTGTGAGCTCCAGAAGGAGCACACATTCACCATCCAGGCCTATGACTGCGGAGAGGGACCCGACGGAGCAAACATGAAGAAATCTCACAAGTAAGTAACTGATGTGATGTTCAGCCAAAATCAAATCAGTTCACATTTTAATATTATGTGAGATGGTCTGCAGAAAATTGTCAGATGTCACTGTCGAATGAAAATGGGCAAAAATGTATGATTTGTGCAATTAGACACCAATTTTAGTTCAGTTTCAGTAACAGGTTTTTGTTGTTTTTAGAAAATATCAATATTTGACCAAGTGAGGTTTTCCATAGGTTTACGTATACTGATGCACGAGTACCTCAATACTTATCTGTCTGCCTGTCTTTGTTTTCAGACTTGTTCTAGACAGGTGATTAACTGTGTACAATAATAATACTGGTGATTCAGCATTGCCCCCTAGGTCAGCCTCAATCAGTTATCAATCATCTATCAATAAACCCTGCGTCATTGGTGGCCCTCCTTCCTCCTGGCAGCAGTCCATTTGGCACTGACTCTTTGTTCTCCTGCAGGGCAACTGTTCATATCCAAGTGAACGACATGAATGAGTACTCACCCGTGTTCAAGGAGAAGTCATACAAGGCTACGGTCATCGAGGGCAAAGCATACGACAGCATCCTGAAGGTGGAGGCAGTGGACGCTGACTGCTCGTTCCAGTTCAGTCAGATTTGCAGCTATGAGATCGTCACCCCTGATGTGCCCTTCACCATTGACAAGGACGGTAAGATGAGGGAGGTGCGGGATGCACTTGGCCAAAAAAAAAAAAAAAAAAAAAAACACAGCTTAATTTTAGAGCAGAGAATTGCCTTGAGCTGAAATGCATTATTATTTCTTTTGCTGAAGGTGAGCCTGGGCTAATTTATGTCAACAGCTCTTAGACGATTTTCAGGGCACATTGCTGAAAGTTTTCAATGTTAAAGTTGTTTTTTTTTTTTTGTTTGTTTTTTAAACACAGGCAACATCAAGAACACTGAAAAGCTGAACTACAGTAAGGAGCGTGCATACAAGTTGACAGTGACCGCCTTCGACTGTGGGAAGAACCGTGCCTCAGAAGACGTCCTCGTCAAAATCAACGTCAAACCAACCTGCAAACCAAGCTGGCAGGGTATTAAATTCCTCCGTGTCTTGTACATAGAATATACTGAGCCTTATTCTAAACTGCTTACTCTAGACTGATTGGCAAATCCTAAGAATTAATTAGTGCTTGTGGCTTTGTGCTGCTTTAGGAGTGGCAGTCTACTTAATTAGCGTTGAGTGTTTGCTGCAGGACACATTGGTTGGGCAATGTATTGTAGAGGGCATGCTGTCACATAGCTCTATCACTACTCATAATTAATACCTTCATCAATCTTTCATTATTGATTTTTTACTGAGAATAAGTAAGGCTTTACAATATATTCCAAAGAACTTAACATATCTTGTATGTGTCTTATTTTTAAGGCTTTAATAAGAGAATTGAGTACGAACCTGGCACAGGAAGTCTGGCCCTGTTCCCTAGCATCCGTCTGGAGACCTGCGAGGAGCCGATCACCTCGATCCAGGCCAGCATCGAGCTGGAGACCAACCACATCGGCAAGGGCTGCGACCGAGATACGTACTCTGAGAAATCCCTGCACCGTCTGTGTGGTGAGTCACAGCAATTTGTTAATGCTGTGTGAGTCACACCATTTGATTTATTCTGTGTTTAGACTGGTATAATATAAATAGACATGGTATACACTTAAGATACACTTATGCTTTCACATCACTGCTAGCATGTCAGTCAACTCTGAATCTTTCCAGTCAATAATTTCAAGATCTTGAAGGCTGCAATCTAACTGACTCACTGCACTTCTGTGTATGCGCACTTCTGTGCACTAGTTTCCAACAGGGGAAACAAATTGTGTGACACAGAAACAAAATAAGCTTTTTGAAACAGGACTTTATTTAAATAGGCATTAAATAATGTGCCATTGTGTTGAAATTAGGTTATGCCTATAGACTTCTGCTAGTAAATTGTATGTAATTTAGTGCAGCCTACTTTTAAATGAACTCCATGACCTTTACTTATCAACATATGCTGTTTAAGGCAACCCAGTGTAAAAGATTATTTGCCAACATATACCATTTTTAGAAACATGAGCATATCTAAAACACACCTGTAGAGTTATTCAGTAATATATGTGAGATTATATTTCTAGAAACAACTCAACATGCCCACAACCAAAAATACAAAGCTCTATAGACTGTTTTGTTTGTTTAAACTAGTGCTGCAAGAACTAATCAATAAAATTCAATAATAAAACAAATTTAGTCATCAAATAGTGTTATGAAGCACACAGTGGTACACCATCACTTCAGTAAAACATGTTTGATGGAAGAGGTGGAGCAACAAAGAAAACCTCCTCTAAAGTATGGGAAGCTATTTGAGTCATTTGGATTGTAGTACTTAAACGATTTTTTCGACACAGTAGCACTAATAAACGCAGCATTGTTTAAGTTTCTTAGAGTGCACAATATATATTTTTAGTATATTGTGCGTCAACCATGCACACCCTACTAAGTCACCACCCTTTCGATTCACAGTCGATCCCAAAAAATGGTCGATTTACTGATCTCATGCATTGAAAACATGAATCCGAAAATGATTCACCTTGCAAATTTGTAAAATACTTTTTACGAGTTTATATTTTTAAATAAATCTTTTTGGTATTTAATATATTTTTTAAATAATCTAAATAACTTATCAACTTTAATAGAATAGATTAATTGATTATCAAAATGATCAGTTGCAGCTCTACTTTAAACACAATGAGATGGTTGTGAAACAATAAGCATGATTGTTTTTTCTTAAGAAAAAGTAGTCTAGTTTAGGTTTTAGGCATTATGATATTATGCTTGGGGTCAGTATGTTGGTCTACAGTTTTATAGATCTAGAAACATATCTCTGATGTGTGTCCCCACCTTTATAATGTAACTTGTCTTTGTAATGAACTGTGCTGTGCAGTTGATTTCAGTGAGATGTTGTGCTCTGTGGGTAATCTCTATGTTCTGGCTGTATTCAGGTGCCAGTTCCGGCACCGTGGAGCTGCTGCCCACTCCCAGCAGCACCGCCAACTGGACCGCAGGCCTGCCCACTGACAACGGCCACGACAGCGATCAGGTCTTTGAGTTCAATGGCACTCAGGCTGTGAAGGTTCCTGATGGTCTGGTGAGCACAAGCCTGAAGGAACCCTTCACCATCTCAGTGTGGATGAGGCACGGACCCGGTGGACGGGAGAAAGAAACCATCCTCTGTAACTCTGATAAGACAGGTAACAAGGCCGTAATGTACAGTTATGATGCGACTGGTGTTTGTCCTGTGTATACTGATGTGTATTGTATGGCCTTAGATGATGTTTTGAGACTTAAGCTGCCTGTTTCACCCCTGTAATTTGCATAAGTTCATTATGTGACACACACAGTCACTAACAGCACTAACCCACAATTTGACAGCAAAAGGTTTAAAGGGTTCGACTGCAAGGTGGTCATTAAAGCCTTGTCCCATGTTTGAGAAAAGCTAGACAATGTTATCAGATGGCATGGGGCTTGTGTAACAGGGCAATCAGGTAGAAGCAGCTGTGCTGTGACCCGAGAGAATACAGGACATTTGACTGGAGTGGTGAATGCCATTCCATCCTGTTGGCACAGGGCAGAAGTTCACAAATAAGCCAAAATTATTCATTCAGTACCAAATGACACAGGAGCTGGTTATAAGGATGGTGTTAATATTGTGATTGGCTAAAGATAAAACCCAAAAAGTGTGATTTATAAATGTGTACTCTCAAATGTGTATATAACTGCTAAGAACATAAGCATGTTGCCTGTACTGCTGTCTTCCACAGAGATGAACAGACACCACTACTCCCTGTATGTGCACAACTGCCGTCTAGTGCTGCTCCTGCGTCAGGACCCGAGCGAGGCAGAGAACTACAAACCAGCAGAGTTCCACTGGAAACTCGACCAAGTAAGTCAACACAAATGCTTTCAGTAACTGTTCATTTTTGCTACATGCCTTTGTGTTGTTTATGTACATAGTTCTACAAGTTAATAATAAATGGGATCTTTGTTCAGAAGGTGAATCTACACTAATTCATATATAGAAGAGTTAGTATGTGCTACACGCCCTCTGTCAGTTTTCATGTATGAGGAAAAATATTTAAATGGCAGCAGATTTATACAGTTGATACTAGAGAAGTAAGGAATGTGAGAGAAAATGTAAAAAAGGATTACAGAAAGTGAAATTTAGTCAGTTACTGACTTTTACACAAAGTATTAATGAGCTGTGAAGTGTTTGGAAAGCCAGAACATTATTTGTAGGCAGAATCTTCTGAATTTACATAAATAGGAGCTTTCACTTTTTAAATCTATGCAGAAACCTTTCCAGAAGTGAATATTTTACCTAGGAATGATTCTGATCCTAGGAAAGAGAGCAATTTATAGAATCTTAAGATGGATTGAAAACTCCAAAGCATCAGAGAATCTTGTAACAGTCTGTAGGACGTTGATACATTTCATTTTACAAGATTTTGTTTGTCAGAACAAAAAATGTTCTGACATGGCAAATAAAACACTGGGAAAGCAAGAAGAAATTAAAAGATTTGAGAACTTGTGCTATATTTTTATGTATATAAAATTATATTCTATTTTGTAAACATTTGTGTTTTTATGATGATCTGACCTGCTGTTTGCTCTCAGGTCTGTGATAAAGAATGGCACCACTATGTGCTGAACATCGAGTTCCCTGCCGTGTCTCTGTTTGTTGATGGAGCTTCCTTCGAGCCCTTCCTGGTCACAGAGGATTACCCTCTCCACGCCTCCAAGATTGAAACTCAGCTCACTATTGGTGCCTGCTGGCAAGGTACCGTCATTATTATGTACTATGATGTTTTTCTACTGTCAAAATAACAGCCTCTCTTTTAGAGGTGAAACTCTTCCATTTTCATTGTTGTGCTGTTGCAAATAAATGTGACCTATGTCCACAAAGCATAGTTGAGATAGTTGGTGGATGCAGGTTGCATCCATAAACTAGCTCACTAATATGCTTCTTGCTTGCCAAGTAGATGCAATTTCTAAAATAAAATAAAAAAGAGAATAAAATATTATCAGTCATGGACTCATGTAGTCAAAATGCATGATCGTGTAAAAACCCTATTGATCCTTTCCTAACTAAAGCGAGGCCTCGTCTTTCCCCACTCTTCTTGTCTTACCTCCACAGACCTCTCAGGACATGACAATGACACAGAGACAGGCTCAGAGCCTTTGACAGGTTGCCAAAATCTTTCCCTAATCGCACGAATATGAGAGTTTGTTCATGAATTAACACCTCATACATGCAATCCTTGCACAGCTAAAAATAGCTTGACTTGAGCTGTGTGAGAATTGGATGCACATACAGCTTCTATTTGCATAACATTTCCAGCATGAGGCGATCCTGACCAGGTGTTGTGGCACACATCCTGCCTGCTCTTATCTACTATTCATTTTTCTTTCTTTCTCTTTATCTACCAGCCAAGCATTTTCATTTTCCTGCAGATCAGGAGATGTGTTGAAAATACATACAGCAGATACAGCTTGCATGTAGAGTGTTTTGTATTTCTCATACCTACAGTGTTGCGCGCCATTGCCTGCTGTGTGTTGCAGTGTTGTTTGTGCCAGCAGCACTTCTGCAGGTCTTAACTCTGATATCTTGCTGAGTGGCCCTAATGTTACAGAGCTGTGTTGAAATATTTCAGCATATCAAATTACAGAGCACAGCATCTGCCTCAGCTCAAATGCACCTGTAATGGATGCAAGATCATGAGCAACAAATGCATTACGTATAAGAGGATGGAAAGATAACGTGCAAATGTGATTCAGCTTAGGAAAGCTGCTTCCTGTGGCACACACTAGCTATGCATGTCCTGGATAGTTTGTAATTTTAAAACTTTTTTTATGTTTTATTTCACCCATTTTCATGTTAATTACCATTCATTTTTCATTAATTTATCTCCATGATTCACAGTAATTACGCTCAACATGTGAAAGCAGATCTGCATGAGGCTACAGGCCTGTATTCGTCTATTCATCTCTCTCTGTGGACCAGCAGAGCAGAGTGGCCATACTAACTTGCATGAATCATTTTTGTCGTTTATATGAAGATGCAGAGCATGCTTGAGTTCCTGGATATTAAAAGCAAAAGACAACATGCTTTTCACGATCTCATTAATTTATTCATTCACTCCATCTCCCTGGTTTATCCAGGTGGCAGCGCTCACATGGCCCAGTACTTCCGGGGCAATTTAGCTGGCCTCATGATCCGCTCTGGGAAGCTGGAAAATAAGAAGGTGATCGACTGCCTCTACACGTGTAAGGAGGGTCTGGACGTGCAACTCCCAGAGGAAGTGGCTTCTGCTGTGAAGGTGTGAGCTTTATACATGTCTGTTATCGATGTAGCTCAGAGGTAAAAATAGCTAAAGGACCTGACAAGAATAAGATTCTGGGTTCATTTAACATCACAAGCTAAATGCCAGAGAGCTGTTTTTTTTCCAGGTGAATAGTTATGAGATAAATGAATCAGTGAAATTGGCTTTATTTGAAGGATTGGCTGTGGTGATTCAATGAGTCTGACTCATTACTTATTTGCAGGTGGACTTTAACCCCAATCAGTCTTCTCTAACTCTGGAGGGAGATGATATAGAGAGCTTTGAGAAGGTCATGCAGCACATCTCCTACCTGAACTCCAGGCAGTTCCCCACACCAGGAATACGCCACCTGCGTGTCACCACCACCGTCAAGTCAGTATTCAGCAGCCCTTCCTCTTTTAACTCAGTGATTTTGTTTTAAATAAATCAGTAACATAATTGCATTTAAAAATGTGCAAATATGTTTTTGATTATTATTTGAATTCTTAGTCTAAATAGCATTTTATAACTTGATTTCCTTCGTAAGTTGATATTTTTCTTTCATTTTTTTCTTTCATGCTTTGACCCTTAGGGTGTAGTAAAATACGTCATGTAGTGCAAGGTCACATTAATATTTTCCTTTGCTTTGGTGTGCTGTTCTGCTCAGGTGCTTTAATGAGGAGACGTGCATCTCGGTGCCTGATGCAGAAGGCTATGTCATGGTCCTTCAGCCAGAGGAGCCAAAGATCAGCCTGAGTGGAATCGACCACTTTGCACGTGGAGCGGCAGAGTTTGAGAGCACTGAGGGTGTGACACTGTTCCCTGAACTACGTGTTGTCAGCACTATCACACGTGAGGTGGAGGCTGAGGCCGAGGGAGAGGACGAACCCACGGGTACGTGACCACAGCCACAAAAGAGACAGAAACAGACAGAGAGATTGAAAGATTGAGAGTGGTTGAAAGGCTTTAGGGGTTTTTAGGAGAGAGGAATGGCAGAATTAAAGCTGTGCCATCTGCCAGATTTGTGCTGAAAGGAAGTGAGCATACATTAAGGAATATGTGCTAGAGTACAAGCCAAATTAAAGTAATGTTTTCAAGAGATTTCTAATTAACTCTAAGAGGAAAAACCACCGAATTAACAAGACTGTGATGTTCTGGAAGTAATGTACTAAATTACTTTTAACTAAATTTGACACAACGTTGTAAATGAGAGAGAAATCACAATGGATCTGTATTAATATGAAAATGTTTTTGGCAGTGCAAGAATCTGTGGTTTCTGAGGAGATCATGCATAACCTGGACACGTGTGAAGTGACTGTAGTTGGAGAAGATCTGGATGGAAATCATGAGAGTCTGGAGGTGGATTTGGCCCAGGTTCAGCAGAGAGGCCTGGAGATTAGCTCCTCCAACATGGGCATGGTCATCACTGGTGTGTTTCTCTAAAAAATGTATATTCTAAAAAAAAAAAAAACTAAATTGAATACAGATTGACAGGTGTTGATGAAAGGTAACTGATTGTAATAATGGTCACGATATGAATTATTCTTTTGCTTTTTTAAAGCTGGAATTTCTGCCTAAATCTAGTTTTCTAGCTGATGATGTGTTCTTGTCCGGGTTCAGGTGTAAACACCATGGCCAACTACGAGCAGGTCCTGCACCTTATTCGTTACAGGAACTGGCACACAGAGGCTCTGTTTGATAGGAAGTTCAAGCTGGTCTGCTCAGAACTCAATGGCCGGTACATCAGCAATGACTTCAAGGTCGAGGTAAGGTTAACCAAACACACTCTTCACAGTACTGCCTTTTCAGGCTGTTTGGATTATGAAAAAATAATCATACTGGTACAATATGTTTTCAACAGAATGTCTGTGTCCTACAGTTATGCACTAGATCCAGCTGAATTGGAATAAAATGGTCTCTATAATACTGTGTGTGTGTTTGTTTTCTCAGGTCAGTGTGATTCACACAGCTAACCCAGTTGAGCATGCTAATAACGCCATGTATCAGCCTCAGTTTATCAACCAAGTCAAGCACGCCTCAGTGGACCTGTCTGGACACAACCTGGCCAACACACATCAAGCTTCAGGTATGGCTTCATCATCCCTGCATCCTGCTCTCCTCCAATCCTCCATCTGTTCAACATTTCTCTTCCATGCAGGCATTCAGAATGTTAACAGACTTCTCCATTACTCACAATGTGGGTCATAGATTATTTTACTAATCTCTTATTACAGTTAATCCAAGACTCAAAAGAATAATCTTCTTATTTTCTTTTTAAATTTTTATTTATTTATTTTATTTTATTTTATTTTATTTTATTTTTTTATTTTTATTTTTTTGCTGTGAGCTTTGATATATCTTAAAGGCAATTGGCAGTCCGGGGCAGATATGGAAAGAATTGTCTTTGCTTTCTTTTCATGGTGCAATTTGACAGATTATAGATTATGGATGGATGTTTGTAACTCTGAAGTGGAAATTCATTATCCACTGTCCTCAGTAGGCACAGATCACTGAAAGCTGTTAAGTGAAATGTGTCTAAACGTGTCTTCTTGTGCTCTGTCTTGTTCTGTCTTGGCTTACAGTTGTCCCCAGTGCTGCCACAATCGTCATTGTGGTGTGTGTAAGCTTCCTGGTGTTTATGATTATTCTGGGAGTGTTCAGGATCCGTGCCGCTCACCAGCGCACCATGAGAGACCAAGAGAACGGCAAAGAGAACGAGATGGACTGGGACGACTCTGCCCTCACCATCACAGTCAATCCTATGGAGGTATAGGGGACAGTAGATGCAACAGATTTAACCTTTGTGTCTTTAGTAGATAATACTGTGTTCAATAGGTTGTTAAACATATAAATGAATAGATGACCATCGTAACAGCCATGCAAAAACATGTGCTTGAATGAATACAGCAAATGATTAAACTTGTAAAACAAAACTGATTATTAGTACTAATGAACCCCGTTTATGGACATTTCTGGCTATGAGAGCTGAAGCATCAGCCGTCACTACTTTTACATTTCCAGCTAATTAGCCAGAACAGCATGAAGCCTGAACGTTTTTCTCTCTCATGCCAGGCTGTTGTTATGGAAACACTCAGTATTCTTGCAGCAGCAACAGTTTGTGGCAACACTTACAAAAGCAAAATATAATTCAAATGACAGGGTGGAAAAATGGTATTGAATACACCAAGCAGATTTGCACTAGTTAGTGTTGACTGTTACTGCAGCTTTCAGCACAATTCTTGTGCATCCTGCAGTAAGAGTTCTTAAATGAATCCACTAAAAAGTGCTCATGCATTATGCATCATGTTAAAAAAAAAATACCACCTTATCATTCGCTTCTTTCTCTTCTTGTCCTGAGAAGACTTATGAGGATCAGCACAGCAGTGAAGAGGAGGAGGATGAGGAAGAAGAGAGTGAAGACGGCGAGGAGGAAGACGACATCACCAGTGCGGAGTCAGAGAGCAGCGAGGACGAGGAAGGGGCGGAGCCCGAGGATCAGCAGGGCACCAGCCGACAGCAGCAGCTGGAGTGGGATGACTCCACTCTGACCTACTGACGCTGTCGAGCACACATACCCCCTGATAACACACACACATACACATACTCACAAACGCACACACAAACTCCACCCGCGTACCCACTCACTCACTGTCTCACATCTCCACCAGTGGAGAGTCCAAATTTTCTTCGCCAGATTCACCACCTACGGAGCCATGAGTAAAAACAAAAAAGTCCTTGAAGCAAAATCCATATATATATATATATATATATATATATATTATATATACCTATAAATACATATATATCTAGTGTCTGTGGTGACGGATGTTGCGGAATCAGCTTAAGTTCCACTGCCCAAGGCTTCCCTGGTGTCAGCTTAGTGGTGATGTTCAGTGTAGTATAATTATCACATAATAGCTGAATGCTAGATAAGTTTTTAATTTATTTCGTTATTACATTTTTTTTTTTTTTAATTTGTGGGATACCTGGCCTAGATTTTATTTTTTGTTAGCTCTGTAATGATATAGCCTTGCACAATTTTCCTTGTTTTACATGTTATGTCATTAAAACCGAGAATGATTTTATGTATATTGCACACAAATTTTGGAATTAGTTTGCTACAGAACTTTAAAGAGAAGTTTTGCCTCTTTGCTTTTGATAATACTTCTTGCTCTTCTTGGTCCATGTTTGTTTCTCCTCTTTATAGTGCATGAAAATTTGCAAAGTCATGCGTGTAGAAGAACCTTGCTTTTTGATATTTTGTAAATATAATGAAACCATGGTGTCCAGTATCTAAAGCGTTGCAGTACCTGCTGTAGAATACATTTTTTTCTGTGTGTGTTACAGAGGCTCTAGCATGTTTCAGAAAATTTGGTAAAGCTCTTCCATTGTGCTTGTGCGCTTTAGAGAGAGCAACCCATGACAGAGGCTGAGGTTTCTGTGGCAAAGTGTTGCTTATTTTGTATTGTCTTTTGGAGGTGGGTGGTGATTTTTTTTTTTTTTTAATTATTATTTTTATTTAACAGAGTGGGCAGGCGTGAAATCGGCAAATCTAGGCTTGCACAGGTGCAAATGCTACAACTTGAGGCATTGTTTTTTATTTCTGTGAAGTCCACTATTGGACGGAGGTTTATACTTTGGACCCTCTGAATACTCACGTTCAGGTGATGATTATACATTTGTTTAAATGGTACTGTATGTTGTACAGTTTGGACACTCTGCATTTAAGCCATCTTGGAGTGGTAGTGGTACTTTTTCCTGTAACATCTACTCTATTATAACCCCTTCTAATCAAGCCAGTCTGATGTAACTTGGACAAACTGAGCCTCTGGAGTGTGGTGATGGTTTGAGCTTCATGACATCTGTGCAGTGCCATGATGGATGAAAATACTCCGATCCTCTGATACTCCAGTCAACTGCATAAATGTTTTTTGGGATATTTATTCTTTGGTGTATAATTCTGCTTGATTTACTCAGTGTGATTCACTGGTTGTTCGGTCATTCCAGTCTCAGAAAATATTTTATTGGAATATCCAGTTACATGAATGCTTGAGGAATTACGTTTTAAGATAATCATCGACGGGTATGCAGCACACCGTTAAGACTTATTGTACGTGGAGGTGTGTTCTGGTAAACTCTATACTCCAGGCAATGGTTTTAAGACCTCTACAGGCTCGTCTGCAGGTCAATCGTCCATTTTATTTCTCTTAACGCAATAGTCCGTTGCCTTCCTGCAATCTGTATAGAGGTCAGGCTCTGTGGATTCAGCTAGAAGGCTTTGGAAAGCAATGTTAAATATTTGCGCTAAGGAAAATGTTAATGTGTAGAGAGAATGGATTTGGGTGAAGTGTTACTTTATTTAGATTGTAGTTTTCTTGATTCTTTGCATGGACGTTTTCTGTTTACTGCTGAAATCCAAAAGTTTTCTTATGTTTCTGTTGTTACTACTGCTGTCAAGATTAGTCCAGTTTAGTTTCTGTTTTTATGGCTGGCTGGTAAGGACAGTTAGAAATCTTTCAGAGTGCTTTGGAGTGTCCGATAATCTTCCCTTAATTGGAAATTTGGTAACTGGTTCCCCTCAGAAAAAGCTCAGACCTGAGCTGCAGTCCACGATTTATTTAGTGGAGTTGGGAGTGCCTTTCACCTGTCACTGCACATTAACATAACTAACACAGCCAGTCGTCCACACCGTTCTAACTGGTGACCATTTTCTTCTTTTGCAATTATATAACATTAGGATTGTACAGCTATAGCAAAGTGATTTTTGTTGTAATTGGGGTCAACAGCTAGTTTTTATCAGTTACAATTGGTTTAATTGTCCTGCATAGGTGTCCTGTGTTCATGTTGATGTGTAGAAAACGTAGATCCATATTGTACCATGAATAAATATCGTACTAAATCATGTTTGAGGAAATCCACCTCTAAAGAGATGTATATAATTGAAATTCTTTAGGCAGTGTATGTGGTTCAATTAACAATGTGTGAATAGTGAAAGCTCATTTTGAAGTTTATTGCCTGATTTCCTAACCAAGACACAGGGCAGCACGAAAATCACAAGAACCGGTAAAATATCCTTTTCCCCTCCGCACAGATTCCTCGCACAAACTGTGTAATGATCTGTCAGAATATTTTTCTTTTATGTGTTATTTTATATTCAGTACAACCGCTTATCTCTGTTTATTTGTTTAGTCACTGGATGAAAGCAGACCATTCCATGATTGAATTAATGGAAATTATAGGGAAATGGCTGTTAGAGTCAGTGTTTTCAGAAAACATTAATGTACAGGTAGGACAGAACAATATGATTTTTCTGAGCAGGTTTGTAATTTTTTTGCTCATCAATAAATTTACATTTACATTCTGTTCCATGTACCTAAGCATCCACATCCAGCCTATAAAAAAAGAAAGGGGAGTGTGAGAGTATGAGTGTTGATCTCATGTACTGATCTCAGTGTCAGATAGTAATATGAAACCTATAGGCTTACTACTGAATCACACCTTGCAAATGGCATTGTCTACTATCAGATTCCTTTTTTTTTTTTTTCTTCTTTTAAATGGAAGGTGAGGAAAGTTTAGAAATGTTGGATGCTGCCCTCATGCTCATTCACTTTTCTACATTCAATGGCAAATTTTGGTGAAGTTGGTGCTTGCTCATGAACAAAATAAAGGATGATGAGATGGAATTAAGTTTCAGGCTTCGTGTTCTTTTCTCCTTATGTTCATTTTATTATTTATTTATTTTTTTCAATCATTTATAGATTCTGTGTGATTACCCAGAGTTGTTTTGGGATTAGCTATAAAATATTCAACATGGTTAGAAAAAAAAGCTATGATCACATAACAGATGTGATTATATATAACAGATGTGGCTATTGATATTCGCTCTTCTGTGACAAACACACCTGTAACAAACAAAGCTGTCAAAAGAAAAAACATTCAGAATGAGCTGATAAACTTTATGGTGGATGACTGCATTGTTGTCGTCTATACACACGCTATCTGGCCAAATGTATGTGAACACCTGACCATCATACTATCTATCTATCTATCTATAGAAGTATAGATATGTACCTATAGATAGATGGATATAGATTAGGTAGTATAAATAGCCTAGGGATCATGGCCATATTGAGCCATACTCTGGCATTATTGAATATATGTTGAGGAGACGTGATGCTATAAGAATTTTCACAGCAAGTAGCTGATATTGGAGTGGGAGGGGGGATGCTCTGTTATGAGTGTGAGATGATTTTATAAGTGCTGCAAGCTCAAGCAGAGGGTATCTGATGCTCAGTTGGAAATACATGTGTCATCCTCTTGCATGGACACCTATTTTTGGTCCTTACAAAGGGTATAATGTAGGTCCATGCTCACCAACTATTGCTACATACACCTCACGTGATCTGGTTTGAACAGAGGTGTGTGTGTGTGTGTGTGTGATCCAGGTCAAAACAGATGTCATTAATGTCAATTAATAATTTTGAAAATAAAAGTAGCCTGTTATAAAAATAAAAAAAAAAGAAAAGAAAATGAATGATATAATGTGTTATTTTCAATAATCATAATTTTTTTCAGAAAGCAAAATAAAGCCTTTAATAGTTGTATTTATGAACAAGAAAACTAAACAGAGGCCTTTCCCAACATTTGATTTCAGATTTAAAAATAGAAATAAATACAAAAATAAATGGACCTGGACTGTGCTTCTTTGTAAACAAAAATTAAATCGTAAACAAATTAAAACAGAGAAAGGTACAATTTTCCTGAAACTTGATGGGGCCATAGAATCATTAGGTCCAGACCAGCAACAAACAACACGAAATATAAAACTATAACTGAAATCAATGTAATTGCATGTAATATTTTAACCATTTAACTATGTTTTTAATATTTCAATGGCATCAATTATTGGGCATTTCTTATTAAGCATGACTTTTTTTTGTTAGCAGCCTAACAAGCCTGAGGATGTAGTCCTTCAGCTGTGACCTTCACTCCATTCTGCACCTTAAAACGTCAACACTACTCATGAGTAGCCAATAAAGAAATAGGTATAGGTGAAAGCTACGAAAAACTCTGAAAACTGAGATTAAGATTCAAGTCATCAGAGTACTGTATAGTGGCTCTGTTTAGAAAGGCCATTGCTGGGCAGGATCTGGATCACTAAGACAGGCACCCTACTGTGCTGCACATCCACCTGACAAACCCAAACAAACTCTTTCTGACAAAATCTAAGAAAGGAAAAACAGAAATAATTTCTTTGTAAAAACCTTTCCTGTAAAATCAATTCATTTTTAAGGGACCATCACGAACATGGCCATTTTATTGTACCTTAAATTTGACTCCTGGTTCAATTTGATTGAATTATTTTATGAATTTGAATACCAACTACTTTGAAATTCTGCAGTAAAATTACCTTATTTTTATTGTGAATATAGATCAACAGACTGTGAAATAAATCTTTGCTGGTTTGATGCTTTATCAGTATTAGAGCATTAAACTTGCTCAATTTGCTCAATTTGAATTATACTACAATATATGGCCAAAGGTTTGTGGACACCTGGCCATATGTGCTTTTTGAACATCCAATTCCACATTTAGTCTCCTTCTTTGCTGTTATAATAGCAAAAAGCTATTCAGGTAAGGCTTTCCACTAGATTTTGGAGTGTGACTGTGGAGATTTGCCCATTTAGCAACAAGAGCATTAGTAAAGTCAGGGCTTTGTGCAGGTCACTCCAGTTCTTCCATTCCAACCTTGGCAAACCATGTCTTCATGGACTTCATGGACCCCTTAGTTGTTTGGGCCCCTTGGTCCCTCCAGTGAAATGAGCATTTCTTAAACAATTGTGTGCTTCCAACTTTGAGGCAACAGTTTGGAGAAAGCCCACATGTAGGTGTGATGTGTCCACAAACCTTTGGCCATATAGTATGTAGTGACTGAACTCCAATTATTTTAAATATCTACAGTAGAATTGATTCATTTTTATTCTGAGCATAGTGTTGCTCACTCTGAACTGACCTGGGTGGTTTGATGGTCTACTAATTTGAAATGGCCATTTTGCTTCTGCACTGAGCATAGACAGTCAGACATTGAACAAATACTTTGGTCTTAGAGATTTCTTCTTTGTGCCTCAAAATATGTGTGCGTGTGTGTGTGTGTGTGTGTGTGTGTGTGTGTGTGTGTGTGTGTGTGTGTGTGTGTGTGTGTGTGGCTGTTTTTATATTGTATTTTACATTGTTTTTATATTATTGTGTACTCATGTACAGTAATGCTCTCTGAATTTTGAAAAAAACAACAAAAAAAAAAAACATGGTTTCCACTACAAACCATCAGCTAACCATTAAAATCATTACAGGCTCTAAATGGTATCCACTAGACATAACATGCCACCAATAGAAGGCAACACATTAGTAGTAGAGTAGAGAACCACAGAGACAATTACAGTTTCCATTAAAACCAAAACAATTCCCATTATAACCATTAAAACCATTACAAATTCTATGAGGGTTTCTATTGTTTTTCAGCAAGGAGCATTTCTTTTTTGTTTTTTTGTTTTTTTGCTAATTGATGCTATAACTTTTTATGGTGGTCAGAGGGGGTTAGAACTAAACCCACACAGAAGGGAATGTGATTATTACGGTTCGAATACTGTACTGTGAAATCACAAATGTGGTTTGTTCCTGAAGACCATAAATCGGTGTGCACAGTCTCAGTAAGCACGCTCAGGTAGCGATGAAGACGACCGCGGAGTGGAAAGAAAACCAGCATGGACACAAGAACACAACAAACCATCTGTGAGGCTCATGGGATCATCCTCAGTGACAAGCCAGGTGAGTTTATATTATTCATTTATCAAAAAAAAAACAACAAAAAAAAAAACATCTCAGACATTGCATCAATAAGTAAAACTATACCAGTGATGAACCAACCTACTATAAAAGAAAAAATCTCCTAAAATTATAAGAAAGAACCAATTATGTGTGAAAAGTAAAATATTGAGATTTTAATCACAATACCAACAAATGTTCTACATAAATTAAAAAAAAATTCTGGTTGATGTTGCAGTCTGTTCTGAATAAGTTAGTATTATAAGTATAATAAGTAAGAATATTAGTCATATTTCTGCTATAGTATTTCCATAAGATACCAGTGCTTTCTCTTGTAGCCTTTATAACACGAATTTGATTATTTTTGAGTTTAAGATATGCTGCATTAAACTAAGATCATGGTTCATAATTTCCTTCACTTCCGCCAAACAAACCGATTACTTTTTCCTCCAGATGGCGCATTCAGCCATGATTGGTTCCTTATTTTAGCTTGTTGCAGCATGCAGATACCAGACGGGGCCCCACATGTGCTTTATGAACATCCCATTCCAGATTTGCAGTTTTAATAACCTCCACTCTTCTGGGAAGTCTTTCTACTAGATCTTGAAGTGTGGCTGTGGGAATTTGTGCTCATTCAACCACAAGAGACGATAATGTCATGTCTCTGCCCATAATTCAGCTAAGGTTATCTTTTTAATATAAATAAAAAGTCTTACATAATAAGAAATAAATCGACACAACTCAGATTAAAGTATGTCAATAAAACTGATGATTGTGTGGGCGGATAGGGGGCCTTTGTGTGGGAGAATGTGGCAATGAGTTTTTGAAGTCCTCCCTGTGGGAATAAATGATATAAGATGTGGTGACAGGACCTTTTTATGTCGTTTTATCAACAGCATCCAGTGGCCCATGTTTCTGTCCTGGTGAATGTGACGGTGTGGTCTCCAGATGTTGATAAACAAAAGGTGGTAGGATCTGTCAGCTAAGCCGGGCATGGTGTCTTTGTGTTCCTGGGTATGATACTGAAAGGCATAGATGGCACAACAAGGACTGCAAGTTGCTCCAAAAGGAAGCACATGCCACTCATAGATGTCTGGGTGAGCTTCCCTATCCATGTCCCTCCATATGAATCGCAGCACTGACTTGTCACCAGGTAACAGACGTACCTGGTGGAACATGCTTTTGATGTCTCTATTCACTGCAATGGTATGTTGGCAGAACCTCAAAATGACACTTAGTATAGATGGTCCCAGTGTCGGTCCAGGAAGGAGTTGTCCATTCAAGCTCTGACCTTGGTGCTGGAAGGAACAGTTAAAGACTATTCTGGCCTTCCCATTATGATGCACCATATGATGCGGAATAAACAAGGATTCTGTGGTCTTGTCTGCCTCCTCTGGAGATATCGTTGCAATGCAGCCTGCTCTGAATTCTTTGCCAGCTTTCTCTCTATATTTCTGAGACTGGGGATGACAGCCTCTTTGCCTGCATGGAGCAAGATGATCGGAGTATGCCTTAGCAATGGTGTAGCATACCGCTGAACACCGTCCATGTTCACTCTGATGGTAGCAGACTGTAAGAGGTTATAGGATTGTTGGTCCTGTTTTGATCTTGTGATCAGCTTTTCGCTGTATGGCAAGTAATTGATTTGTCATGCTGATACAACGCATCACATGGTGGAGTTGTCATAATGTGCAGAAATTTTTGCTGGCCTCTGGGGGGCTGAATCAGACACAATGGCCTTGTAGTACTCAACCATGTTTTGTGCATATGACAACAGGGCCACCCAGTGTTCCCTTACATATGGGCTGTAGGAGTAGGGGTTTTACTCTGTCTACAGGTAGTAGTGGTAGACCTTTCAGGTGACTATTTGCTTTGTGGAGAGCTTCCACGGTGTAATTGTGTTCAGCAAGACATAGACCAGAGGCAGTAAAAGCATTATGGATGACATACCTCTCTGTGGGTTTGGTGATGGGAGAACCCTCCAAGGTTGCTGTGGACCCTTCAAGTTCAGTATGACTTTGTTGGATTATCTGTAGATGGAGCACCTTTGGGGCTCCATTTAGCTTAAGCTGCTGAATTACTGGAGCAAGGATGATGGTTCTCTCAGAGCCATCATCAAGAACAACATGGGCTTCCATTGTTTGACCACCATTATGCAAGAGAACTTTAAGCATACAACTTTAAATACAAAGTTACAACTTTAAGCATAACTTTCTGTGAGCGGCTGGGTCTGTCAAGATACATTTGTGTGGATTGCAGACTCACCATAAGCACAGCTCAGAGTCATGTATGATATTTTCACCAATGTTTACCCTCTGTGATACAGGTGACAATCTGGGTGGTGGTCAACCTCTTGAATTTATCACAGAAGTTGAGATAATGATCTCTGTTGTTGCAATGAGGACAGTAGGGCTTTGGCTTAGAAATGGCTTTAGCCTGTGTAAGTTCAGAGGGCTTGGCCACTTTCTCAGATGTCAGAAGTATATGTGTTGACCGTTCTCGGATATGTGTGGTTCCCTTACTCTCCCCATATGAATTCTTAGTGTCAGGCTGGAACATGGCAGCTGCTCAGCTAGAGATGAGCTTTACTTGCAACTTTGTTTGTAACTAAGCTGCCAAGTCAGGAAGAGTTCTATCTGTACCAGTTTGGAGGAGACCATGGATTTAAGTGACTGCTCATGGGGACAGTGGCGCTGTGGAAGCTGGTACTAGTATAGGTATAGTAGCTTGCAATGTCAACTGAACTGTGCGTGGGTCCCTTAATTGTGCTCTGTGCTTCTGGAGCTGTCTGTGTGGCTAGCATCATTGAGGATGACGGACAGGGCGACTGTTGAGATATAGGTGAGTGGGCTGAGCTGGCACGAAGAGACTGAGATGGTGGCCGAGTTGTGCCTGGTGATGTTTGAGTCTCTGGATTAGCAGGGAACTCACCAGCTTAGCCACTTCAAGATCAGTTTCTGCTCTTCTCAGCTTGCGCTGTCTGTATAACTGGTTAGATAAGGCCTCCTTTACCATGAGAGCCTCTTCCTGAGCAAGTCGAGCCTCTTTAGCTTGAGTTTGTAGTCTCTGATATTGTATTTCTGCCAGCTTTTGTTGGAGGAGGTCGTCAAACTGCCGGTGCTCCGCTATGGCTGCCTGGCTGCTTGTGAGTGCAGATGCAGCATGAACACCAGAGATAGTGGAATGACGACTGGATTTAGAGTGAGAGCTGGCTCCACTATGGGAAAGGAATCATTCAGGAAAATGTCAGAATGTTCTCTTCTGACCAGTTCAGTTGCGTTGTTGGCACCAGTTCTCCCCCCTCCACCCACAGGGTTGCAACGGAGGGAAAGGGACAGTTTTCAAAGAAGCATGTGTGGTGTGAAAATAATAAAACCAATCCCTGTGCATCTGGGCAGTGGGCCAAGGGCACAGCAATGTTTGAAAATAAAAACACTCACAAAAACAAAATTAACCGAATCAAACCTGCAATCCCCAGCTCTGCCACCGTGCCATCAGTGAGCGAGAGCTGCAGCAGTCCGCTCGCTGCTCAAGTGGAGAGTAGGCACGCATGTGCAGTACACCTGTGGGTTTTATCCACGATAAGCTGGGGTTATCGTCTGCAATTTGCTGTAAAACCACCACTTTTCAACAGTATGTTAATGTCAACAGCAGAAGGGGAGTCAGCTCAAACTTTGGAGGAAGAAATAACCTCTTTATTGAGCAAAAGAGCAATTCGATAGTGCCATCGGAGGACAGCCGTCAGGGTTTTTACTCCCGGTACTTTGTCATTCCCAAGAGAGGGGGAGGTCTGAGTCTGTCTGATTTCTGCTTTGGGACAGTGTCCATTGTTAAAAGCGCTATACAAATAAACTGACTGGTAAGACACCCAAGGCCAAATTGGGGATAACCTAAGGCAGGATGACACTGCCACTGGCCATGTACCGGTGTGTCACAAGGTGTCAGTCCCATGACTGGTAACACTCCCAAGGCCAAAGTGAGGACAACCTAAGGCAGGACAGCACTGCCACTGGCCATGTAATGGTGTGTCACATGGGATCGATCCCATGATGGGTTAACTTTACCAAAGCCAAAGTGGAGGTGACCTAAGTCAGGGCGGCACCACCAGTGGCCATGTAACGGTGTGTCATGAGGTGTTGATCCCATGACTGGTAAGACACCCAAGGCCAAAGTGGGAGTGACCTAAGGCAGGACAGCACTGCCACTGGCCATGTAACGGTGTGTCACATGATGTTGATCCCATGACGGATAAGATTAACCAGGGCCAAAGTGGGGGCGACCTAAGGCTGGATGGCACCACCAGTGGCCATGTAACGGTGTGTCATGAGGTGTTCTCATGACTGGTAAGACAACCAAGGCCAAATTTGGGGTAATTTAAAGCAGGACAGCACTGCCACTGGCCATGTATCAGTGTTTCACAAGGTGTCGATTCCATGATGTTATATAGACTTCTGCCTATTTGTGCTAGACACTTGGTAGGTAGGTATATCGACCTCCTGTCTAATCCATGAGCCCCAATACAAAATGTCCAAAATGAGAAATTATCAAAAGTTTTGTTTAGGTCGTAGTCTCTTTTTTAAATGATCCTTTTTGTTTAATAAAGGATTTACAGTGGGGGAAAAAAAGTATTTGATCCCCTGCTGATTTTGTATGATTGCCCACTGACAAAGAAATTATCAGTCTATGATTTTAATGGTAGGTGTATTTTAACAGTGAGAGACAGAATAACACCAAAAAATTCCAGAAAAACACATTTCAAAAAAGTTATAAATTTATTTGCATTTTAATGAGGGAAATAAGTATTTGACCCCTTCGACTTCAAAAGTCGAAGGCAAAACCCTTGTTGGCAATCACAGAGGTCAGACGTTTCTTATAGTTGGCCACCAGGTTTGCACACATCTCAGGAGGGATTTTGTCGTCCCACTCCTCTTTGCAGATCCTCTCCAAGTCATTAAGGTCATTTTCAATGCCCTGGCTGAGAGAAGGAGGTTCTCACCCAAGTTTTGACGGTACATGGCCCCGTCCATCGTCCCTTTGATGCGGTGCAGTTGTCCTGTCCCCTTAGCAGAAAAACACCCCCAAAGCATAATGTTCCCACCTCCATGTTTGACGGTGGGGATGGTGTTATGACTTGGGGTCATAGGCAGCATTCCTCCTCCTCCAAACACGGCGAGTTGAGTTGATGCCAAAGAGATCTGACCACACCTGACCACAACACTTTCACCCAGTTCTCCTCTGAATCATTCAGGCAAACTTCAGACGGGTCTGTACATGTGCTTTCTTGAGCAGGGGGACCTTGCGGGCGCTGCAGGATTTCAGTCCTTCACGGCGTAGTGTGTTACCAATTGTTTTCTTGGTGACTATGGTCCCAGCTGCCTTGAGATCATTAATAAGATCCTCCCGTGTAGTTCTGGGCTGATCAGCTTGTAGATTGTGAATAAAAAATAGAAATAGTTAAACTGATTCCTGTATTCTGTAAAATCTTTATGTGGTCAGATCCTTTTAGAAGTTGCAGTCAGATTTTAATTATTTAAAAGATTTATTGTTTGAATGCAAATACATATTAATAAGCCAATTTTTTACACTAACACAGACGTGCAGATCCACATCTTGTATAAACCACAGAAGGTGAACTTTAAAGAGGTTTTTATCAGGACAGATTTTATCGGGACCACAGCCCATGTAGTCTGCTTTGGATTTTGTGTCCTACAATACCCACTCAAGCTACGTTGATATACTATAATATAGTATATAGTTTGTAATACATACTTTGTAATAGTTTGGAATAAAGTTTGTAATTTCCATCACAATAGCAACACAGAAACAGCAAGATTTTATTAGCTGAAAATATATTGCTGAGTTGTGAGCATGATCTGACTTTAAAAACGTCTTCTAAGTTAATCACTTCCATAAATATTGAATGTATTCATTTGCACAACATATTTAAGCATTTCTATTTCATTGTTGCAGTTTCTTCCAATGCAGTTACTCAGCCCAGAGTGTTTATATTTCAGATTTTCACATAAATCACATTAAGGTATGGCATCACATTAAGGTCAGTTAATACACTCAGGTTTATTATACCTAGAAACAGGAGACATAGATTCCATAAACAGGGGTAATAATTTATTGAAAAATAGATGTAAAATTGTACGCAACCAAAGGCATCAAAAGAGATAAATCACAAGATACATACTTACAGGTTAAGGCAGGATTAAACACAAGGAGTAGAATACAGACAAATGTATACAATTACACACCCAAGCGAAATGGATCACAAAAGAACGAAAAAGAACAAACTAAATGCAATGAGACTAGCAACGCTACTGACTAGGGCTGCTACATGCAATATACTAGGCTATACACTAGGGGACAGTAATAACAAAAATGACAAAATTGAGAATATATTCATCGCATATACAAATAATATATATATATATATATATATATATTTTTTTTTTTTAAAGAAAAAGAAAAGAAAGAAAAAAACCCCCACCAATCTGTGGAGTTTTGTTCTGAGGTCTGTGCACCTTTTGGCCATTTTATATTTCGTACCAGTGTGAAATATGAATTGTTATATTATTGTGGTTGCGACCTGGATGGCACAATATGAAGCCATTGGGTTTTTATTTGTAAGATACACAATTACATCATTAGGTCAAAAGATCACTGAATCTAATAGATTTAGTTATTTCATATTATAATTAATGGCAAATAAAGCTATTCTTTCCATAAATAAACATTGTAGTGTAGTACATTTTTCTCTATCTTTCAATGTTGGTTTGGCAACATTATTTCAAAAGGTCATTGACTTTAATATGGTTCTTTGTTTTCATATAATATTTAATATACAATCAGTGAAAAGAAGAAAAAAAAGTCATTAAATTATGCAAGGGACATTTTTGTCTGTGATTTGACATCAGACAGTTAGTATGTTGATTTGAGTATCATGTCAAATGGTCCTTAATAGATGTATTATATGTTTTGTTATTTATTATTGTAGTTAAATATTTAACACACACAGTTACATGTTCAGTGCACGCTTATGTACATTTCGATAGTTTTACGATGGTCCCTAACTCAGCAGCGGCAATGACAGATGGTTTGTTTTTGTTTAATCTGTCAAATAAAAGAATATAATCTTTCCTATCAAGTAGAGGCTCCATTTTAACTCCAATTTTGCCCCCTAGCGTTTATAACGTGAAGTACAGTGTCAGGGGATGAACATGTTCATGTTCACTGCAGTGAATGAACCCTACAGATCTCTATCATGTCGGTCGGTCTGTTTGTAATTTATCAATTAATTCACATCGGAAATTCACATGTACGGGTTTAGCAAAAAACAATAAATAAAAAGTGTTGATGGACAAATAACATTATAACAGGATTATAGTATCAGCTTGTTACTATAAACCTGTTACACCTGGCTTGTGTGGAGCATTGCACCAGCAACATACTATACTACAGACGTAATAATAATTTTATACCCATCTTCCATTGTTTACAGGTTGCATAGCACAAGCCCATTAGTCCAATTTTGTTAACATCCCGTAATAATAATGACCAGCTGCCATGACCACCTGCAACCAAACTCCTGGTACCATGTGCATGACTATAAACCTGAAACATTATCATAACATTCACACACAATATTTATGTAACCACATTTCCAAAACACAGATGTTGTTACAATCATACTCAAATTTTTTTCCCTAGAAATGTGTTTGCATATGCTGTGTGACTCAGATGCTTAAATCAGTTGCAGGTATCTATCATGTGAAAAGACTTCCTGTTTTACAAATAGACTACTTCTCCATCTACCACCTCACAATTACAATTTAACATTAACATAATTATCTCTTCTGAACAACATACATGAAAAAATTATCAAGTTTTGTATTATCATATAAAACATTTAACATTAGTAAAGAACATTTCTATACAGAACATATAGGAAAAGGTACAATTATTATTAAGGTCTCATCTTCATGACTGCAATTTGTAATAAAAAGCGTGCAGTTCTGAATACTCCAATGTCAAAAACGGTCAGCTGTGTTTGCATTACATGTTTTACACATTCATTTTCATTCGATTTCTATCATAAATAGAACATTTCATGAAGAAGTATAAAAGTGAAACATTCAAAAATGGCCTGAATGAAAATTCTTTTATCTGCGATTTTCAATACACTCGAACATCAAGACATTAATTTTTCCCTAAAACCTCAGGCAGGAATTACCAAAACAGAAATCATCTAGCACACTGTACCAAATGTAAATATTATACATTAAATCTGATCTGATTAGCTTCATGAAATTCCTAAATTTCACTTTACTGTACAGAAACTGTACAATCACAGAAAAATGTGTAAGTATTTTGAAGGTCACTGGGGTTAAGCATGTAAATACAGTGGGTATAGAATAGAATCACCCCTCTTTAAAATAATCACATTTTGTTGCTTTTCAGCCTGAAATGAAGATGGACACAGTTTTTGTTTTATCCAGCTGTATTTACTCAGTGCAACTTATAACATCCAAGTGAAAGATACAACACCAACATGTCAGAAATTTTAAAAAAATAATAATTAAAAAACAGAACCACTGAGTTGGAAAAAGGATCACCCCCTTGCTTAAATTTGCCTTAATTTTTTAATTACAGCCTTTAGTCTGTTGGGATATGTCTCTACTAACTTTGCACATCTAGACTTTGCAATATTTGCCCACTCTTCTTTGCAGAACTGCTCAAGTTCAGTTAAATTTGATGGTGACCGTTTGTGGACTGCAGTCTTCAAGTCATTCCACAGATTTTCAATGGGGTTTAAGTCTGGGCTCTGACTAGGCCATGCAAGGACATTCACCTTTTTCTCCTTCAACCACTGTGTGGTCAGTTTTGCTGTGTGCTTTGGGTCATTGTCATGTTGGAAGGTAAACCTTCTTCCCATTGACAACTTTCTGGCAGAGGGCAGCAGATTTTCCTCAAGAATTTGATGGTATTTTGCCCCATCCATTTTCCTTCTATCCTGACAAGTGCTCCAGTCCCTGCTGCAGAGAAACACCCCCATAACAGGATATTACCACCTCCAAGCTTTACTGTAGGAATGGTGTTATTTGGATGGTGAGCTGTATTGGATTTCTGCCAGACATATTGTTTGGTGTTGAGACCAAATAATTCAATTTTAGATTCATCTGACCATAACACCTTTTTCCATGTGGCCTCAGAATCTTCAAGGTGCGTTTTGGCAAAGCTCAGTCGTGAGTGGCTTTTTTCTTGCAACTGCTTCAGAGTTGCTGTAGGCCTCTTGGTAACTTTTCTGACCAGTTTCCTCCTGGCTCTTTCATCCAGTTTGGTGCGACGTCCTGATCCAGGGAGGGTCTGTGTTGTACCAAATACCATCCACTTCTTAATAATAGACTTCACTGTGCTTCTAGGCATTGATAAAGCCTTTGAATTTTTTTTTGTATCCATCTCTTGACTTGTGCCTGTCCACAACTTTATCCCAGAGTTCTTTTGACAGTGCCTTGTCACCCATAGTTAATTGTTTGCTTCAGTTGCACAATGCTCCAGGAAAGCTCTTTTCATGCTGAGCTAATCAAAATGACCATGGTTGATCACAGTTGAAAGTCAAATGGCTTTGTGTGCCATTGAGAAGGTGATTAGCTACACCTGATTGAGTTTACAAGTCATTTTTTAGGAGGGGGGTGATCCTTTTTCCAAAAGTTTTTTTTTCCCCTCAATTTTCTGACATGTTGGTGTTATATCTTTCACTTGGATGTTATAAGTTGCACTGAGTAAATACAGCTGGATAAAACAAAAACTGTTTCCGTCTTCATTTCAGGCTGAAAAGCAACAAAATATGATTATTTTAAAAGAGGGGGGGGGGGTGATTCTTTTCTTTACCCACTGTAACTACACAATTAAGAAACTCTGTTGAATGGCACTTGGAATTTTGATCCAAATTTATTGGACTACATATTACATTAAAACACTTGTTTTTGTTTTTTTAATTAAAAAAAACAAAAACAAAAAAACATCACATCATTTACAGAACACCACATGAGAAAAAGTGCATCACTGGGTCTGGGTCCTTTCAACTCCAGAGCTAGCTAAGGCCATGATCTTATCTTCAGATCCTGCAGGGATTGACAAAAACATTAGGTTAAAACTCAGTACATGTAGTCAAATATCACACACACACACACACACACACACACACACACACACACACACACACACACACACACAGCAGTGCTTTCTGGAGAAGATATTCATCATTTCATCATATTCATCATTTCATATTTAACACTTTACTTAATCCCTACATCCTGGCATATGTATGTCATAAACGTGTCATGGCAGATGCTGTGAGTCATCATTACTGTTTATGTCCTGCTGTGTAGCAATATCATGTTACCATTTACTGTACCTGTAGTGATGATTTTCCAATGCAACATGTTTTATTACATAATATTATGTTTTGTTTCCTCATAAATGCCCAAGCAACTCTCTGTATTTTATTTAGCTGACTTTGTAGTCCTACCTACACATGTAGGTAGTTTGTATGATTGTTGTCATAATTACAATATATTACAGGGCCTAAACTGTCATGGCCAATTATTCTTCCAGGAGATAGATATGTCAGTCTTAAGAGTCTAGATTCATGTTAAGTGTTATCATCACATAAATAAAATTAATCAGAGAGATTTGAAGAGAGACATTTTAGTGGTTTCTTGTGCATTGGAGGCTACCAAGCAAGAAAATTATTCCACTTCCACACATTAATGCAGTCATGACAAATGGTCATACCTAGGTTACTGTTCAGTTTGCTCTAATGCTCACGCAAACTTTCCAGGAAATCACCCACGTCTACGACAGAATTATATTCACCATCATGCGCTGTGATTAACAGAGTCATCACTCAATACTCACCCATTTTTGCTGTAACCTTCTCAAACTGGCTCAGAGTGGCACTGACATTTTCCGTGAGAAAAGCTTCATCCTCTGCTGTAAGCTGTAAAAAAGTGTAAAAATAAATAAATAAAATAAATAAATAAATAAAAGGATACTTTACAGCATTTTTCACACCTGCCTAAAACTTGCACACACAGTACTCATATATATATATATATAGAAATATATAAACACACACACATACATTCATACATACACACACACACACATTATATATATATATATACACACACACACATACATACATACATACAGTAACAGTGCAAAAGTTTTAGGCACCCTTTTTTAGTACAAACTTTATTATAGTTTTTTTTATTTTATGACTTTTACATTATCAAGTCAATACAAAAACATTTGAGATTCCCAAACATTAGTTTTCTGGCGCAAAATGAAATGTTACAGGAAAATGCTTGTATGTCATTAAAGAAAGCAGCATATTACGTTTTATCCACTTACAGTTTAATTTATAGTTTCCTTTAATGTTCTGGAACATCCGTTATCACTTATGTTATAGCACCTATAAACTTTCATTCCCTCACCAGCCACTTAAGAAAAAATGCATTTTACTGATAAACAACAAAGCCCTCTGTTCTGAAGAGTCTCCATTTTCTGAAAATTTTAAGTCACAGTTTTACCTCTGAATATTACAAAGAGCTGACACTGGAGAAATGCTTAATAAATGTCTCTTCACACTACACATTTTAATTTGTTTTCATGACCCATCAAATCCCTGTGCAAGCTTTTCAAACTATGAAGTATTAGAACGAGATAAATTAGACCGTGATCATGTATTAGAATGAGAGCATTAATATAAACCTGTAAGTTGTCTTACTATCAGAGCAGAAAATTATTCAACACCTTCTAATTAAGGTGTTGATTAACAAGTGCTGTGGCATAAATGACATTAATACACGAAGCTGAGGCAGAGAGAATCTACATGTCAGAAATAGGCCTCTCACCTTCTCTCCCAGTTTTCTCAGGGCTGTGAGGATCTCCAGTTTTTGCTGAGTGTACACGTCTCTAGGAAGTTTCCCTACCATCACATCACGGTCCATCTAGAGACGGAGCACAACAATGTTAAACACAACCAAAGTACTACCTAGCAACACCATAACACTTAATATCATGTCCTGGTGTTTCATAGTTTTATCCTGTGACTGCTTTAACTTCATGTTAAATATTTATGTGTACGTATATTTATATGGCATCCTGCTCACACCCCCTTACTGGTGTGAGCTAGCTGTACAATCTGGGCCTCAAATTATTAAGGCGTGTTTTAACGTCCACCTGTTTACCTAACAGACAATTCATGACACATATTTAGGAGAAAGCTGATGAGCGTGACTAACAAGAATCCCATGCAAACACATACAGTATCTCACAAAAGTGAGTACACCACATGTGCACTCAACTTCTTTGGTCGACCATGGTGAGGCCTGTTCTGAGTGGAACCTGTCCTGTTAAACCGCTGTATGGTCTTGGCCACCGTGCTGCAGCTCAGTTTCAGGGTGTTGGCAATCTTCTTATAGCCTAGGCCATCTGTATGTAGAGCAACAATTCTATTTTTCAGATCCTCAGAGAGTTCTTTGCCATGAGGTGCCATGTTGAACTTCCAGTGACCAGTATGAGAGAGTGTGAGAGCGATAACACCAAACTTAACACACCTGCTCCCCATTCACACCTGAGACCTTGTAACACTAACGAGTCACATGACACCGGGGAGGGAAAATGGTTAATTGGGCCCAATTTGGACATTTTCACTTAGGGGTGTACTCACTTTTGTTGCCTACAGTTTAGACAGTAATGGCTGTGTGTTGAGTTATTTTGAGGGGACAGCAAATTTACACTGTTATACAAGCTGTACACTCACTACTTTACATTGTAGCAAAGTGTCATTTCCTCAGTGTTGTCCCATGAAAAGATATAATAAAATATTTACAAAAATGTGAGGGGTGTACTCACTTTTGTGAGATACTGTATAAATATTGAAAAATTCATCAAATTTTTAGATCCCTCCAATTATGACCTTCACTATGCCATATGATTGCAGAAAAGGAATTGCAAACAGGGTTTAAAAGCCCTATATATTTATATTTCTATATTACCTCTGCCAGTCTTGTCCGTAATTGCCCAGGCTGCTTCTTTGCAAACAGTCGAATAACTTCAGGGGTCTTAAATGCTTGGCTGATGGCAGCTTGGATAGCCTGATAGAGAAAGTAAGAATTATGTTGTGCCATTATTTTACAAATGAAAGTGGCTGGAAGTAAGTACAAATGAATAGAGAATATTTATATCACCTTTAGAAAAAGAGATATAACTGATATTTTACAATCACTATTAATATCTCAACATTCATTATTTGATATTTTGCTACTTCACAATGAAGAATTGTCTGTGAAAGCTAACACACTAAACGTCTTGTTAAAATAACATTTCTCTGTCCTTTTCATTTTATATGCAAACTTCTGCCCTCCAGTGTGTGTGTCAGAGTATCTGGGGTCAATCTTCAAATACGATTAACCTTAACCGTGACCCCCGACACAAAATTTGGCCATTCAGAAAAAATATAGCATCAGTATTAATGTCTGTATTAACAATGTCTTACTAGTTGCATCCCTCCCAACTCATCCACGAGGGTCATGTTCCCTGACATGAGCTTCTTCAGGGACTCGTTAAACTCGCTCAGCTGCTCCAGGGTCTCTTTTTTGGTTTCCTCATATTCCTCATCGTCAAGCTCTTCTCTGGAATGAAGAAATAATTGACACAAGACAGGTCATTTAAAAGAATTAAGGTAAATTTCTCAAAAAGCCTTGTGTTTTATTAAAGGAAAAACATGTGATCTTCAACAGCATTCAGGATTTATTTTGTAATTAAATTTTCAAGTGACTTTTTGTTTTAGTTTGACATCTGCATGTCTATTTTCACTTTGGTTAACCATGTTCTACATTTCCCACAGTGCTATATGACTACTTGCTGAGTGGCACCTGTAAGATTTATGCAGCATTCGACTTTCCTCATTAGTGGTAATTCGCAGGTAGGAATGAAGCCATTTTCAACCTCTGCTAAAAGTGGAAAAAACATCTCATATTCTGCTTTTATTAACAAGAAACTAGCCAGTGATGAAGGATGTATATTTTCCTCCTCAAACAGCGAACTGTATAGTTACTGTTATAAATTTAACAAGCGAATATGTCCGTATGTCGACTGATCTGAAGCAAATACTTCTATATACACAACATAACCCATTTAAAAGGTAAGAAGTGCTACTTTGTTTATTTCTTATCCTGTGCACAGCCATGCTGATTTGTCGTTACTCCATAAACGGGGAATGAGCTGGTAGTTGAGAAGACTAACCCAAGTTGAGGAGTAGTAATTTCAAGCTGAGAGAGCATTTTCTTTGGTTTTACTGGTTGGAGGTTGGGAATTACAAGTTGGAACGCTGAGTCGACACAGCATTAACCCTCGCTTCATCTCCTCCTAAAGACAGCAATGCAGCAGTGCTTTAGTCCTTTACTCTGTCCAGCTCTCTCACCTCCTCATTTGTACACTCTGTTCAAACAGATCAGCTTCCAAAGCGCCAACTTTCATGCTCATACCACCGTCAATACCATCATACTCGTCATCCTAGATCACTAACTAGCCGAGCCAAGTCTCTTACGTAACTCAGCACAAATGCGTCTTATATCATTCCTATACCATTCATTTTCTATGTGAGCAACCCAGAGTTGCAATTTTATGCAAATTAGGCGACACTGTAAAGTGACAAATCCAAACATTTGGCTTGTATGTCTCCTCTGATCAATCATATGGTGGGTGTTGTATGACATTTCTTTAGTTCCCCCACTCACAACTTTAGTTCCTACCCACAATTAGTTTACTGTTTGACATGCAAAAATGGAAAACACTTATAACCACGACTTCATCCTATGCGGTCATACGATCTCTCATTAAATGTGTATAGAGGCATTATGAATAACAAAAAAGCTTGGAAAGAGATAGCACAGATTGTTTGTGCCTCTGGTGAGTGTACAGCTACAGCCAGCAAACTTGTATCCAGCCTAGCACGTAACATGTAACCAGTTTACACACTGATTAGTGTATTATTTATTCTGTGTTCAACTAGTTAGTTTTAGAAGCCATATACATACATACACACACACACACGTCAATCAGCCATAACGTTAAAACCACCTGCCTAATATTGTGTAGTTCCCTTTTGTGCCACCAAAACATCTCTGACCCGTCAAGGCGTGGACTCTACAAGACTCGTGAAAGTGTGCTGTGGTATCTGGCACCAAGACGTTAGCAGCAGGTCCTTTAAGTCCTGTAAGATGCCATGTAGGGCCTCCATGGATTGGACTTGTTTGTCCATTACAAACAATTTGGAAACCAAGTCAACACCTTGAACTTTGTCATGTTCCTCAAATCATTCCTGAATAATTTGTGCTGTGTGGCAGGGCGCATAATCCTGCTGAAAGACGCCACTGTCTTTAGGGAATACCGTTGCCATGAAGGGGTGTACTTGGTCTGCAACAATGTTTAGGTAGGTGGTACGTGTCAAAGTAACAAAGTAAGTTGTTTTTCCCAAAACAACACTGGCCAGAGCATCACACTTCCTCTGCCGACTCACCTTCTTCCCATAGTGCATCCTGGTGCCATCGCTTCCCCAGGTAAGTGATGCACACACACCCAGCCATCCACATAATGTAAATGAAAACACGATTCATCAGACCAGGCCATCTTCTTCCATTGCTCCATGGTCCAGTTCTGATGCTCACATGCCCATTGTAGATGCTTTCGGTGGTGGACAGGGTCAGCATGGGCAGTCTGACCGGTCTGCAGCTACGCAGCCCCGTATACAACAAGCTGTGATGCACTGTGTGTCCTGACACCTTTCTGTCATAGCCTACATTAACTTTTTCAGCAATTTGTGCTACAGTAGCTCTTCTGTCGGACCAGATGGGCTAGCCTTCGCTCCCCACACACATCAGTGAGCCTTGGGCGCCCATGACCCTGACGCCGGTTCACCGGTTGTCCTTTCTTGGACCACTTTTGGTAGGTACTAACCACTGCATACCAGGAACCCTCACAAGACCTGCCGTTTTGGAGGTGCACTGACCCAGTCGTCTAGCCATCACAATTTGGCCCTTGTCAAAGTCTCTCAGATCCTTACGCTTTCCCAATTTTTCCTGCTTCCAACACATCAACTTCAAGAACTGGCTGTTCACTTGTTGCCTAATATATGACAGGTGCCACTGTAGCATTTGCTACACATCAACAAGTGGCAGACTACAAGGGACACACGTGACTTTTTGCTTGATGTGAGTGTACAGTGACTGCGCTAGCAATGTCACCCTGTGACGTCAGCATGGCACACAACCACTTCTTCTCCCAGGAATAACAAAAATAATTATATCAATTACAAAATCAGCACCAGAATCGTTAAACACATCACATATGTGTCAATATAATAATATTTAATGTGTTCCAGGGTGGAATTTCCCTGAAAAGTGTTTAAAGTGATACCTGCACTACGACTTTATGATGATCTTTCTGCAGCAATGGTTTTGTGTGTGTGTGTGTGTGTGTGTGTGTGTGTGTGTATGTGTGAAACTAATTACTTGGGCGAACTAAGATGAAAGCTGAAGTTGAAGGCGGTGTGTAACTTTACCTGCACTCCTCCAGATCCTGTAGCTGCTGCATTAATCGGTCCAGCTGCTCCTCCATGTTCTGCTTTAGTTTCCCAGTTTCTGATTTTCCCCGAGAAGCCATTATGTGTTTCTTAAATCAGCCTGAGATATTCAAATAGAGTTCATTAACCAATCAGAAACAGATCAGGACTTCAACTCAAAGACCAAATTCCCTCCACGTGAACATGTACAGCAGGTTATATCAGTCTATATTTAACTTCTATATAGTATGTATAAACGCAAGCTTCACTTGTTTAATAACTAACAGCAGCTGCGATGCAACACAACATATAAAAGTCCTTATGGAATAGAAAAGAAAGGGCGGGTCTGGCAATAGCCTGTGTTTTAACTTAATATGCATTCTCCTGCACAACATGTATCCAAAGGACCTGTTTGTAGATATCCTGTTTGCCTGAGTGTAAATCATACCGAATGTCTGGTGTGGCTAAATATATACTAGAGTCTTCTGAATAGTGTTTAGAATATATATATATATATATATATATATATATATATATATATATATATATATATATATATATATGCTATTTCAGATTGAAAAATGTTGAGAAACAGTGAATTGATGGTTTGATTTCAAAATGGAATGTATTCAGAGTTTAGTTTTATCTCCTTTATGTTCTTTTAAAAGTAAAAAGCATAAATATTAGCTATGAAATTAGCGCATGTTATTAGCAGCTCTCACATAGCTAAATATGAAAATAACATTACTTAACGCTAAAAAAAAAAAAAAAAAAAAATCAGGCACATATATGACTACCTAAACAGCCAGTCTATTTTTTATTTTATTTTTTTTTATTCGTCCAATGAGATTAAAACAGGAAGCCAGGGGCTGCAGGATGTCACGGAGATGGATAATGGACTACCACCACAATAGTCTGTGTGCAGATACGTAGTAGCCAAAACCAAATTTACAACAGTAAGCTGCAGTTGTTATGATTTATTACACCGAACAATTTCACCGCTTTATGTGTATAAAATCATCACAGAAAGAAAAGCGACCTGACTTCTCGCTTAGTTTCACGTTTCCAGCTTTCTCAATACAGGCTGCGTTATACTCGCGCAGAATTGAGGTTTATAAACATATACGCAGTCTGAGAGAATTTTTCAAAGTGTCATTTATTAGATTAAATGTCTGTTACGTTACTATAGTGCTCAATTAGAGACCACGTTCTGCCTATTCACATATCTATGATCATTTTTGTTTCATTTAATTCAGGGACAATATTATTATTGTGCCTGTAAACCAATCAGAGACAGCCTTGGTGAAGGTTTAACCAATCACCGCATCGCTTAGTTAAACCGGAAGTTAACGTGTATCGTTTTGGTAAGTAAAACATATACATTTCCCCCCTATTGCATTTATTTATTTTATTTTATTTTATTTTATTTTATTTTATTTTTTTAATTTGTTTGTTAGTTAGTTAGTTAGTTTGTTTGTTTGTTCGTTCGTTTTATTTACTTAATCTTTTATCTATTTAATTCTTTTCCCTCAGCACTGATGCTCCACACTCCATCTCAGTAGGTGGCGGAAATGTATAAGTTTGTTTGCCAAGCGCCACAAAACCGAAAGAAGTAGTAGTTTTGGTAAGTAAAGAAGAAAGTTGGTCAATGTGTTTGATTTAGGTTTGCGTTCTTCTCAAATAGCATGTAAGGCTGTATAATCGATTCAGAATTCTGTTTGAATACAAATGCAATGCAGTTATATTATTGGCATCTTTCCTGTGTGCAGATGGCATGCCTTGTGAATGCATAGCCATGTGCGTGTTTAGCTCCGTATGGATAATAGTCAAGTGAGAAGTTTGAACAGTTTGGTTAATATTGATGTTAAATAGGCCTAATGCTTCATCTCTCAGACTGATTTGACCAATCATGCACATTTAATCTGCTGCATGTGTGATTGAGATTTCTTTGGTTTCTTTGGTGGACTTCTTTCTATAGTACTTCCTCATTGCATGCCTGAGACTTCCTGCTTTACATTCTGTAGTATTTTGACAAATAGAAATCATTTCACTGAGGTGAACTCACTGTGTGCATGCAGACACATCTGCATACAGCCTCTTACTCCTACCTCCAGTAGTTGCCATAGAAACCGCAGCCACCGTCACTAGTGCAATTCTTTGATCCATTCACAGAAAGAACTAGCACAGGGTTGTCAAACACGATTTAGATAACATTAGTAACATTACATTACAGTCTAATGTCAAGTGAGTCGGGCAAAAAAAAAAAAAAAAAATCAGTTTAGTGACTAGTCAAGTCCTCTTTGATATGTTTAAGGTATGATGAACATATATCATCCACAAAACAGATGAACACACTGCAATTCATTAACAATGTTATATATATATATATATATATATATATATATATATATATATATATACACACACACACACACACACAGTGGGTATAGAAAAGAATCACCCCCCTTTAAAATAATCACATTTTGTTGCTTTTCAGCCTGAAATGAAGATGGACACAGTTTTTGTTTTATCCAGCTGTATTTACTCAGTGCAACTTATAACATCCAAGTGAAAGATATAATACCAACATGTCAGGAAAAAAAACCCAGAATAACTGAGTTGGGAAAAGGATCACCCCCTCCTAAAAACTTCAATGCATCACCTTCTCAATGGCACACAAAGCCATTTGACTTTCAACTCTGATCAGCTGTGGTCATTTTGATTAACTCAGCATGAAAAGAGCTTTCCTGGAGCATTTTGTAGTGCAACTGAAGCAAACAATCAACTATGGGTGGCAAGGCACTGTCAAAAGATCTCTGGGATAAAGTTGTGGACAGGCACAAGTCAGGAGTCAGTGATTCTATTTTTTTAAATTAAAAAAAACAAAAACAAATTCTGACATGTTGGTGTTATATCTTTCAGTTGGATGTTATAAGTTGCACTGAGTAAATACAGCTGGATAAAATAAAAACTGTGTCTGTCATCAAATCAGGCTGAAAAGCAACAAAATGTGATTATTTTAATGGGGGTGATTCTTTTCTATACCCTGTGTGTGTGTGTGTGTGTATATGTGTGTGTGTATGTGTGTGTGTATGTGTGTATATATGTATATATATATATATATATATATATATATATATATATATATATATACACTGTATGCAGTGGCTTGCATAAGTATTCACTCGTTTTGTTAGTGTTAGGACCTGGAACTGAAATACAGGGTGTCCCAAAACTCTCAATACATAGGGGAAATTAAAACTTTTTAGCAAAATGTCTTGCAGAATTTTTTATACTTTTTTTTTTTCCTCCATTCATCACTGAGGAAGAGTTTTTGTTTTATTTTTATATATATATATATATATATATATATGTATGTATGTATGTATGTAAATCTTTCTATTACAGTCCACAAAACAGTTTTAATTTAGAACATGGCATCAAAATTCATTTGGTGGGGCTGGATTAATACCTTTATCAGGCTGGTCCCGGCCCACTGACCACATGTTTGACACCCCTGATAATCTATATAATCTAATAGATTGTTCAAGTTATGTCTGGTTTTATAAAACTTTTTTTTTTTTTTTTTATTGTACTGAGGTAAGGAATATTTTTTGTTCAGTTGAATTTTATTTGCATAGCTCTTTTAACAGTAGATAATGTCACAAAGAAGCTTTACAGAAGTTCAGATATAGATTTAAATCCCAGAATATGGAATGAAATATTCTTTCCTTTCTCAGGTCCCGAATCAGTTCTGTACTAACATATTTGACATCCCCGATGGCACTACAAGAGAAAATCAGAGTGGTGCTGCTGGCATGTGGCTCCTTCAATCCCATCACCAATATGCATCTGCGCATGTTTGAGCTGGCACGGGATCACCTGGAAGATACCGGTACGTCAGTGTTACACCAGCAACTTTAACTTAAATGATCCTTATCAGTGTTTCTTAACTGGTCTTGCTTCAGGACCAGGGCTCTTTTCTGGGGAGATGCAAGTGGACACCATGACCCAGTTAAAAACTAACAAACATTATCCTCCTAAAACTGCTCCGCAGCTTTTCCTTCCACTTTGGATTTTAATCAAATACTTTTTTCCCCCACTGTATGATATTACTTAATTATCAATTATCTACAGAAATGGCAAAGCGAACACTACCCAAAGATCTGCTGACTATCCTTAAGTGAAAAATGTAGATATAATATAACAGCGTTAACCAGTGAAAGACATTTATAAATTAAATATTATATTAAGTGTAGCTATAATCACAATCACTATTGTTTTGACCCTACTGACACTATTGTACCACTATTTTTTTTTTTTATGTATTTATTTATTTTACAAATTAGACCTTGTTCAGAATCCATTTTTGTCCATTATCCTTAAATCACAACCTGTTTTTAGTTATTTGTGTGTTAATATGCTGCATGTTCCTGCAAAACAAAAAACAAACAAACAAAAAAAACAGAAACCAACAAAAATGCGCTGTTTTCCCAATGTTGAGTAGAGATGGCAATAATTTGGACCAGCAGGTCATGCTCAGGCACTTAAAATAATACCAACAATATAATGAGAACTGTTTACACTAATTATATTGCAGTTTACATTCTTGACAAGCCATAGTGCTCTGCTTTGAACTAATATAAAAGTTCCTCATGCATGCTCATGACCCACTTTTGGGTCACAAAAAAATTCTCAACTGCTCTTCTGTATGTTCTTCAAAAAAGTTTAGTGACTGTCTTTTCAAGTGTGTTAATTTATTTGTTCATTTTTGTATTTTTTTTTTTTTTCAGGAAGGTACAGAGTAGTAAAGGGTATCATCTCTCCTGTCGGTGATGCCTATAAGAAGAAGGGTCTGATTGAGGCATGGCATCGGTTGGAGATGGCCAAATTAGCGACAGAGAACTCCAGCTGGATCAGTGTAGATGACTGGGAGAGTCAACAGGCTGAGTGGGTGGAAACAGCCAAAGTTATCAGGTGGCAGTCTCTTTTACGTCATTTATTCATAATTTAGGTGTAGAGAATCTGCAGATTGTTATACACAGACCGTCTCTGGAACTGAACTGGAGAGATGAACACCATTCTTCCAAAAGAAATTCCTTCAGTTGGTGTTTTGATGATGATGGTAGAGAGCGCTGTCCAAAAATCTCCCAAAGGGGTTCAACTGGGTTGAGATCTGGTGACTGTGAAGGCCATAGTATAGGATTTATAGTATATGATATGACCAATTTGTCATCCATCTATATGTTTTTTTTTTGTTTGTTTTTTTTTTTTAATGCTCCAATACTCCATCCATTGCTTTTTTTGATGATCAGCTTTAAATATCTAAATATCTATTAGAAGTAAAAGTTTGTACCAGTCTGTAATTTAGTCTGAGAAAAAGAAAGCCTATTTAAATAATATACACCAGTCTAATTAAACAATCCTGTTTTCTGGAATCTCAGCCAGTTTCCTGGATTTACACGCAGATAGTTTGTGTTTTTATTTGAGAACACAAAATTTAACTCTGTTTTTTGGCCTGATCTTTAAAAGACACCATCATGCTGAGTTATCATCAGTGGAGGAGACCTATGACGAGGTGGACACAGTAAAGTTCCCAAAGAAGAGAAGACTGGAGGAAAATGAGGAAAGTTCATCAGATCACAACAGATCAGGTACTGTCTAGAAGCACCAATACACTTTTTTCCAGATAAATTTTCGTTAAGTCACAGTGAATATGAATGCAAAGTGATATAAAGCTGACTTTCATAACATGCACATGTGATCTGCACATTGCCCTGCAGTCAAAAATGAAGCCAAATCAACTGCAGGTTATTTGAAGTAGAATGTCTGCACTACAAAACAAGGTCAGACGGCATTCCTGTCATCTGCCAAGTTCAATGGCTGTCTCACCACAGTTTAGAACTGTTGAGAAACGGGTCACACTTTCTAAGTGCGCTCTTTCAAAGCCAGGGCCAACTTTGTTCATTCTGTTATCAGCTGAGCAACAAGGTGACATGGGGTCTAACCCTGTTAGGTAACAGAGCTTGACTATTTTTGTATAATTTGGTGCAGGAGGGTCACATTCATAGAAAGCAACAATATGATAGAGCTTTTTGGATTTTCTCCTTCCACCACACCAAATACAGTGCCAAATGAAGGCCACGATAACTAGCTGATGAATTGTATTACGTGTTGGGTGAATGTTAAACTTTGCATAATGTGGTCCATGACTGGAGTCTGCAAAAATATTTGTGTTGTGATCCAACTTAATACAACTGCAGACAATTTCTTCATTCATTCATGTAGCTTCAGTCATCAAATCTCAACCCAGTTGAACACCTATGGGCGATTTTGGACTAACGCCAATCGAGGGAATATCTTTTGGAAGAATGGTGTTTGTTCCTCCAGTACTGTTCCAGGGATTTGTAAAATCTCTCCCAATGTACAATGAAGCTGTTTTGGTGGCTCATGATGGCCCAACACTTTTATTGGGATAGTTTTGAGTAACCATTTGGTTGGATTTTGGCCCAAATTTGAATTAACATTAGGCTGGTTTTGGCTGACAATTGGGCTGGTTTTTGCACAGGCTTTGATTGACCATTGGGTTCGTTTTTGGTCTGGATTTGAATGGCCATTGGGCTGGTTTTGGGACAGTTTTCAATGACCATTGGGCTGGTTTTGGGACAGTTTTCAATGGCCACTGGGTGGCTTTTTGGACTAGTTTTGAATGACCATTGGGTTGCTTTTTTTGAATGGCCATCGTGCTTGTTTTTAATGGCCACTGGGTTGCTTTTTAGGCTAGTTTTGAATGGCCATCGTGCTTATTTTGAATGACCACTGGGTTGCTATTTGGGCTAGTTTTGAATTACCATTGAGTTGCTTTTTGTGCTGGTTTTGAAAGCCATCACGCTCATTTTGAATGGCCATTGGGTTGATTTTCATTGTTGTTTTGAATGACAGTTGGGCTGTATTTGGGTTAGTGTTTTTTTTTGTGCCCGGTTTGAATGGCCACTGCACAGGTTTTTGAGCTTGTTTTTAATGGCCATTGGGCTAGTTTCAAGCTACTAAGCTACTAGCTAAGCTACTTCTATCCTCATTATAATGTTGACCTGTATTTCTGATTGTCTTTCTGCAGAAACTCTTCAGCTCAAGCTGTTGTGTGGAGCAGATGTGTTGGAGTCCTTCAGTATCCCCAATCTGTGGAAGAATGAGGACATTGCAGAGATTGTGGGCCGCTTCGGGCTTGTGTGCATCACAAGGAGCGGTTGTGATGCAGAGAAGTTTGTCTACCAGTCCGATGTGCTGCACAAACATCGTAAGAACATCCACATTGTGAGGGAATGGGTGACCAATGAGATCTCGGCCACACATGTGAGACGAGCCGTGTGCAGGGGCCAGAGCGTGCGCTACCTGCTGCCTGACCCTGTGGTGCGCTACATCCAAGATCAGCATCTGTACAGTGCTGAGAGTGAGCAGAAGAACGCAGACGTCATCCTTGCTCCTCTTCAGAGATACAGCAGGGCAACTGAATAAGCTACTGCACTCTGTGTGTGTGTGTGTGTGTGTGTGTGTGTGTGTGTGTGTGTGTGTGTGTGTGTGTGTGTGTGTGTGTGTGTGTGTGTGTGTGTGAGTGAGAGAGAGAAGGGGGTGGAGTTATGTACTTCACCAGCTGTGGTGAAGAAATATTTGACTCCCTTAATACACTAGACTTCTTTGAATTATCTTTTGGAAAATAATTAGTTTGACAGGGGTGATTAATTTGGGGTTTACAGATAATCAAGTGATTTTTACAAGCCACACTTTGCACTCTAAAACTTTCTAATCATCCAAATAAATCCCATTAAGGTTTTGGTAATTAGTTGGTTCATGTTGAATTGAGGGTCTTATAATGAGGGTGTTATAGTTAAACTCCTCATATTTTTGGCCAATTTTATTAAGAATATTTTCTTGAAGACACTATCAGTGTGTTCAGTCTTGTTATCTTATAGATGCACAATTGTTTGGATTTATTATCTTTAATAAAATAGCTATGTGTAAAGAGGTGTATGCGGCATCAGACATCTTTTTGTTATGTTGAAACGGGTTTGTTTTATGGCACAGGCTACTTTTCACAGTGTAGTTTGGTCTCCCCATAGCACACAATGTCCACCAATTTGGTCGTGTGAAAGCTAACAAGGTTTACACAATATAATAGATAGCCAACGTTAGCTAATCTGGTGTGCTATGTAACATTAGACTAGAGATGCACCGATCGACCGGCCAGGGACCGGAATCGGCCGATTTTCCGCATGCTCGGCCCGGACTGGTGACCGGCCGGTCAGTCTCACGTCTTTCTGATTCCGAGCCGGTCCGTGTTGTTGCCAGCAGCACAGGCAATAACGTCACAGCCACGCTCACAGACGTATGTAAACATGTCGTAGGCAAAAACGCGAAAACCCATTGACCTACTGGAGGATCAACAAAGATTGTTTCCCTGCGCTTGCTCCACTTGCCCGAGCCTATACCTCTCTGCTCCATGTACAAGTGTTGAAAGTGATCGCTTGTTTAGCTTGGCTGGACATGTGATAGATGAAAGGAGAAACCGATTATCAGGTGACGAGGCAGAGATGCTTCTGTTTGTGAAGAAAAACTTGCCATTGATGCTCAAGTATACATATGTTTGCAACAAAGAAAAGGTGCCTTGTGTAACGCTTTACACAGAGAGGCCGGTTAGTTTGCCTGAATGGTTGTAGTCAGGTGTAAGCAAAACTCACGTATCTGATATTTCACAGTGGTTTATTATCAGCGTTGTCGATCCCCCGCACACATGGGGCAGTTTGCAAAACACTCCACTAACAACTGCGTTACTGAACATAAATAAAACGGGGCAAAGAGCAACAGAAATATAACCAGGCTTTACACGCATACATGTGGTGATCATAGCTCGTGCTCCGTCTACCGACTGCCCACTCATCAGTGAGGGAGTAAGAGAGAGCGTTCCGCCTTAAAGGAGCAGTAACTAATTCTACTTGTTACACTTGTTATTTAATTATTAGCCACTGCACCTATTAATATTTGGAAGAGTGTTGTACACTTCAGTTTTGTTCATAGGCTTGTAATCTTTGGACTTTTGTGAGACGAGTAAAAAAGAGAAAAAGGTCAATTTATAAACATAGTGGGAAATGATCTCTGTTTTGTTATATAAAGCAACTCATTTTCAGTTAATTGTTATTTCTACCTCTTTCCAGTCACAGAGCTCTTTATTTTGAGAGTTGTTTAAGTGAGAGAAGATCCTGTAACTTAGTGCAATTTGGGGGAAATTGTGATGTTTAATAATTCTTTTATTATGAAAATAAAATTTCGCATTGAAGAAAAGTAGATTTTTGTTTGTATATGCTGTCAATTATAGTTCTTAGAAAGAAAATCGGAATCGGCAAAAATCGGTATCGGCAGGTCACACTTACAAAAAAATCGGGAATCGGCCCAAAAAATTGCAATCGGTGCATCTCTACATTAGACTAATGCTTTTTTCACAATATATATATTTATATATATATATTTTTTCGGAATAGCTAGCTTGTTATTGCAGGAGAGATGAATAACTGTCAGCATTTGTAAATGGCTATTATTATTCTTATTGCTGCCTACTGAACATGACTGTATTCTGAATAGATGATGAATCTGGTTCTAAACCCTCATCCTGGAGTGCCCACTGTCCTGCAAATTTTAGCATTTTCCCTGCTCCCAACACAGCTGATTCAACTAATAACCTAATTAACAGCCCTTCCTGAGTTAAAGTGGGTGTGTTAGAAAAGGGAAAACACTCATGCAGGATAGGGTGTACTCCAAGACCAGAGTTGGGAATCTGTCTTATACTGTGCGATGTCCAGTAAAAAAAAAACAACAACTAAACAATCCCCGTATACCTATGAATACCCTGATCCCAAGATTTTGTCTACTTTAATTGGTCTGTCCTTGTTACACTCAATTAGCATATTGTGTTCAATATTGTACTTTTTTTGATATACCACCTAACCACAGGTTGAAAAAGTATTGAGCTCTTATACTTAAGTGAAAGTATAGATATGTCAAAATCTTATTCACACCACAGTAAGCCACACTTCTTCTCTTCTATTCCTTCCCCAGTAAACTTTTTCCATATCACAGACCTCATAATATTTCAAGTGTGAGTCAAATGAAAACCCTCAAAAGTGTGATAGAAATTAGAATTGAATCATGTTGTTTTTTTTTAAATGAACCCAGACACTCATTAAGCGATGGAACACGGGCACTGAATGAAATTTGCATTAATTATAACAATTATACAATTTATGACACCTATTTGTAATAAACGGTGCAAAAGGGGGGGGGAAGGGTTTTTATTTGACTCACTCTTGTATAACTCAAGCCAAGGCAAGTTAAGTAAGTTTTATTGTCATTCCTACATATAGTACCTCATATACCTTGGAATGAAATGTTTCTTCAGGGGCATGGTTCATGGTTAAGTGCATGGGTGGAATGTTGTTTTTTCAGCAGCATGGTTATATAATGCAATAGTACAGTACATAGTAAAGCAAATACACGACAGTGTGAGAGGAGTGCAAAATATACAATAAATACATAGGACAGAATAGTATTGGACGGAAGAAACCAGTGTGAACAATTGTCTATAAATGGTCTAAATTGTCTATAGACTCTAAAGCGCAGCCGCAAGATTAGTAGTAAAAAAAAGTTTCATAGCAGCGCAATAGCATTGTCCATTAACCTGTGCTACCATTAACTCATCTCTCTTGCCATTTGTGTAACATTTTCCTCTTGTTATTAATTTTTCTCTTTTTCCCCATTCGCAAAATAACCCTTGCAGAAGGATTTAAGAAGATAATAAAGTATATCTATTTTACCCTTTTAAATTCCTTCTGCAAGTGTGTCTGCTATCTCACGTCCTAAAACCCCAACATGTACATTCAATCCATACAAAATGGAGTATATTAACATTAGTAAATTTTCGTTTTCGAACTCTGCTGACATTGTGATTTTTAAGACTGAGGATTAGTCTCAGCATAAAGCTCTCTGGTCTGTCTGGTCTAACTTGTTCTACTTGGTGCAGTTCTATCATTAGAGCTGTTCTACAATTAGTTCAACAGTAAATACTTACTATTCTGTGACTAATTTTAATTCCAAACACATCTGTACTTACAGGTTGGTTAAATGGAGCCATCCATAAACACCTATAATAAGGAATCTACCCCTTAAAAATCCTTCTACCCCTTCATTCAGATTCATTTCACTCCCCTCATTATTCCTGGCTTCTAATAGGCTTAGATCTGTTAGTGGTTTTCCTATTTTCCACAGGGCAACACCTGTGGACAACAGAATGGGCTGCTTACACATCCATTTGAAGCTTTTTCTTATTTGTTTTCATATTCCCAGGAGTCTCTCAGGACTGAGTGGTTATGATGGGCTCTAAGCACTGAAGACCAACCCAGTATACTGCATCTATTTTTTTTCCCTTCTTAAATCCAGGGTCATCTCACCTGTTTCAATTTCAATTGTACTGATGGGAATTCTGGCTCTTTTCAATTAATCAAATCATTTGGCTCTGCTTAACAACAAGAGCCAACTCTTACAAGAGCCAACATTTTCAGCAATAAGAAGACTGTTCTTATTGCTGAAATTGTTTTCTGAAATCTTAAATCTTCTTTAAAACTCTATAAGCTTCTTTTTTTGTTGGAAAACGTATTGTTACAAAGCCCTTGCATTAGAGACTCCTTCCATAAATGTTAAATAAATATTCATGTCTCGTAACAGAAAACTTCATCATACCAACAATTAGACATGTGGAGTGTCCATCATACAGGTCCCTGTGAATGAGTGGATACTCTAGACAAGGTAATGTATTAGAACGAGCGCATTAATATAAACCTGTGATTTGCCTTGCCGCTGAAACTATTGTCATAACAGCTGTTATAGAAAATTAATCAACAACTTTTAATCAATCAGTTTTCACTGAGCACTGTGGTATAAACACCTGTAATCCATGCTGGACTGGATTAATGTGCAATATAAGTAAAACAGAGGGTGCCAATTGTGTTACACATACATAATGTCTAGCCAAAGCAATGTCACCCAAGTGGAAAATGATGCTCTGTTGATGTATTTTAGGCAGATAAATGCCTGGGCCATGACTGATTTCTTTTGTGTTTTTAAGGTAAAAATATAACTTTTGGGGAAGGTTGTTGGGCAAGTCAGTATGACGGCTTCAGTGAACGTCACAGAATTTGCTCTGAGGCTAAAAATGATGTTTACGTAGATAGATGGTGAAGCACGTGTTAGTTAATCAAGGTCTCTGATCTGACACACCTTATGATTAATAGCCCAGAAGTAAGGCCTCATTTGATGTTAAATGTTGGTTTGAATTGCCAGATTTTTTTTTTTTCAGTGTGTACGAAGATGATTAATGTGCTACCAAAATATATACCTGTGAATGGGATTAATACCTGTGAATGGGATTAATATCTTTAACCACACCTTCCCAGGTATTAACAAAGGTTTACAAGGAACAATTACATCACCTTTTTAAAGTTTTTCAAAGGCTTTGAATGATAATGTATTTAGTTTCATGTTTCTGAGTGCATTCTAACAGAATCATGTGATTTCCTCATGCATAGACAAGGAAGTTTTTACGCTCTTTTCTATAAAGTGCATGGCTATTAACGGAATGAGGGTATTGGTTGATAATGACGCACTGTGTGGGGAATACACACTGAAGATCTGTTTACACCTAAAGGCAATTGCTTGGAAATGATTGCCTTTAGGTGTAAAAGTGGAAACATTCATGAGTATTTCTGTCTTGTGACTTTTTTTGAGTGATGTTTCTTAATAAGCTTCCTACACTGAGCCTCTGACTTTATCAGATACAGCTCAATTATTTGTATTATTTTATATCATAATATAATTAATATTTATTACTTACTTACTTACTTAATTGTTTGTTTCTTTGTTTGTTTATTGATTTATTTAATACAGATAAGATTTGGTTCCAAGTGCATAACTACAAAGAAATGCATATTTGCCAGTGTTCCGATGTTGACCTTGGATCTAGTAAAATTCAAAGTAATATTGATTTCAGTGATATATTCATTCATCTTCTGAAACAAATGTGTCACTGAATCAATTACGTTAATAAAAATATCGTATCATATTTGTAGTTATGTTTGTCGATGTTTTGCGGTTGACCCTAAAACCAGCTAAATTAAAAGTAATATTGATTTAACGATATACTGTCATAATAACAACAACTCCATGATTGCTTTGATGGTAATGTTATAAGCTGGTTTAGCCTGTAATTTTCTAAATGTCTTTATTTCAGGGAGCACATCTGGCACATAGCTAAATTACTTTGGGTTTAGGTGCCAATATCTTGATGTTGCTATTAAAACCAGGAATATTTCATGTAATATTGATAACAAGACAGCTGTATAATTACTTTGAAAGTGAAAGTGACATGTGAAGGCCAATGTATGGTAACCCATACTTGGAATTTGTCCTCTGCATTTAACCCATCCAAGTTAGTGCACACACATTAGAAGATTATCTTTGGTGATAATCTAAAACTATATAAACCAATGTTTTATGAAATTATTATTTTTAGTGAATTATATTCTGCAGTTTTGTCATCGTATACTGAATATACTTACTTACTACTTTTTTTTAACTTATTAATTAATTAATTTTATTATTATTATTATTTTTTAAAGAATATTGAGGCGTTTGTGTTAAGGGGTGTGTTCTCATCTGACATTTAGAAACACAAAGCCTTTGTGTGTATATATGTGTGCGTTTGGGTTGGGTTAGTGGGAGTGTGTGTAAATCAGGTATGAACTCCTGTTTTCAAAGTCCTACCTCCTGACACCTCCCACTGTGTGAATGTCTCTTTTTAAAGCCTGGGATGTCACCCTGTTTCTCAGATCATTTGTTTCTTTCCTGCTGTGATTCTTCTTGACAACCAGAAAAGAAAAAAAAAAATGCCCACCAGCCTTTGTGGGAAATGGGAAATGGTCAACAGCATCAATTTGGAGGGATACATGATTGCTTTGGGTAAGGCTTCATTTCACACTACTATTATTTTCATGAATGTGAATTTTAACATTAACATGGAGCATGTGATGTGATTAAACAGCTTAGCGATCACCATATAGAAAGTTTAAAAGTTTAACATGTCCCACAGTTTGACAATGACAATGTTCTTCTTTTGTATGCATTTATTTCTATAAGTTGCTTACTCTTGTTCTCTGCCAGGAATTGGCTTGTCCACTCGTAAGATAGCTCTGAAGCTCAAGCAGCATAAGGTGATCGAGCAGGTCAGCGACAAGTATGTGATCAAAACTCTTAGCACCTTCAAGAACTACATCTTCTCCTTCAGAATGGATGAGGAGTTTGATGAGTTTACTAAGTGCTTGGATGAGAGACACTGCAAGGTGAAACATTTATATAAGCCATTTGTACTGCTCTCATGACTAAGATTAATGGATATTCAAAAAATAACAATTTCATTTCTAATATTGGGTCATGAAGTTTTAGTAATTATATCATTACTGCTAGGGACATTCATTCAAGGCTTCTTTTGAAAACAACTTCCTTATCAGAAAGCAAACCGTCTGTTGTAGTGCCCTCCATAGAACCATTAAGGGTTTTCACAAGTGGGACAAACCAAAGAATACTTTTTGAGTACATTCTTTTAAATAAAGCCCATCTACCACTGCAAAGATTACTTTAATTTGTCCTTCAGAAAGGTTTCTGAGTAGAACACCTTTAGAAAGCTAGAAGTATTCACCATCCGAAGATCCCTTGAGGAACCTTCTTATAAAGAGTGTAGCTACTCTGTTTGTGGCATCATTAACATCTAAATCAAATCAGTGTGTCAGAACTAATCCACTTCTTAAATTATACACTTGATTCATAAATGAACCCACATTTTAGACATAATTTTAAAAAAATGATGTGGGTATTACATTCTCAAAAACAAAATGTGTAAATGTTCGATTACTGGTTTATTAAATGTAACAAGTTACATTCAAAAATATTCTGTTACTGTTTATAGAATGTACGTTCGTAATATACAGTCAATTTTATGTTGACTGTATATTAATGTTATTTACAGTATTTCAACTGAACAATGTTTCTATTGAAATAAATGTGAATCACTGATGTAAAAGTTTTAGTTCTTCTAGTATAAATTATTTAATTCGTTTTAAAAAAGGTTTTATTTTAAATAGGCATATGTTGTAACCTTACACCTACAAACAGACTTTAGTGTGTGTACCACAAACAGAACAGGTACTGTGAGTATTTATTGTGTAACTGTGCTGTCTATGTGAAGTATGTTGAACAGATTGAATCCGAACCTGGTTTAGCTGAAAAGTATTGTAATTTTTCTCTACACTTGTGCATAATGACAATATAACGTTCAAACTTGAATTTGATATCATTTGAATTTGACTGAAAAACAACGGCTAAAAATGGGAAATAATTAAATGCTTTGTTTATTGGCAGTCTGTGGTGACATGGGAGGGGAACAGGATGGTGTGCATTCAGAAGGGTGAGAAGAAAAACCGAGGTTGGGCTCACTGGATTGAGGACAATAAACTGCACCTGGTATGAATACCATGTTGTTCTTGGGGTTTTTTCTCATCAGTACAGATTGTTGTCTTAAAAAAAAAAAAAAAACTGACTATACATTACCATTTCTTTCTCTCTCGTCTTACAGGAGCTTTATTGCGAGGACCAGACCTGCAAGCAGGTTTTCAAAAGAGTGGCTTAAAGTGTAGCTTTATTGCATCTTGATGTGGGAGAAGTGTAGGAGAGGCTGGGTGGATCTATGTTCATCAGGAGAGCTGGAACTCAGACGGTCTTCAAGCCTTTGTGACTAAAGGCGATGTCTTCAAAGGCACAAGGCGAACCCCAGAGCTGGAGAACCACATTGTTTACTGTTCTTTGGTACACCAGATTCAGCCCATTAACTAAATATCAATATTAAGGTGTATCCGTTGTGCCAGAACAGTGAAACAAACAGTTGTAAAGTTGTAAAATGTTTACAGTTCAATACACATGATTTCTATTCACTATGTCACCACTAGGAGGCGATATAACATTTAGAGTGGGTTCCTAATGGTTCGCCTTCCCTATAGTTTCCTGTAGTTTTCTCTGTCCTGTCTCTGTCATTTGACTGTTCATCCATTCATGTTTTTTTAAAAAATATTTTTGTCAGTTGCCTAATTTCTCACCTCAGCTAGGGACATTTGCAGCTTTATCTATGTATCTAAATGTCATTTTCGTTTGTAATTTCCCCTTTTAAAAAAGATGCATGTGTATTATTTGTGTAAAGAAAGCCACACATTCTGAAGGAAAGAAATGATCATGACGTGAATGCTTAAAAATCTGTTTACAATGTTACACTGGTTGGATGTGAAAATGTTTAATTCGTCGAATTTGACAAGAATTTACAATAAAAATTGCAACAAGTTCAGAGACCATGTGGTTTCCTTGAAACTTTGTGATAACGCAAATACCTCTACAACAACAACAGCTACTCCTCCTTCTACTACTACTACTACTACTAATAATAATAAAATGTATTCTGCTTCATTAAACTTTACTTCACTGATGTGTTATCAGTGTTAGGCCCAATTGTTAAGTTATTTTAGTTCATTACCAAAACGAAAGGGCGTGAATAGTTTACGGCTCACAAATCCCTTGACTATCTATTAAAATCAGGGTGGTGGCCTGCTTTAAAAATCAAACAGTAAATGGTGAGAAGATGCTTCACAAACACCTTTGTTAGTCAAATCCATATATGATATTTTGTTCTGGTTTAACACACAGGTAGTAAATGACAGTTATTTATAATACAATGGCTGATAATCGTGTGGCTTGTTGGAATCCCCTGTATTGGAAAATCACCTTCTGGGATTGCCGCAGGCGTTGTGTTAAACCCACCTCTATTCCGACAAATCGCGACTCCTGAACTGAGATTGGCTGGTATTCCACAGACCGTTTGTGAGTATGACTTATTGACCAATCCTGAAACAGGAACCGGGACAATAGTAGCAAATGTGGCTTAGGAGGCGGGGATTGCGCGAATACGGGTCGGAATGAAATAAAATAGACTGCCGCAGATCGCGATGTGTCGGTAGCCTGTCACGTGACCCGAGATCCAAAATGGCCGCCCTGGTGTTTTGACGAATAATACTTTTGTGTTTGTTTCATTCTTTAAAGAAATCGGATATAAAATCGTAACAGTTGCGGGGAGAGCACATAGGTATATGATTAATGTTTTAATTTAAGAGCGCCGAGCGGACAATCACGCTGTATTGTTATTTGTTGTATTGTTTTATACTATGCACTTTTGGGGTTTGTGAGGCAGCTAGCTAGTTAGCTAGCAAAATTATTTTAGGTAAAAATTAAAAGAAAAGCGATGGAAGAGCTCAGCGCCGACGAGGTAAGACTTTTGTGCGTGTTGCTCGTTCACTTCTGTACATTCCCAGTATAAAGAGCTCATGAAACGTCAGTAATGTTTTTTTTTTGTGTAATATCATTCAATAATGTCATTGTCACCCTTTCAGCCGGAGCAGTGACTTGCTTTACGAGCAGTTAGCTGAAGATGATTGAAGCCCCCACTGGCAGTGTGTCATATCAGCAATATTCTCACAATACTCTCACCTTGCATCACTGTCAGTTAGAGTCTAATAAAAATCAATATATACTAACAGTTTTCACTGAGGTGGAATGAAATTGTGCTACATTGTGTTAGGTATGTCTCTGTACCGGCTAGTGAGCTGCCTTCTGAGTAACTATTGATTTGCTAAACCAGCTGGCTATCGGCTGTTTTGTTTAGCTTGCTAGCATTAGGTTAGCCTGCTACAGTAAAGTCCGTCGTCATTGTTGGCCAATCCAGGGGGGAAAATAGAAATCGATACAATCTGCTTTTTTTTTTTAAATATTTTTTTAAAGTTTGCTTTTAAAGGGTAACATTTTAGTTGTCATCTTCGCTTATTTGCTTATTTCTGGTTGGTAAATATTCAAACGAGACGACGGTTTGGTCAACATGGAAGTCATGATCAACAAACCAAATAAGTGTCATTTTTATGCTGAACACCACACCACTTTAATGCTTGCTGAGGTCTTTCCATGTTCACAGCGAAAAAAAAATGTATTGTAACACTTTAATGGAATATATTGTTTCTTTTTCGACCACTTTGTATATTTTTTTTTGGTGCAAAAATGATTCATTGTCTTTGTTCAGTGCATCAAAATATAAGCCCAGATCTGTTAGGTTTTTAACTTCACGTCTATTTACAGGTCTTCCCAATGAAGTCGAGTTCACACCATATTTCCAGTCATTTTCAGTCCGATTTAACCGTCACGGACAAAAATCACACGTCTTGAACAAATTCTTTGGCAGTGAGTCGGGATGGGTGTTCTGTTAGACTGTGATTACGACGGCCTTTTAAGATCGTTACCCATGACTATGTACGAGGTAATCCTGATGAAACGTTGTCCGAATTCTTCAGGGTGTCCCAAATTTCTCCACATATAGGGGACCATGTTTGCCAGCACCACTTCGGTTGTGCCTTCGTCAGTGGATGTTCGTGGACGTCCACTTCTTGGCTGGTCCTCAACACTTCCAGTCTTTATGAATTCGTTAATAAGTTTGGCAACAGTGGTGTGTGTGTGGTGTATTTGCAATGTTTCCTGTTAAAGTCCATCGCAACCTTGCGACAGCTTCTCGATCCAGCCATGAGAATGATTTCAATACGTCTTTCTTTTGTCAAAGGCATTCTTAAAGGCTGAAAAAAGAACTATATATATATATATATATATATATATATATATATATATATATATATATATATATATATATATATATATATTAGAGGAAGATATTTTGCTAAAAAAAGTGATGCTTTTGGGACACCCTGTATAACAGATTGTGCTCTAAATTGTGTTGTCCTTGTCAAGGAAGCTCCTCTAATGATAGACCTGGGAATATCACACTTAAAATGACTACATTGTGCTTATGTCATCAATCAGTGCGATTCGGGATCGTGTAGAAAATTGGCTCACGTAAACAGAACCATTCTTCAAAGCAAGACTGCTTAAGGATATATAACTATTAGGATATTTTTCTGTCCTTTAGCATGTTTCGATTGCATTTCAGTATCACCACTAACAAATTTGTAGCTGTCCCACAAGGGTGGCATGATCGTGTTGTCGTAACCGTGATCGCACACTGAGATTTTAGTCAGATATTTTTGACACTGGCAAAACTTTGTCATCATTTGTCTCAGTAGAAAAAATATATTTGCGATGTGAGATTTTTGTCTGTGACCGCAAAATGTGGCTGAAAATCATAAATCATACCCAGCTTAAGATCCAATATGATTCCTAAACTTTTCCCCCAGAACTATATGTCCATTTATTATTTGAACAGATAAAGTACACATTTGCAAAACTCTTTATATATTAAAACAAAACAAACAAAAAAAAAAAACCTAAGGATACAGAAGTACAATGCAGAAGATATCAGAGAATTGTGTATTGCCTGATGACCAGTAACTGGGATAATTGGTTGAAATTCTCTTTTGGCAAGTTGTGTGAAATTCCAGAGACATGATGGTGGTTTGCTCTAAGACAAGCTCTTTCCTTTATTCAGTCTCGTCAGTCAAGTTCACATCCTAAAAATACATCGGAGAGTTTGATCGGGAAAAAAAAATGTCAAATTCAGTTTAACGCTAATGGCGTGTCAAGAACTGGTTCCGTACTTTCCTACTAAAACATTTTTACTGTAGTTTGCATAAAAACAGAAATTGTCTGAATGATGGAAAATACGGTGGAATGTTTCGTAGTTTAGGGACACTGTTTTGTCAATGCTGAGCACACCGTATCTCCTGACCCCGTAACGTTTTGCTGATGGTGTAATTGCCAGCTCCGTTTTCGGCTGCACTGGAGTCTGATTCAGGAGGAGGCTGAATTATCCTGCCATGTATTCATCTTCTTGGCATTTCACTGTCAGCCTTTATCAGGGAGGCTGTGGGCCTTGTTTTAATGTCCCCCAGATGTTATGAGTCACTGGAGTGTGTGGTGATTCTCCTGCAGCATTTAAATGCTAAGCAGCAGCAGCAGTATTATGCTTTAGAATGCATTAGGGTTTACTTAAAAAAAAAAAAAAAAAAAAAAAAAAAAAAAATTGGAGAAATTAATCCTGTTTTTTTTTTTTTTCCCCCCTCTTCATTTTGCCTAGGGGTCTGGTATGAGCTTAATTTATTTATTTCAGCTTTTGTTCTCACTTTAATGTATTCTCTGGATTTTTTCAAATTTTTAGAGAATTTTAGCATTAGGGTGTTTTTTTTTTGTTTTTTTTTTGGCTCTGTGGGTTTTTGCCCTCCTGGTTCCTCTGGTTTCTTCCCAGCTCCCAAAATGCCGGTAGGTGGATTGGCTCCTCTAACTTGCGCCTAGGTGCACCCAGTGTTCACAGGATAGGCTCCAGATCCACTGAGACCCTGACAGGATAAAGTGGTTACTTAAGGTGAATGAATAAATAAATGATTTTTGTGTCCGACAGATTCGGAGAAGGCGGCTGGCCCGGTTAGCCGGAGGACCGGCATCTCAGCCAACCACCCCTCTGAGCACGCCGCTGACTTCACCACAGAGAGAGACCCCTCCAGGTCCACTGCCCGGGCCCTCAGGGGCCTCACCTCAGCCTCTGCCACCAGCACCATCTCATTCTCTGGGCCTCAATGCCCAAAATGTCACACCTGCCACATCCCCAATGGGGGCTTCGGGTAAGTGTGCTGTAGGAGTGTGCAAAGATATTTACGTTTTTTTATACAGTTACACATCTTGTATTTGTTGCTAAAAAAATCTAGTCTCGTGAAATCCCTCTTAAATGTGCTGAGCGTTCTTTGTTATTCTTTTAAAATGAAAAGAAGCCGATCGTTCAGCGCTGCCTGTCACTGCAAGACAAAATCCTTTACCCTGTCTGTACTTGTGGATGCAGAGCTTTTAGGCAAACATCCATCAGATATGGCTCAAATTACATTATATTCCACCACCACACAGTTTATCATTCAACATGTTTAGTCAGTCATGATTAATAAACCTAACCTTATGTGTAATGTAATAACCGTTCAGTCATAATTTAAAGTTTAATAACGGCAAGCTAGTACTTTTTTTCCCCCCCCGCCCTATAGATTTAAACATTTTCAGCATTTGAACATGAAATACTGTCTTAGGTGCTCGTGAGCTCAGAACAGACCCTAGAGAACATTCCTAGCATCAATACAAGGATAGTTTGAGCTCTATATCAGGAGTCTAGGAATAATGGTAGCTAGTACCCAGTTAAAAAATGTATCGCCATGCCGGCAGCGCCTTGCTACAGCCTTGGCTGGAGTCCAACCTGAGGCTTGTAGGTGGGCCAGACTGATGGTTCACTCTCGTCTTGTGATTTACGTACTGTCTAGGGTAAATGGGGAATGCCGTCTGGTGATTACAAGTGCACTCACCGCCATCTAGGCTATGACCCAGATCCGAGGTTCTCAACCTTTTATGACCCGCCGGGTTAAAGACCATTGACCTATATGTAATAAAATTGTTTTTATCGTCCTGCTCAATCACCTTGGAAACTGTAATACAAATCAAACCCCAATGCAAGCTCACCCCAATACAAGCTCAACTCGCTTTCTTTTTTATATATTCCCTTCCGTTTTGATTAATAGCTTTTATGTCACTTCTGATAATATTAAGTGACTAATGATTTGCGTTCCCGGGAATCAGGAATTTGCAAAGCTGCTGTAAAATGACTTGTTTTGTGTTGACAGCATGAACATGGAGCCATTGTGGCTGTTATCCTGCATGTCTGATTGAAAGCACAGCATGACGTGAAAGTGCAGTTTTAACAAAAGTACTCGGCTGCAATGTACAACAGCTTTTCTCTCAAACCCACAATAATGGGCTGTGTTCCAGTACACCTGCGTTTCGTGCTTCAGTGCATACGTAATACAGGACAGTACAGTTTTTAGGTGTTTTTTAATTTTTTTGAATGTATGTTACAAAAGTTGTTTGTCCAGTTGTTAAAGGCCTCATTCCTCTTATACCACAACGATGTAATCATTGCTGATGATTACATTTTTATTAAAGAACGACACGTTGTACATCTTAGCAGTTTTATAGTCGCATTTAATGTTGCTGAATCGTCCATGGAAGGTTGGTTCCTGTAATCACTTGTTATATCATCTATAAACATTCATTCCCTCTTTCACTTTCACTTAGTTAGTAAGATAGAAAAAATGCAGCTTTCATGTTACTCCACACAGAAACCACACAGCGCAGTGCTCTTCAGCTTTAGATTTACCATATTGGAAAACCTAAAGTTGACCTCTGACTGTTACAAAACCCTGACACTGAAGGCTCGTTCCAAAAATGTTAAATAAATGTCACCTTAGGAAAGACATTCTTATATAGATTTGTTTGTTAAATAAAAACCCATTTTAAAAATGTGTTTATTATAAGGATTAGATTATGTGGAGTGTCTGCCATACAAGTCCTTGTGAATTAGCTGTTTCTATAGAAACAATAGTGTATTGGTATGCACCCATTGTAACTATATTCAGAGCTGCTGTTATAGAAATGTAATCAACACCTTCTGACCAATCTTATTCGAGCGTTCAACATTGTTGTTGTATAAGATGATGTACATCATGGGTGCAGTGATTATGAGACCATCTCTATATTTTAATCCAATTGCAGATTAGGCATATCTAAAATGCACATCATACACACTGTAGTTATTGGTGTATACCTTTTTGTTTTTTTGTTTTAGGGGTGGCTTATCGCAGCCAGAGCAGCGAGGGAGTTAGCTCTCTCTCCAGCTCCCCATCCAACAGCCTTGAGACCCAGTCTCAGTCCCTGTCTCGCTCCCAAAGCATGGACATTGATACAGCATCCTGCGAAAAGAAGTGAGGCTGTTTTTCTGCATTTGGCTATTTGTCCTTCAATCTCATGCAGTGTGACAGTAAACAATTCTGTCACAGGCATCTGGCTGTGGAAATAAACACTAATAAATATTAATGTTCCTAATGTTGTAGCTTAATGTTATTCACGCACTGTTACATGTAATATGATATTCAAAAGTGATTCCTTATTGGTTAATTGTGATGGTTAATATTAAAATGCACTTGTGTGTGTGTGTGTGTGTGTGTGTGTGTGTGTGTGTGTGTGTGTCCCTGTCCTTAGCATGTCCCAGGTGGATGTGGACTCAGGAATTGAGAACATGGAAGTAGAGGATAGTGACCGCAGGGAGAAACGCAACCTGGCTGAGAAGGTAAACACTGCATCTATTACTTTTAATTTAATTACAGCTTTGGAGCTTTATGAATAGGAAGACTTTTCTTTCCAGGTTATATTTGAATATAGATTCTGAGGTTAAGAAACACAGATGCATGAATTCTAATGTGAAAACCCAGCAGAACCCAGCTGCAGCATTGTTTGTTTGTTTGTTTGTTTTTTTATTTATCAATTAAACACTATGACAGTAGTGGGAGTGGCTGCATTGCCCTGTCTGGGATAAAAAACCCTGCCACAGGAACGTAAACACAGTATGGGCGAAACAGCTTTATCAATGTGATCGAACCCCTATCTATCAGAATGATTTCAACACTACATACAATATGTAGCTCAATATATGCTCCCCGCCCTCTTTATTATTAATGTCATACTAATACTGGGAAGGACATCCCTTTTCTCCAAGAGCCGCCTCAGTTCTTCATGGCACGGATTCCAGAAGGTGTTTGAAATATTTCTTTGAGATTCTGGTCCACATTGACATAAATGCTACAGATTTGTCAGCCTCACATTCATTCTGCAAATCTCTTGTTCTGCCACATCCCTAAGGTGCTCCATTGGATTCAGATCTGGTGACTGGGGAGGTCATTGAAGTTCACTGAAGTCAGTTCATGGTTCATGGTTCTGAAATTAGTTTGAGATGTTTTGTGGATTTTCTGCATTATCATGCTGGATGTAGCCGTTATAAGATGAGTAAATTGAGGCTATATAAGGATGCACATGATAAGGAATAATACTCAGATAAGCTGTGGCATTCAAATTGGTATGAAGGGGCTTAACGTGTGCCAAGAAGACTTTTTCCACACTATTACACCAGCTTGAACAGAAACCTTGAAACAAGGCAGGTTGGGTCCATGGATTCATACTGTCAATGCCAAATTTTGACTCCACCATCTGCATGTGGCAGCAGAAATTGACATTCATCAGATCAGGCAATGTTTTTCCAGCTGTCCAGTTTATCCAGATTTTCCAGTTTATCTTCAGCTGTCCAGTTTTGGTGAACCTGTGCCTACTGTAGACTCTGATTCCTGTTCTTGGCTGACCGGAGTGGAATCTGATGTGGTCTTCTGCTGTTGTGCAGTCCCTCCAGGATTTTGCGATTGCAAAAATTAACACAAAATCAAGAAAACTCCCCAATATTCGGAGGAGCTTGCAATTTTTTCGAAATTACCACAGATTTTCCATAGATTTGGGCCAAGACGCACCATGTGATGTCATCACAATGCACCATATGACGTCATCACAACCTGCATTCAGTCAAACCCCTCTTCAATTCACGTGCGTCGAACATGAGTACTGTAAAGTTAGAAGGTCTCATTTACCAACAATCATCACTGCGAAAGACCTTACAAAACAATTTCATGGAATTGGAATTTCACCAATTCAAGTAGTTTTCTGCAGAAAAATTGCAACTCAATTTTTGAAAAAAGCTGCAGCAAAAGCACCCATTTTTGGCCACAAAAATCACAAAAAAAAAAAAAAACTCTGCGACATCCTTTACGGACTGGTTGTAGCCAATCAGCCTCAAGCTTAGGAGTATTGTGTGCACCGAGATGTTTTTCTGCTCACCACAGTTGTACTGCTCACAAGAGTTATTTACGTTAGTGTAGTTTGGCCATTCTGCTTTGACCTCTCATCAACGGGGCATTTCTGTCAGCAGAACTGCTGCTTGCTGGATGTTTGTTTTGTTTTTTTGCACCATTCTGTGTAAACTCTAGAAATATTCAAACCAGCCCATCTGACACCAACAATCATGCCAAAGTCAAAGTCACAGAGGTCACATTTTCCCATGTCTGATGTGAACATTAACAGTTTCTCTTGACCTATATCTGCATGATTTTATGCATTGTGCTGCTGCCACACAATTGGCTGATTGATCATTTGCATGAATTAGTAGGTGTACAGGTGTTCATGCTAAAGTGGCTGGTGCGTGTGTAGTCAGTGTTCAAATCACTGTGCTAGACAGGTGTTTTAATATACAGTGTTATATAGCTACATGTATTGTGTTTATCTTTTACTGATCATGTTACAGGTAACTGGTTGTCTTCAGGCAGAAGTTTGTGATGATGCAAAGAAAAAGTACTGATGTAAGAATATGAAGTATTCATAGAATGAGTTTCATAAACCAATTCTGCCTGCTGTTCTACAGGACTCATCATCTAACCCAGATGTGTCTGAAGAGCAGGCTCTGCAGCTCATCTGCAAAATTCTCCGTGTCTCCTGGAAGGAGCAAGACCGTGATGTCATCTTTCTGCCCTCACTTGCTGCAGAGTTTCAGCAAAATCCAAAAGATGGTAAGAGAGAACGAGCAAGCAAGGGAGTATGGATGGAGATAGTATTTATAATCCAATGTGCCATGATCATCATGATTCTCTGTGTTTCCCTTCCACTAGTCTATTCTGACTTCAAAGACCTGATTGGCCAGATCTTGATGGAAGTTCTTATGATGTCTACCCAATCACGTGACTGCAACCCCTTCGCCAGCCTGACCGCCACATCACAGCCAATCACTGCTGCCAAATCTCCAGACCGCCACCTGACATTGGTCCCGCCTTCCAGCCAGGGAAACAGTCCCATGATGCCCTGTGGAGGCTCATTTGGTGCCAGCTCTCTGTCTAGGCAAGTGTGGACAAACAATGGGGCCTATTTGTAGTTCGCATATATGCAGATTTGGGGATTAAAATATGCATTGCACCAGATTTTTACATGTTTGTTTGACATTTTTTCCCAGTCTGCTCAATCAGATTTGTTCATATGTTGTTTTGGTAGCAATATCTACATTTATTTGTTGGCATTTTCTCCAGATCATTTTCTCCAGATCGTCTTGTTTTGTCAATCACATTCTACATTTCCATTTTATGTTCAATGAAATTTCCTGTTGCTTTCAGTCTGTATGGATGTAGTCCATACCTTGGGCAAAATTCTGCCGGGATGACTGCTCCATCTGTACTTACACCCTTACCTCCGCCTTCACTTCCACCTCCCTCTCTTGTTTCACCCTCACCCCCACCTCCACCTGCACCTTCAACTGTGCATCCGCCTTCTCCCAGTCCATCAGCGCCACGACTTAGTTCCCCCTATCCAACCCCATCTGCTCCCCTGCCTATCTCTCAGAGATATAGACCATACTCTGTCAGCTCCTCTCAGGGCTCCTCCTTCCCTATGAGCTTAAGCCCCAGGTCTGGCTTCTCTACTCCTACCCATGCTCCATCCACACCCTTGACCCCCCAGCCAGCTCCTCTACCATCACCAAGACACCACACTCAAACACCTGCCCTAGTTCCATTTGTGCCTGGCTCTCCCACAACTACAGCCAGAGGAACTGCCCTGGCCTCCTGGATGCCCTCTAGGTATCTTCTTACTGTGTTAGATGTGAAGTCTTGCCCACTACACCAGTAAAAAATAATAACACTGCACCAACTAAAAGGCAAATGTATGTTTTTAGTTTTCAGTGAAATTACTGTATTGGGGTAGTTCGCTGTTAACCAATTCTTTTATTAAACTGGTGTGAGCCACAGTACATAACCCTTAACCCATGCATAGAGGTGCACAAACTAAGTAGGGGTTTAGTTCCAACCTTCTTTAATTTTTAACAGATTTTATTATCATTTCTTGGCTGCTGCTATGTAGTTGTTCATTACTTGCTCTTTAGCCTGTATAACTATCTTTAATCAATAACCATAGTCAGATTTGTTATTGACAGTAGTGCCTTGCTTTCCTTGAGAAATCTTATTAAACCCTCCCCTGTACTTCATTTCACATCCTCATATCTTCCCAAACTGCACTCGTCTGCGTGCTGTGGCCATGCCAGCTCCTTCCCGCTCCCTTTCTTTGCCTTGTCTGACATGTCTCAAGACAGCAGTGATGAAGAGCTGGAGGAAGAGGAGGAGGAGGAGGCTTTTTCTGGGGTTCATTTTGGGTCAAGGTACCAGTGCCAGTGTGTGTTGCATACGTTAGAGTGCTGCCTGGCCACTAACATAAACACATTGTGCCCTGTGCTGGCACAACAAATGGGGACTGCCATAAAACATAGCCCAGTGGTTTAGAGTAGGTAGTGTTGATTGTTTTGTTTTTTTCTCTCTCATGTGTTTTATGTTTGATGTGGACCTTTTTTTTTTTTTTTTTAACTTGCAGCATTTTTTTTTTTATATAACCTCTAGTCAATGTCATGAGGATAAAACTGGACTAATTTCAGCGTGCAGCATGAATATGATCCAGTCAACCTTTTAACACTCCCTCTGCCTATGCTTCTATTGTTGTCTGTCTTTACTCATGAAACTATTTTTTCATAAGGCTAATCATATCAGTGGTATTTCTGTGGTGTTGCATTAGAATTGCCCAGACATTGAGGTGTTTAATCCTTGCTGGATGAATAAATAACATGACTAATAAGAGAGGCAGAGGTGTGCTGTGGAGTGTGTCTTCTCACCCAGGAATCCTCACTAATGCATGCTTTAGTTTTTGTTTGTGTTAGGGTCTTGCTTGATCCATTCTTTTAGAATGTGGAAAGTCAATAGCAAGCATTGAGAATTACACAGAGGAGATCGTGTTTGGTCCAAGCTGCATTTTAAAATGAGCTTAATCTAGGTCTACTTTTGCATGCATTGCATCTACTCAAGACCTGATGTAAAATTCTGCATTCTAAAGATTTTGATGTATTTATTAGGCTAACACAAAGCCCACGAAACCTTCTCTTACAGTATAGACTGTGGTGATGTATAATTTCTCCATTTCTGGTTCTGATTTCTTGCCTATAATGATCTCCCTCTTACTTCATTTGTCTCTTTCCTACAGCTTGGGTGCATCTGGTGGTGGATTGGCTGGTGACTCAGGCAGTGACCGCTTTACCATCGAGGCATGTAAGGAGACCGAGATGCTGAACTACCTCATCGAGCGCTTTGACAGTGTGGGCATGGAGGAGAGGAAAGCTCCCAAGGTAGTCGCTGTTCACAGAGGAAGGCTTGCTCTAATGAAGCTGATACGTGGTTATTCAAATGCAAACAGAAAGAAACCGATATATTTATTTTCAGAGCTCTTTCACATATCATTAGCCTTCTTAGATAAAAATAGAAAGCTCAGAAAGTGACACGCTTCCCAGAGTAAAAGTAAAACTTGCCTTACCATTGAGCCAGGGGGAATTCCACTCTTCAGGCTTAGGTTATGAAGGAATCTGCCTGCTGTACTTCCTTGTTCTGAATGCTATGTTGTGCTGTTGTAGATGTGCAGCCAGCCGGTGGTCAGTCAGCTGCTCAGCAACATACGCTCCCAGTGTATTTCCCATGCTGCTCTTGTGCTGCAGGGGGCCCTTACCCTGCCCAGGTCAGTGCTTACAGGCAGTCCTTTGTCCTTGGTATGCCTCTCTAATAATCAGCAGTTTGTGTAGTACGGCCTGAAGAATAATTTTTAATGCAAAGGCTCCTATATAAGCCTCCTATGCAACCTCCTCATAGTCATATTGCATATTAATTTGTTATTTTAATTATCTTTGTTCCATAAAGTGTAGAGGATGTTTTGTATTCTTTTTATGTTGTGTTTATAGAGATTTAAAAGCATTTGCATTTTACAAATGAATGGCCTTTTAAAATTGTATTAAATTTACTGTTCTTAGATTTTGTCTGTTGGTTGTTTTATTAGATTATTTTTAATATGTAATATTTATTCTGTTTTGAAAACATTGTGTGGTGTCATGCATTTTGGAAACCTAATTATCTTTTGAATGACATTCAAAGGTACTGTACAACTTGAAACTCCCCAAAACACCTGGAGTGTTTGTAATTCACTGTAAAATATGCACACACTCATTAAAGACTCAGTCACACTCACTTATCTTTTTCACTCATCTTGAGTAACTGCTTTATCCTGGTTAGTGTTATGAGGCAGAAATACACCCTGGATAGGATACCAGTCCATCACAGGCACTAAAAAGACTATTTTTCTTATATCTCAGTCCTTCTGAAGAGTGCATTTATATTTGGCATATCATCCAGGCTAAGTTTTCAGTGAGGTTTCACTGAAAAGTATTACATGTAGCTTGAGGATACACTTAGAAACCCTGCTTTTATATCTCATCTTGCAGAAAGCCTTTGTGTTTATTGGAATTGAACATAATTGTAACGTTTATTCTCCCCAATCCTACCCAGGGCCCCACTGCAGCCCTCCCTGCTGGTGCCCTACATGCTGTGCCGGAACCTTCCATACGGCTTTATCCAGGAGCTGGTGCGCATGACTCACCAGGAGGAGGAAGTGTTTAAACAGGTGGGAGGCGCTGCACACACTGCATGCTGATTCACTTCACATTTGAAGCTGAGGAGGAGGATTTAATTGATGTGGCAGGCTCAATGGCATCAATCTGTTTTTGAAATCATGGAGATGTTTTTAAATGAAGATGAAATCATCCTCAATACCCAGTAGTCCTCATTATTTGAAAGCTACTCTACTTTACAACAGTATTTGTTGTATGCAGCAAGTTGTGGTGTTATTGACAGTCATTCTAATCATGCTGCCTCAAATGCACCACAGGATTCTAAGTTGTGATGTGCTCGTTTTTTTTTTTGTTTGTTTGTTTGTTTTTTTTAAGCAGTATTAGACTCTCATCACTATCCTTACTCTTGTAGATCTTTGTCCCAATTCTCCAAGGGCTTGCGTTAGCTGTGAAAGAGTGTTCCTTTGACAGTGACAACTTTAAATATCCTCTGATGGTAAGAGAAATTTGGCTTAATGTGCTTTCTCCTATGTGGCCCTATGGCAGTCTGTCAGGAAATCATAAATTTAAAAGTTTGGTTTATTACCAAGTGTTTTTACATGTTCTTTCTTATATCCCATGCTTTTATGCCCCAAAACTACTGCATTGAAGTGAATTGCAGATAATTAAACAGTCTGCAAACTGTGGTTGGTTAGATACATCCCAGTGAAAAATAGTACATTATACTGTATCTTATGAAAGGGCATGAGGTTCAACAGCCACATCCAGTCAGTACGAAGTTTAAATGCAATTTCACTTTTTTAAAATTAACATTCGGCTCTGTCTGCATCACTTTTTACAGGCTTTATCTGAGCTTTGTGAAATTAAGTTTGGAAAGACACACCCTGTGTGCACTTTGGTAAGTTGATTTTTTTTGTTAATATCTACCTGTATTTGTAGGACTTAATGTGACTAGTTGTTCAAAACTAACTGTGTGGGTTTATACAGATCACCTCTCTGCCATTGTGGTGTCCTGATCCTTTAAGCCCTGGGGCAGGCAGGGAGATTCAAAGACTCTCATTCCTTGGCGCCTTCTTCAGTCTTTCTGTCTTCGCAGAGGATGATGTGAGTCAGTTCTAGCGAGGCAGCAACATGTATATGCACAGCACAATGCAAAATTGAGGTTAAATATTTCACCTTGTTAATTTCACATATGCTGTTTTGTTTTAGACAAAAGTGGGAGACAAATACTTCTCAGGCCCTGCTATTACTATGGAGAACACTCGAGTGGTCAGTCAGTCCCTACAACATTATCTGGAGTCTGCCAGGGTAAGTGCACTGGCTCAGATGCATGTTCATTTTTTTTTTTTATTAGATGTCCCTATCAGTCATTGGAACATTGGCTGGAATATTTCTTCCATAGTGTAGAGGTGCTTCTGGATGGCACAGGCTTCTCTTATTAGCCAGTAATGATTTTTTGCCTTTGCCATGTCTGAGTACAGAATGGATTACTGACAAATGAAAGTCCTCTGAGTGGAATATTTTTTTTTTTTTTTTTTTTTTTTTTTTTTTTTTTTTTTCCCAGCAGCAGCATACCCCCAGGGGAAGATCTACTAATCCAATTAATTTAATTATACTGTCACATATTGGTGGGTTTTGAGTCTGTGATTATGGTTTTGTGGTCCTCAGGGTGACCTGTTTAAAATCCTTCACAACATCTTGCTGAACGGAGAAACAAGGGAGGCTGCTCTCAGCTACATGGCAGCTCTGGTGAATCGTAATGTGAAGAAGGCTCAGATGCAGGTATGACTCATATCTGATTATAGTGGAACCCAAACGCAACTGAACTACTCTTGCAGAATGAAGGGAACAATGTTTGCACAATCAGTGCGTCTAGACTAACAAAATAATCTAATAACCGCAAATAATTGGATTTTGTCAGTAATTTGATCATTGCATTGACATGCATTTAAGTAATTTCATCATGTGAAATTAAAGCTCCAGGCCTTCATGAGCCAGTGAATCTGAAACATACAAGGTCATGTTTTTGGTGCACACTGGTAGAATGGCTACTTTTTTTTTAATTTGGAAAAAAAGTATTTATATTTTAATTCATTATGTTCTTTTTCATTCCTCCTGACCACCAGAGACGGTGGTAGTAGTAGTGGATAATCGCAGTGCCAGCCAGATAGGTTGAGGGGAAAAAAAGGTGATATAAGCCACTGAAGCTCAGCACTCGGATTAGGCCATAGTTTTTCATCACATCGTCAAGTGCAGCTTTCTTGGAGCAGCGAAAATTCGTCCTCCAGCTGTGACGATATGTTTGGCATTGCGCTGTTTTGGACTGTGGTAACAACTTGTTTGTTTTCCAGATTGCTCACCCTTGGTAAGTACAAGGCTTTATCCTTAGCATCGCGGCTACACGCTGTTGAGCTACGAGCCGCTTGCCGTTGCACGTGAGTTGTTTTGTTTTTCTTCGGGATTTTCTCTGCATGGTGTGCCGTTTACCTCATGGTTCTATTCGGAGGCGTATCGCCTGCTTTTTGGCTAGTTATTGAGCGAGTTTGTGTTCCCGCTGTTATATATATTGTGTTGTACTTTGTGCCTGCCAGTCCTAACCGTGGGTGTTGTTTACTTTTACTTTTTATTCGAAGCTCGTACACACTCCTCTCTCCTTTCCTTGCGGTTCATCCGGAGGTAGGAGTATTTATTTGAATTATGTTGCTGGCTCTCCTCGTGGTTGTATCCAGAGGCTCTCCTCGTGGTTGTATCCAGAGGCTCTCCACTTTTGCGGTTCTGGCTTTCAGCTCCATTTTCACTGCCTATCCTTTGAATTGTAAGCTCTGTCCTAACGAGCTTCTTCTTGACGACGAACATGATCTCTGCCCAACTTGCCTGGGTGTTCAGGCATCACTTACGGACCCATGATCTCATTGTAACAATGTCTGAGAGACAGCTAAGTGTGGCTGGACTGGACCACAACCGGGATGCTAAGGGTTTGCAAGCAAGTCTGGGTTCGAGGCAGAGAGCTCAGAAACGCCATGCCTTAGTGGCTACTAGTGTTCCCTCAGCTAAAAGGAAATATAGCTCTAGGGGAAATCAATTGGCAGGGCACCTGTTTTCAAAGAAGTTGGCTGGCCTTTCTTCAGACATGGCAGAGATGCCATGTCTCTTGCAGGCCCTCCAGCCAGCAGACTTAGTTCCTGCTGCTGCTACTACGGCTCCCATCGGGGACACTCATTCATACTCTTCTAGTGAGGAGGCTACTGTCTCACCTCGTGATAGCCCTCACAATGACGCTATATCTGCATGTACTTCGGACACACATTTTTAGGACCGTATTCTCGCTGATGTTGTTGGGCTCCAGGACAAGCCAGCAGGAATTCACGTTAGCCGGTGGCTCTGGTGATGGCTCACTCCACTCTTCAGGGATGGCCCCACCTCAGGTGGATGACACATTGGATGTACTTCGGATGGCAGTGGCCCATCTTTGCCTTGATGAATGCCCTGCACATCCTATTCAGTCCGGTATGTTTTTTTTCACAGGCCTTCACCTAATGACTCATTTGCTATGCCTGCGTGTAAGGACTTTAGCGGAATTTTCGAGTGCCGTCAAAGGGCCAGGGATCTCCAAGAGGCGTTCCAAGACTGCTTGCTCCTTAGCTTCCATGGCAGAAGTGGAGTCCATTGGGGTGCGGAATGTACCAGAGGTTGAACAGCCAGTCGCCGCACTGGTGGCGTCATCGGATGCGGAACTACGGGGGAAGGCCTAGTCGTCAGCGTGGCCGCACAGATTCCCTTCCGAAGAAAGCATACGAGTCGGTTGCCTATGTCACTCGGGCTGAGAACACCATCTGCCAACTGATTTTGGCTGCTTCTAATTCTTTGGAGTCTGTAGAAGTGGATCCTTCTTTTCCACAATTTCTGCAGACAGCCGTGCTGGCCATGGGGCACATGATGCGAGAACTGCGTGCTATCACTGCAACACCTTTGACCGCTTGCAGGCAAGTGTGGCTCGCTCAAGCCAGGTAGTCGGAGGATTATAAAAAGTCTCTGAGAGACCTTCCCATCAGTCTCGGATATCTTTTTGGTCCGGACGTATCTGAGTTGTTGGAGAGACGTGTGACACAGGTGCAGCGTGCTCCGAATTTCAGAGAGCCAACAGCACCTGATCATCATCGTTACACGCCGGTGCACCCGTGCTTTTGTCATATGCCCTCTAACCGTCCCAAGGCCAAGCAGCGATTTCCTGGGTCTTATGATGTCCAGGTGCATAGCTCAGGGGGCCCGCATCAGCGTCCCCCCACAACTTCGAAAGCCCTGATGCACTTGGGCCAGTGGTCAGACGGTAGGGCTTTTTTTTCTATTATATTTCATTTATTTCTCAACCCATCTGGCTGGCACTGCGATTATCCACTACTATAGCACCATCTCTGGTGGTCATCTGGAATTCACAGAACCACGGTTACATCCGTAACCAGCGTTCGGTATTTCTTGTCATTTGGTTCAGTCCCACCAGGATTTCACACTTTTGTGATTGCAGAAATGAATGTAAAATCAAGCACCTCCACAATATTCAGAGGAGCTTGCAATTTTTCTAAATTGCCGCAGATTTGGCCCAAGACGAGTCATGTGACGTCATCACAACACGCACGATTCACATGCATCAAACATGAGTACAGCTAAAAGGTCTCATTTACCAACAAACATCACTGCAAAAGACCGTGCAAAGCAATTTCGTGCAATTGCAGTTTCGCCAATTCAAGTAGTTTTCCGCAAAAAAGCTTAACAAGTTGTATCACAAATTTTGAAAAAAGCCACAGCAAAAACAAGCATTTTTGGCCACAAGATTCACAAAAAAACTTTTTGGTTTGGTTGGAAGCACAATTCACTCAAGGGTACTTGGTATTTGAGAGTAAGTCTTGAATTGCTTTACTGTTAGATTTGGGACTGCTAGATTTGGGAGTTTTTGCAGTTACAAATTTCACATAATGCTGTCCTTCCTTGAGCGGTCTCCTTTTTAAGACGAAGACATGCCGTTTCCCTTTTCCAGTTATATTTTCTCACATTCACTGATGAATGATTTACTGATTATTTGGATAAATATTTTGAATAGGTGTCTATTGGATTTATTGAAATTACTTATTTCTTTTGTCATGTAAAGTGTGTGTATATAGTGTGTTGTACTGTTAGACAGACTGTTACAAACATGGTATAATCTTTTTTCTCTCTCTCCTGTGCTGGATCTACAGACAGATGATAAACTGGTGTCCACAGACGGCTTCATGCTGAACTTCCTGTGGGTGCTGCAGCAGCTGAGTATGAAGATTAAGCTAGAGACAGTGGATCCCCTCTACATCTTCCACCATAAGTGTCGGCTGAACGTGAGCCTCGAGGAGACCCGGCTTAAATCCAGCCTGGAGGAACTGAAGAGTTGGCTTGCAGAGCTGCGTGAGTGCATGTCTGACATGTTAGACTCCACGTGCCTTCTCTGTATTTAGCTTTATTTCTAATGCAACTGTTAATTTGTAACATTAACATATTAAAGTAATGTTTGGTTGATGTACTTTGATTTACTGACATTTCGGAAACTGTCAAAAAAAATATGCTCAGAGGAAAAACTGATATGGATCACTATCGTCTATTCAATCTGGAAAAGCAGTCATCTCGACTTGCTTATCGATCATGTTGCCTGCCAATTCAGAAAGCACCCCCTCTTTCACTAACTTTCTGGGGTTCTTGCATCTGTATTGTTTTAGGGGGTTGACTTTGTAGAAAACATTGAAGGAAAGAGCTGTATTTCTTTAGATTCTCAAAACAGCTAGCTTCAGCTAACATCCACCAAATTGCTGACTATATATTTAACTTGGGTGCCTTTTTCCCTACACAATACATTATACACTAGTTGGGCCATACTTGCTGATGAGGCATATCATTATTTGTTTCTGTCCTTTTTTTTAGATGCAGGCCCTTCCAAGTTCTCAGAGCCCAAATTCCCTACAGAATGTTTCTTCCTGACACTACATGCACACCACCTGTCCATCTTGCCTGGATGCCGCCGTTATATTCGCAGACTAAGAGCCATCAGAGATCTGAACCGGTACATGCATGGATACTCAATAACAATAAGAATAATGGGGTTTTTAAATCATTACGTTATATTCAATATTGTTATTAGGTTTTACTGTTGCGTAGTTTTAAAGCTGTTCTGACTAAATATCCTGTTGGATTGAACATGAGGGCTTTGCTTTTGCATTTTGGACTTCTCCAAACCCTGCTTGAACCAAGAGCTTAGATGATGTTGGTACTGCATTAGTGACAGTTGTTCCAGTCCCTCACATTAAAAGACAAACCCCATAAGAAATTGCTCAAATGAGCTCTGACAATATTCTTTTCTAAGTTAATGGTTCCCCCTACTGTTGGCATCTCATAACACTCAGCAGTGGCAGCATGATGTTTTGTGGCTTTACATTGTGTTTGTGTGTACTGCAGAACTGTAGAGGAGCTGAAAAACAGTGAGAGCCAGTGGAAAGACTCCCCTTTGGCCACTCGTCACAGGGAGATGTTGAAGAGATGCAAAACCCAGCTGAAGGTTTGTTTCATTGAAACTCCTTTCCACTTTTCTGTGCATTTAAACTCGAAAAGAGAAACAAATTTGTTAGTGTCATATAAGGGGCGGCTGTGGCTCAGGTGGTATAGCGTGTTGTCCACTAATCGCAGGGTTGGCGGAACGATCCCCGGCCCACATGCCGAAGTGTCCTTGGGCAAGACACTGAACCCCAAGTTGCTCCCAATGGCAGGCTAGCACCTTGCATGGTAGCTCTGCTATCATTGGTGGATGTGTGTGTGTGTGTGTGTGTGTGTGTGTGTGTGTGTGTGTGTGTGTGAGAGAATGGATGAATGAGAAACAGTGTAAATCGCGTTGTATAACCGCAAAGGTTAACAGCCACTATTTAAGTGCACACTATGATTTATACAGGATTTGAAATCCAGCAAACATTACATTACTTTTACTTTTATACAGTTCAAAAATCTATTTGTTTGAGCAGCTGATGGCAATACAAGTGAACTAAACATACTGAACTAAGTATCCACCAACTAACCAAAAGCAAGTACAAGATAGTTGTAGGAACAGCAACAACAGAAGGAACACTATGGAGGAATTTCATTTACTGGACAATTACAAATAATGGTAATAGAGTAGCTGTAAGAAGCATCAGTTTCATTATTTTTATTATTAGTTTTATAAACTTATTAATTTTATTAAAAAGGGGGGTGGGTTGGGTTCTCCCTTCAGTCTCCTCTTCAGAAGCTGAAATGCTGCTCAATTGGTTAAGGTCTGGTGATTGACTTGGCCTTCCACTTTCCCCCCCTGATAAAGTCCTTTGTTGAGTTGGCAGTGTGTTTTGGATCATTGTCTTGATGGATAATAACATTCCTGACGATTAATTTGGATGCATTTCTCTGTAAATTGGCAGACAAAATGTTCATGTAAACTTCTGAATTCATTCTGCTGCTACCATCATGAGTTACATCATCAATAAAGATTAGTGAGCCAGTTCCAGAAGCAGCCATGCAAGCCCAAGCATGACACTACCTCCACCATGTTTCACAGATGAGCTTGTATGTTTTGGATCATGAGCAGATTTCTTTCTCCACACCTTGGTCTTTTCCATTAGTTTGGTAGAGGTTAATCTTGGTTCCAGAACTTTTGTATTTTTTTGTGAATTCCAGTCTGGCTTTCCAATTCTTACTGCTGATGAGTGGTTTGCATCTTGTGGTATGGCCTCTATATTTCTGTTCTCCAAGTCTTCTTCAGACAGTGGACTGTGATACCTTCACCTCTGCCCTGTGGAGGTTGTTGGTGATGTCACTGACTGTAGTTTTTGGGTTTTTCTCACAATGTTTATGGCATCAGCTGTTGTTTTCCTTGGTCGACCCATTCGGTGTCTGTTGCTCAGTACACCACTGTTTTGTTTTGTTTTTTCTTTTTCAGGACATTCCAAATTGTTGTATTGGCTATACCTAAAGTTTGTGCAATGCTGCTGATTGATTGATTGATTTTCCCTCTTTTCTCAACTATGTTCTATGTTGTTTAACGCATGTATGTATAATTACCAGGAAATAAAAGCTGAAATTCTCATATTCATCTTTTGTGCGCAAACCCAAATGTCTAAAGTCTACAGCAAAAACAAACGAATTGGCCTTGCCGTTCCAATAGTTTCAGAAGGGATTGTATACGCATGTCTACACAATCAGGGGAAAGACTTAAGGGTGTTTTTGCATGTTCAGATTCTCTCAAAGGTTCTGTGTCTTCAGGCTGTTTTTGAAGGTTTTTAATGGAATTTACAGAAACTAAGTTGTATAATTCACTTACCAGCCATATTTTGTACCACATTATAGTGGTCTAACTAGGCAGCATTTACTAACAGACTAAGCGGACCGGAACACAGACCCTGGCGTGAGAAAGAAAGAAGGAGAGGAAGGAAGGAAGAAAAGAAAGTCTGATACATTTTGACCATATTCAGACTCTTATTTCAGTGTTAAATGTTTTGTTAAAGTAATGCATTCTAATGGCCAATACAAATAAGTTTTATTTGAGCTGAGTGTTCCCGTTGAATTAGGAACTCAAGTGGGTGGTACTCAGAAAAAGTAAAGCAAAACTCTCTCTAAGCTCTAAATTAGCTTCCAGCAAGTCTCGAGCCAAGGAAGAAAGCAAAGTTATAACACTTGGTGACAACATTCTGATTCCTAGTTCAGTGTTAAACTCTTGAAGACATTTTTTATAATAGCAGCCATTTCTTGACATAAAGGCTTTGTCTAACTGTAATAAGTGTTCCATGATTTTTGCTGTTCTTGTAGAAATTGGTACGTTCCAAGGCTTGTGCTGATGCCGGCCTGCTGGATGAGAATCTACTGCGCAGATGTCTCCAGTTCTACAGTACTGTGATTCAGCTCATCATGCGCATCGTAGACCCTGCCTACCCAAAGTCAGTCTTATCCTTATTTACTGTTAGAGCATGCACTTTTCATGATGTTGGTCTTACCTGCTTTTATCTGTCCAATCATGTTCCAGCGTCACCTTGCCCCTGAATCCTGAGATCCCTAAAAGCTTTGCTGCACTGCCCGAGTTTTACATTGAGGATGTTGCAGAATTTATGCTTTTTATTGTGCAGTAAGTTTGTCATATTTTTGGTGAATCAAAGACAGAACTGTCTCCATTGTATTTCTGAGCCCAAGTTAATAATATTTCCTTTTGTACCCAGATACTGATGGTGTTAAGTGCTCTGTTTGATTTTCCTCTCTTTGCTAGGTATTCTCCTCCAGTTCTTTATGAGCCATGCACTCAGGACATCGTGACCTTCCTGGTGGTGTTCATTTGCAGTCAGAACTATATCAGAAACCCCTACCTGATTGCCAAGCTGGTGGAGGTGTTGTTTGTTACCAACCCAGCAGTTCAGCCTCGCACCCAACGCTTCTTTGAGATGATCGAGAACCACCCGCTGTCTGTCAATCAGCTCGTCCCTGCCCTCATGAAGTTTTACACAGGTTAGTTGGCTGGGTTTAATTGGTTCTGTAGTTAACACAGGAACTGAATACTATTTTATATTAGCTGTGGTCTCACTAAACATTTAAATGGCTTTTTTGTGCTAATATTTCTGACAGCCATGACATTCTTGCAAAATTTTGCAAATCCAATGACCATGTAAACAGTTAATTTCTGAAATGTGAATAAGGGTTTCACAGAAAACATTATTTCTATCTTAGAAAAAAAATATTTTGTGTTGAATGTTGAGCATTGCTTTAACATTTTGTTTATTTTCCTCTCTTTTGCTACAGATGTGGAGCACACAGGAGCCACTAGCGAGTTCTATGACAAATTCACCATCCGCTACCATATCAGTACCATTTTTAAGAGCCTTTGGCAAAACATTGGTCATCATGGCACCTTCCTTGAGGAGTTCAAGTGAGTTTATTTCCTAATCTGAATGAATACAGTTACAGAAAATGTGCAGTGAGTTATCAACTGCAATGGAAAAAAAGAAGCATGATTTGTTGCAGCTGGTATATTAAGTAAGGCATAAAACAGGCATGCAGTCCATGGAAAATGATCAACAATGGGAATTATTTTCAAACAATCAACGAAGGAAATTATTTTCAATAAACAGCACCTCCTAACAGTGTTTTATTGTTCTTATGCCACCGCAGTTTAATGTTGTGGAATGTCCAAATTACAGATTTGTTTCTGTTACTAATTATGATATAACAGTTATAAACAGTCGTTCCCAAAATGTTTGTTTCTCTCTTTTGAAATTATGACCAAAAAAGAAAAAAAACCAGCTTGTCCTGAAATCGCAAACTCCTCTGTCCTAATGACTCTCCTGTGGTGGAAAACTGACTGACTGTTACAAAGCTCTTACACTGGAGACTCCTTCCATCTCTTACACTGGAGACTCCTTCCATAAATGTTAAATTAACATCTACTTACAGAAAGCTTTACCATATCTACAATTTTGTTTTTCTTTGGTAAACAGCATGCTTTTTTTTCATCTGTTTATTATTAGTCATGGATTACGTGACACATCTGCCATACAAGTCTCTGTGAATGAGCTGCTACTATAGAAGTGATAATGTATTCTAACGAGCGCATTAATAAAATCTGTGGTGTGAATTACAGCTGGCGCTGCTGTCATAGTTGCCGTTATAGAAAATGAATCAACACATTCCGACCAAGAGATTCTTATTAGACAATTCAAAAAATGGTATAAAATAATTGTTGTTTTTTTTTTGTTGTTTTTTTTCCCTCCCCCCCCTCGCAATCTGACACACTAGCTCTGGAAAGCAGTTTGTGCGCTACATTAACATGTTAATCAATGACACAACATTTCTGCTGGATGAGAGCTTGGAGTCACTGAAGCGCATCCACGAGATCCAGGAGGAGATGAAGAACAAGGAGCAGTGGGATCAGCTGCCCAGGGTGAGTGCGCAGTAGACCATGAAGTTTCAGTATTGCCCTGGACTAAACTGAACATTCAGTGCAGATTTTCTGTTAGGAAAAAAATGTACAGCCGATATGTGAATGGGAAGTCATTTCATATTGACCCACACTGATGCATGTGTCCTATTTGCCTCAGGAGCAGCAGCAGAGTCGCCAGTCCCAGCTGACTCAGGACGAGAGGGTGTCTCGCTCCTACCTGGCTTTAGCCACAGAAACTGTGGACATGTTCCACATTCTGACCAAACAAGTCCAGAAACCTTTCCTCCGCCCTGTGAGTCCTGCCTCTGTGGCTTTAATGCACCTTATTAGCTGAAGAATCAATTCCAGACAGTCTGGGACAATTGGGTGCCTTATTATAGAGCAATAGAGGAAATTAATTTTACTCAAATCAAAAGTTTAGGTTTTAGTTTTTATCAAAAACAACAGAATGGAAGAAGTGTTTGGGTTTCAAGAGTGGTAAACAGAGCAATGGGGGGTGGCTAAAGTTCCTCTGTGTATGTAGCTTTGGTAAACGGGTAAACAGTGAAGGATTAGTACACACCTGCTGCCCTTTAAATGAACCTCTTGCACTCTGATGCCTGCAGGTATTTATAGACGTGTGAAAGTTGAGCTGCTCATAGTCATTGGATGGATTTTGTTTAGAGAGAGTGATATTGACTGATAATTGAGTTCTGTATGGACAAGTGAAATTTATATATTGTGTACTAAAGTTCCAAAAAAAAATTTCGTGATTGCTGAGAGATATTCTGCTGAATTCCACAGGAGCTGGGTCCACGACTGGCTGCCATGTTGAACTATAATCTCCAGCAGCTGTGTGGGCCCAAGTGTCGGGACCTGAAGGTAGAGAACCCAGAGAAATATGGTTTTGAGCCCAAAAAGCTGTTGGACCAGCTTACTGATATCTACCTGCAACTGGACTGTGCTCGCTTTGCTAAAGCCATCGCTGATGACCAGGTTTGAACCACATTGCTAATGTCCCAGTGTCTCATGTACACAATTAGAAACCTACTTAGAGACATATGATTACGATGACATGAAGTAAAATCTGTTTTTCATCATTCTCTTGGTTTTTGGTATGATCAGAGATCATATAGCAGGGAGCTCTTCGAGGAAGTGATTTCGAAAATGAGGAAGGCAGGCATCAAATCCACCATCGCCATTGAGAAGTTTAAGCTGCTGTTAGAGAAGGTCGAGGAGATAGTGGCTCGCAACTCTCAGTCTGAGATGGACTACAGTGATGCTCCAGATGAGTTTAAAGGTAAGGGTGAAATCTCAGCTCTCTAGCCCTTAACTACAATCTAGACATAATCTGATGGCAGAATACAGGGTACACACTTCCTTTGATTTCCCCCGACTGCATGCATCTTAACATAACCATATTCTCTGAGGTGTCAGCTAGCTGTTTTATGCTTACATTTACTTCACATTCCCTAAGCATATTTTTGATCGTCACTGATATGCATTCATAATCACAAATGCATAATACATTTCTTATTTCAAAATAGAATCCGCATTAATTTATTTTGGCAGCTGCTGCAGAATAGCAAATAACTGCATTTTTCTGTTGTGTGTCAGATCCTCTGATGGACACTCTTATGACTGATCCTGTTCAACTGCCTTCTGGGAACATTATGGACAGATCCATCATCCTGCGACACCTTCTAAACTCCCCAACTGACCCCTTCAACAGGCAGCCTCTCACTGAAAGCATGCTGGAGTCAGGTACAAAACGCACACTATTCACAGGCCATGGATTTTCCAGAACTGTTTTGAGCCCTTATTCAGATCTGCCAACATCCGTACACACTTCTCCTATGAGTGTGAGTGTTAGGAATAAAAAATGAAGGTGCGTGCTGCTATAGGAAAATAATCAACCTCCCTGAAATTGGTTAGTTTAATTTAAGAGCATGACCTGAAGTGTTTTAGTCCTCTTCTAACTAGAGATGCACCGATCGACCACCCAGGGACCGGAATCAGCCGGTCAGTGACCGGCCGGTCAGTCTCACGTATTTCCCGATTCCGAGCCGGTCCGTGTTGTTGCCAGCGGCACAGGCAATAACGTCACAGCCACGCTCACAGCCGCATGTAAACATGTCGAAGGCAAAAACGCAAAAACCCATTGACCTATTGGAGGATCAACAAAGATCGTTTCCCTGCGCTTGCCCACTTGCCCGAACCTATACCTCTGTGCTCCATGTGCAAGTGTTGAAAGTGATTGCTTGTTTAGCTTGGCTGGACATGTGATAGATGAAAGGAGAAACCGATTATCAGGTGACAAGGCAGAAATGCTTCTGTTTGTGAAGAAAAACTTGCCATTAATGCTCAAGTATACATATGTTGGCAACAAAGAAAAGGTGCCTTGTGTAACGCTTTACACAGAGAGGCCGGTTAGTTTGCCTGAATGGTTGTAGCCAGGTGTAAGCAAAACTCACGTATCTGATATTTCACAGTGGTTTATTATCAGCGTTGTCGATCCCCCGCACACATGGGGCAGTTTGCAAAACACTCCACTAACAGCTGCGTTACTGAACATAAATAAAACGGGGCAAAGAGCAACAGAGATATAACCAGGCTTTACATGCATACATGCGGTGATCATAGCTCGCGCTCCGTCTACCGACTGCCCATTCATCAGTGAGGGAGTAAGAGAGAGCGTTCCACATTAAAGGAGCAGTAACTAATTCTACTTGTTACACTTGTTATTTAATTATTAGTCACTGCACCTATTAATATTTGGGAGAGTGTTGTACACTTCAGTTTTGTTTATAGGCTTGTAATCTTTGGACTTTTCTGAGATGAGTAAAAAAGAGAAAAAGGTGAATTTATAAACATAGTGGAAAATGATATCTGTTTTGTTATATAAAGCAACTCATATTCAGTTAATTGTTATTTCTACCTCTTTCCAGTCACAGAACACTTTATTTTGAGAGTTGTTTAAGTGAGAGAAGATCCTGTAACTTAGTGCAATTTGGAGGAAATTGTAATGTTTAATAATTCTTTTATTATGAAAATAAAATTTTGCATTGAAGAGAAGTAGATTTTTGTTTGTATATGCTGTCAATTATAGTTCTTAGAAAGAAAATCGGAATCGGTAAAAATCGGTATTGGCAGGTCACACTTACAAAAAAAAAATCGGAATCGGCCCAAAAAATTGCAATCGGTGCATCTCTACTTCCAACACAACAGGTACTCAATTAAAAGACAAAAAGTGCAGCTTGTCAGGTTACAGAGAAGGTGCAAAGTACAAAGCCTTCTGTCCTGGACTTTCTCATGAAGGAAAACATAAAGTTACAAAGCTCTGACACTGCAAAATCCTTCCAAAAATATTAAATATACGTTGCCTCACAAATTTCTGTCTGAATACTCGATTCTGATTGGCTGGAAGGTGTGTTCACACTGTTGAATGCACAGGTAGTTCCAGTCAGTTTAATCACCGTTCTAAATTAATGCGCTGCCTATAAACGGTTGTAAATATTGTAACATGCAGTTAGAGTTGCATAAAGTCATTAAACTCGCAGCTTTATTATTATTAGAGATGCGGCACAGACGCATGTAATTCACATGCTCACAATCTCTCTCTCTCTCTCTCTCTCTCTCTCTCTCTCTCTCTCTCATTATATATATATATATACATACATACATACATACATACATACATACATACACTGAATGATTATTGCACATATGTGCCTTAGGCTGGCCACAATAAAAGGCCACTCTAGAATGTGCAGTTTTACTATATCGGGGGGTCCGGGGGGGTCTGAAAACCAGTCAGTATCTGGTGTGACCACCATTTGCCTCACGCAGTGCAACACATCTCCTTCGCATAGAGTTGATCAGGTTGTTGATTGTGGCCTGTGGAATGTTGGTCCACTCCTCTTCAATGGCTGTGCGAAGTTGCTGGATATTGGCAGGAACTGGAACATGCTGTCGTATACGCCGATCCAGAGCATCCCAAACATGCTCAATGGGTGACATGTCCGGTGAGTATGCTGGCCATGAAAGAACTGGGATGTTTTCAGCTTCCAGGAATTGTGTACAGATCCTTGCAACATGGGGCCGTGCATTATCATGCTGCAACATGAGTTGATGGTCGTGGATGAATGGCACAACAATGGGCCTCAGGATCTCGTCACGGTATCTCTGTGCATTCAAAATGCCATCAATAAAATGCACCTGTGTTCGTTGTCCATAACGTATACCTGCCCATACCATAACCCCACCGCCACCATGGGCCACTCGATCCACAACTTTGACATCAGCAAACCGCTCACCCACACGATTCCATACACGCTGTCTGCCATCTGCCCTGTACAGTGAAAACCGGGATTCATGTGTGAAGAGAACACCTCTACAAAGTGCCAGACGCCATCGAATGTGAGCATTTGCCCAATCAAGTCGACGACTAACTGCAGTCAGGTTGAGACCCCGATGAGGACGACAAGCATGCAGATGAGCTTCCCTGAGATGGTTTCTGACAGTTTGTGCAGAAATTCTTTGGTTATGCAAACCGATTGTTGCAGCAGCTATCTGGGTGGCTGGTCTCAGACAATCTTGGAGGTGAAGATGCTGGATGTGGAGGTCCTGGGCTGGTGTGGTTACACGTGATCTGCGGTTGTGAGGCCGGTTGGATGTACTGCCAAATTCTCTGAAACACCTTTGGAGATGGCTTATGGTAGAGAAATGAACATTCAATTCACGGGTAACAGCTCTGGTGGACATTCCTGTATGTCAGCATGCCAATTGCACGCTCCCTCAAAACTTGCGACATCTGTGGCATTGTGCTGTGTGATAAAACTGCACATTTTAGAGTGGCCTTTTATTGTGGCCAGCTTAAGGCAGACCTGTGCAATAATCATGCTGTCTAATCAGCATCTTGATATGCCACACCTGTGAGGTGGATGGATTATCTCGGCAAAGGAGAAGTGCTCACTAACAGATTTAGACAGATTTGTGAACAATATTTGAGAGAAATAGGCCTTTTGTGTACATAGAAAAAGTCTTGGACCTTTGAGTTCAGCTCATGAAAAATGGGGGCAAAAACAAGTGTTGCGTTTATAATTTTGTTCAGTGTATATCTCTAATAACTATTTATTATAATTCATTCAAATAAATGTAATCTTATCACACTACTGTATTGTGTATGATTTAGAGTGGGCAGAATTCTAGATCTAACGACTATATATATATATATATATATATATATATATATATATATATATAAAATAACTAGCGAACATTAACCCTTATTTTTACCCTTTCAGTCAAATTTTGCACTGTAAACATCGACAGCTTTAACTTGTCAATGCTGGCAAGTGACCATGGTATAAGCAGGATAATCCATGGCTAGGTGTGCATTATATGATATTAATGCAGTCCGTGGAGGCAACCACCTTTGTCAGGTAGTTCTTTGCCTCACCGTCGTGCATTAAAATCGTGTAATGCACACCTTGTCGTGGATTATCCCTTACTTAATCAACAGCATGTGACCAATCAGATTAAAGATTTCAGTAGTGCTGTGGTATAAACATATTTACATCACATCTAGCTAATACTGCTTATTGACAACCCGCACCATCTCTATACTTTTTCTGTGAATATGCAGTGTGATATACAGGCTGGTCAGGCTGTGAAATTAATTATCATAGTTATCATAATTGTAAACTGGTAAAACTAAACTGGCTCCAGCAGTGTTTTACTCAAAGAATCTGGTTATTGGTGTTCAAAAACATTTTATTATTCAATTGACCATGTCTGAAAAGTTGCTTTGCTTTTTACGTTGACGATTTTACATGTATATGTTTATACAGTAACTAATTCTTGTTTGAATTTCTAATGTTATTCTTACTCATGTTGTCTGCTGCAGTTCCAGAGCTGAAAGAACGCATCCAAGCTTGGATGAGGGAAAAGCAAGGAGGACGCTTTTCTCAGTGAGCTACACTTGCCATCATTTGTTTTTGCTGCGCCAGAAATCAAGTTTAAGCAGATTGAAGAGAAAAAGACAAATTTTTTTTTGTTACCCTTTTTTCCCTTTTTCCATCTTAAAGGCTCTTGGTTCTAAATTGAAGCATAATAATAAAGATTAGACTTTTAAAAGGTTTTGCTTATGACTTTGTATATATTACATATATACCTATATTTAATTGAGTGGATGCATACCAAGACATAGAGAAACTAGGTTTCAGAGCCTAACTCCAAGGAAATTGTTTGTTCTTAAAAAAAAAAAAAAAAAAAAAAAAAAAAAAAAAAAAAAAAAAATTAATTGTTGCAAATTTTGAATTGGTTTACATATTTTTCTTTTATTTTAAGTGATTGTATTTTGGCGTTAAGAATAAATTCTTGGTGGTTTTGACAGTAAGGGAGAAGGCAGGAAATATTGTGCTGAGTCACTCTGTTTTGAATTACATTACTATTCTACAACAGTGCAGCCCATGGCTATAGGCTAAAACACATTGCTGTTATGTAAAACTGACATAATGAGCCCTACCCGTTAATATTTCCTGATTGGGGGGGGGAAAAAAAAGCTTGAAATGAACATACTAGGTTGGTTTTGGAAAATAAAAAGATAGATATTGACATGGTGGAAGAATGTCAGTGGAGTATCAGTTGATTACAGAAGCTGTATTACAAACATTTTACATTAATAATTATGAATAATGCACAAACCGCCACCAAACACATTTAGCATTTCCATAGTGTTAAAGCTAAAACCTCAGATGAGAACAGAGAATGTGAAACAGTTTACAGCATGATCGTGATGAAAACAATGCCAGTACATGCAATGTCTTTATTTTATTATTTTTTAACTTACACAGTTTTATACAATGAATTGATTCATCATTTCTTGCTCTTCATATTAACCCTGGTTGTTGAGATTCATCGTGAATTACATGAGTCATTTTCATGTAACGTTTAACTGCACAGGAATCCGCTTCCTTTGCTACAAACATTTTTTGGACCCAGGACTTCAAACTGTAATAAATGGTAATGCACACATGCTGCTGTTATTGCTTTTTGTATACAGATGATTTGGGGGGACCATGAAGACCTTCAAATGCATAAAAATAATTTTCTGGATTGATTGTACTGGTGACTAACTGATAGTGGAATGTAGGCTATTAAAGCAGAGTAAAAAGGATTTTAAGTAACACTATGTCTTTATTACATTTTAGGGGAGAGTGGGGTCAGTCAAAGACCAAGATCGTGCAAAACAAGTTTGTGCAATTTCGCCAATTCAAGTAATTTTCCACCAAGAAAACCCCCAAAACTCTGCAAGTTGCATCGCATATTTTGAAAAAGCCACAGCAAAATCAAGCATTTTTAGCCACAACAATCACAAAAAAACTGCAAAATCCAGTATGGACTGTCATTAAATCAGATTTCGATATGTGAAAGTGATTTTCCTATTCTGGAGTTCATTTTGAATTATATATCATTTTGAATAGCCTAGTTTTGATCACTGTCTAGTTGACTATCAGTTAGCATGATTTGATAGTTGACAGTGATTGATAGTTGACAGTGCTGGTCACCTAGTATATCAGATTTCAAGATGGTTGACAAAGTAAAAAAAAAAAAAAAATAGTATACAAAGAGTTCCTCTTGAGAAATTGATTCCTGGAAAACTTAATGCCACAGGAATATTAGCTGCTATTCCTGTGATTGACATTCATGCTTCATGTGATGCCCAACATTTATGCATCCACTTAAGCAAAAGGGGTTACCGAGAGCGTTCGCCCTGTTGTCAGGAGATTACAAATTCAATGATTCATTGATGATGAATGATGATGTCACAGCCATCCATGTTCAGGAGTCCAAGAGTGTGATTGGCTGAGCTCTCTGGGTGGGAGGAATGGTGTTACTGTTTCCCCTGCCAATCAGAGCAACACTAACCAATTGCAGGCAACTTTAAGATCATGTATGCGGAAGAGGGTAGATAGCACTTTCCTCTGAGCGTGCGACACAGTTTAGTTTACCTTATTTATTTATTTATAAAGCACATTTAAAAACAACAGAAGTTGAAACCAAAGTGCTGTACAAGTAGTATAAAACAGATTTAAAGCAAACATTTAATAGTATCAAAAAGTTTACACCGTCAGACCGAATTAAAAGATAACGAATAAAAGTGGGTCTTCAGAGAACATTTGAACATGGCAATAGAGGGGGAAGATCTATCTAATATGGAAAAGGAGATTATTCCAGAGCCTAGGAGCAGCTACTGAGAAAGCCCGGCCACCTGTGGTTTTAAAACGTGATTGAGGGACTGAAAGGAGTAGTTGACTGGATGATCGGAGAGATCTTGCATACGGGGTAAGGAGATCGCATATGTACTGGGGAGCAAGTCAATGTAAAACTTTAAAAACGTATAGCAGAATTTTAAAAATCATTGTGGAAATTGACTGGCAACCAGTGTAAAGAGGCAAGGACAGGAGTAATGTGCTCGTTTTCTGGTGCGAGTCAATAAACTAGCCGCATTTTGTACCATTTGCAAACGATCTAGAGCAGTTTTAGGCAATCCAAAATCGAGGGAATTACAGTAGTCTAACCTTGATGTTATAAAAGCATGAATAACCGTTTCCAGGTCCTTCCTAGAGAGCATTTTCTTGATTTCAGCAATAGATCTCAGCTGAAAAAAGTTGCTTTTGACAATAGCACTGATCTGCTTATCAAAACACAGTGTAGGATCTAGAATGACACCAAGGTTTTTGACACAGTTGTGCACACTGGTAGACAGAGGACCTAACTGATTGTTGAAACTGGTGGGCCAAAAATGATTATTTCAGTTTTATCACTATTTAGCTGTAAAAAAAAAAAAAAAAAAAAAAAAAAAATTATGTCCATCCAGCATTTAATGTCACAAAGACATTCAAACAGATCTGACAGAGAACAGCTATTATTCGAATTTACAGGAAAATAAAGCTGTGTTTCATCAGCGTAACAGTTTGAAAAGATGCAGTGTTTGGTAGCACATGGAGGAAGCACGTGTTTGCTTTGACCCTCCCTGGTTGGTAGGTTCTGTGCGATAGGGAAGAGCTAGCTTTTGGGTAGGAACTGGCAAATAAACAAATTGGTGGGGAAAAAAATGCTTCATCTGGTGCGAACATTGTACAACTACATAAAAGTTATTTAATGCCTGATAAAATAATTTTCAAAAGTATACTCAGACTGCAGACTTATGAATGAATTGAGATATTTAGTCTTTGGATTCAATATACACTCACTGTCCACTTTAATAGGAACACCTGCACATTTATGCAGTTATCCAATCAGCCAATCATGTGACAGCAGCACAATGCATAAAATCACGCAGATACAGGTCAAGAGCTTCAGTTAATGTTCACGTTAAGCGTCAGAATGTGACTTTAACTGTGGCATGTTTGTTGGTGGGCTGGTTTGAATTTTTCCAGAAATTACTGATCTGGTATTCTCACACACAACAGTGTCTAGAGTTTACTCAGAATGGTGTGAAAAACAAAAAATACTAAGTGAGTGACAGTTCTATGGGTGGGTTTGAGCTGCCAGGAAGGATGTAACTCATATAATCTTCATATCACTCTTTACAATCGTCGTGAGCAGAAAAGCATCTCAGCATGCGCAAAACATCATACCTTGAGGTGGATGGGCTATAACAGCAGAAGACCACATCAGGTTCCACTCCTGTCAGCCACGAACAGGAATCTGAGGCTATCATGGGCACGGACTCACCCAAACTGGACGGTGGAAAATCACTTGGCCTTTTTCTTGTCTTCTGTGGCCCAGTTTGGGTGAATCTGTGCCCATGATAGCCTCAGATTCCTGTTCGTGGCTGACAGGAGTGGAACCTGATGTGGTCTTCTGCTGTTATAGCCCATCCACCTCAAGGTTTGATGTTTTGCGCATGCTGAGATGCTTTTCTGCTCACGACGATTGTAAAGAGTGCTTATTTGAGTTACCATAGACTTCCTGTCAGCTCAGACCAGTCCGGTCATTTTCCTCTGATCTCTCTCATCAACAAGATGTTTCAGTCTGCAGACCCTCAGCTCACAGGATGTTTTTTGTTTATCGCACCATTCTGTGTATACTCTAGAGACTGTTGTGTGTGAAAATCCCAGGAGATCCGCAGTTTATGAAATACTCAAACCAGCCCATCTGGCACCAACACCACATTCCCCCCCATTCTGATATTTGATGTGAACATTAACTGAAACTCTGGACGATTTTATGCGTTGTGCTGCTGCCACGTGATTGGCTGATTGGATAACTGCATAAATGAGCCAGTGTACAGGTGTTCCTATTAAAGTGGACAGTGAGTGTATATCCTCTGATATTAATATGCACGCGTTGTTCGCTTATTATGAATAGTTAACAGACAAATGTAGCTATCAGGGCAAACATGGAGCTGTAGAATATTTCTCATAATATAGGCGTTACAAAACCGTGACAAAGTGTATAACTGACCCCACTCTTCCCTAAATCAAATAACTGACGGCAGAAGCTTTAATCGAGTCTTCAGATGAAACATCTACGGTTTTTCCCCCCGTCTTCCAGAAGGCGTCATTCCGCCTCTAGGCAGCGCGCTTCCCATGCAGGACAAGTAAGGCGTCCTGCAGTATTGCGTCACAGCCGCCCCGCCCACTCTCACAAGTCCTTATTACTCATTGGCTGATTCACGGATTCCTCAACGGTACTCTAATGATATTCGTTGCTGAAGCTGGCACTCAAAATACGTACGGGGCGGTTGACGTCACCGTTTCAGTAAATCAAGGCATTCGAGCATAATCTCAAATTAGCTAGCGGAGCGATTTTTTTTCCCCCCCGGCACCAGCATCCGTCCATCCATCTATCATAGAAAACTAAATACCGTAACATTTAACGCACCCGAGCGGAGGAAGAAAACACTGCGATAATGGATGCATATAGAGTTATGAAGTGTTTGTGTGGCGGTTTACTCTGATCATCGCTGCCTGACGTTGGTGGACGTCAATACAGTTTTCGCATCTGGCTTGTTTTTCTGATTTGAAGAGGATTATCAAGGTAAGATACATGAAATGGAAAAAAAAAAGATACACAAAATAGATACAATATGTCTACATCTTTACCTGTTTAAAGCTAAAAGCTAAAACAGTAATGTTGACAATTTTAGTCTGCTTATATTTATATCTATATCTCTGCCTGTACTGATTTAATATACAGATTGTTTCATATTTATAGACATTACCAAATTTCATAGTCATAATTCTAGGGTATTATATATATATAGGAATAAATGTATAGAAATGTCGCTGGGGTTGAGAGTTGCAGTGTATGCGCAAAGTCGCCGCATCTAACCGAGCATGAATATAATAAGGCCACTTTATTACACCTGACTTTATCATTGTAAACAATGCAGCAGTCATGTCCCTGGAATGTTAAACCTAAAGCTACATTTTAGGAAGCGGTTACATTAATTAGCTATAACACTTGGCGGTTCGTGTACATTATATCTTTGCTGCTAAACACATTAATGCAGTGCGTGCAAAAGTCAACATCTAATGTAGTTGTTTTTTTTGTTTTTTTTAGTTAGTTTGCTTGTTTTTTAACATTGCCTTTTGCACAGACGTGTTTTATGTGGTTTAGGGCTACACTACAACACTCCTCCCTTGATGTACACTATTAGATGAGGCTACTTTTTGTTGTCTGCGGCCCAGCGGCCGGATTTCATGGGCGTATGCCTGAGAAATAAAAGACTCCAAGGGCACTGGTGTTGGAAAAGCACGCACATTTTAGATTCGTCTGATATACGAGGATATCCACTCTGAACTCAAATATCTTATTATGCTTGAGACGCATACGTGGAAATAACAGAGAATGTTATTTTATACACTGGACCGACTAAAGGGACGTCGTCCATTATTATTTTTCCCCCCCCACCAGTCATTTGGATTTGTAGACTACCTTAATGCGTCTGAACAAACAAACAAATCATCCTAAATATAGCATATAAGATACAATGAAGGCAAGTCATGTGGTAAATAGTGAGCTGAGCAAGGGAAGTGGACCCATCCCTGCTGCAGTTTACCGGCAGCCATGTTTGAGGCGGCTGTGAGGGGAAACCATCTAACGGCGCAGATCAGCCGTGTGGTTAAAGGGCCCAATTACAAATGGCTTCCTAATGAACATGTAGTGCACTAGATATGGCGGAGAAGTCACCGCTATATACGCACTGCGTAGTGCTTTTGTAGAGGGAGAAGAGAGCTGTTTGAGATATAGCGTGCCACTTACTGCAACTATTTGATTTTTATTCAACTTCTGACAACTTCACTAAGATTAGTTGTTATCAAATTGACTGTCTTTATATGTGTGTTATCTGTTAAGCCAGTCTTTCTTACACTTTGGCCTTCGACATATATGTGACCCGATAACATCCCCCATTTTACACAGATAAGTTGAGGTGAAAGTCTGTAGGTGTTCACTGTTATACAAAGGTCTTCCAATCAGCACAATTGCTAGCATTTTTACTTCGGTTAATTAAAAACGAAAAAAAAAAGTTGTTTTTTTTCCCCCCTGTACAGGACTTAATTCAGCATTGCATTGTGACTAAGCACAGAGTTGAAGTGTCCAACCATGTCTGGAGCCTCTGTGAAAGTGGCGGTCAGGGTGCGTCCCTTCAACTCGAGGGAGACCAGCAAAGAATCCAAATGCATTATTCAGATGCAAGGCAACTCTACCAGTAAGTAACCCTGGATATTTCTCAGATCCCTTGGATATATCATGTTCCTCGTCCTTGAAGCGGTATGCTGACTATGTTTTGTGTGACTGATGACATTCTGTCACATGCCTCTGGCACTGGGTTAGATGAGTAAAGGTTTATGCTAGGATTCAGGGTGAAAAGCCAGATCAGTAACGTGTCAGTCCTGATGCAAAAGTGATGGCGAAGAAGATATCGGTTTGAAAGAAAATAAAAATGCTTTGATGCTTATTCCCATTTTCAAAGGCAAAAAGGGTTTCAGTCAGAAATTTGTGTTGGTTAGGCCAGAGACTGAGAAATGCAGAGTAAGAGTTACTGCATTGTTTAGTTTGTTATAATATGCGATGAACTGGTGAAAGGAAATGAGTAGATCTTATCGCTTGTAAGTGTGTTATCAGGGTCTCTTGGTGAAGAGTCGGACATGGATGAAGAATTATAGAAGCCACAAGGGAGTGTTTTGGGATGATTTAGATATTTTAGAGGTTTTGGTTCCAGATGATTTCAAATTGGACCAAGTCAGCTTTAATTATAGGCACGCTAGATTGGTTATATTTGTTTTTTTTAAGAAGGCATAATGACTTGTATTCAGAAACCAGATCCAACTAACGATTGGATCCTAATGAATATTTGGATAAGCTGTTTATAAGGCTTGAAGTGTCATTAATCCGATTTTTGCCTAAATGTGAGACCTGTGTGAGCACAAAAATGTAATCTTTTCAAATGAGCAATTTTATCTCTAGTTGTAGATCAGATGTATATAATACAGCCATCTGAATTTAACGAAATGGTCGGATTTTTTCCCACTTACATCAGGCATTTACTGTATATGCATATCACTGTCGTCATCCAGGGTCAGCTGGCTAATTTGAGGAAAGAAAGCAAAAGCTATGTGCCCTAATCATGAACAGCTGATTGATGTGTTGTCAGCTGACCTCCAGTGCAAATAATCTTTGCGGTCAAGAGCGGTTATGCTAGTTTGTTCACTTTGCTTCTGCAATGATACCCTATCTTGCAAATTAATTTTTGTTGTTGTTGTTTTCTATGGCTCCGGTGGATCTTGTATGTTATTGATCAAATATGCGCACATGTGGGTTGTTTTACAGGCAGAGATCTGTTCACATTAAAGATGAACACCGATCACTTACAAGCAGGAATGCTCATCATCAAGCAAGAAAATCATATCTGAGCCAAAATCAACTAAGTAATACATTTTGTAATGTGAATGTCGCCTTAAGTGTATTTTAGTATTGGAACAACATGGGTATGACTGATGGGGATTTAAATATCAAACCATTGTTCACCATATTAACCATATTAAAATGAAGGCTGTGCTATTTTGAGAGTATTTGTATATTAATTCAAAAACACCCTTAGTTCTTCCCTGTAGGCATAGATGCCACCATGTATCACATATACTATGTATAGTGGATCTTTGGCCATAATTTCATTTTGAACATCCAAAATCTCTTGACTGGTTAGTTTGAGAACAACACTGTATACATTCACACCACCTCTGGATCCTGGTGTCATGTGAATCGCATGATCTCACAGGTGTGAATCACACAGTGTGTAAATAGCGGGGACTTTCCCAGCAATCAGTAGAAATGATAAGACCTTCAGATGAGCGGCGAAACTTCATGATCTTCATGATTGAAACACGGGTCCAGTGGCCAAACATATGACTATGAGACTTCCAGTACAAACAGTACTACATACTCTAGAATCAAAGCCTATGCTGTCTGTATGCAATCTTACAATTGTTGTTTCCACAGCCAAAATAACAAGACATAGTCTTACAGATTGTTACTGGGTGGTAAACAGAAACCTTTGGCCTAATAATGTGTAACATGGTAGAGCTACATCAGAAGAAATGTGTTAGGGGGGGGGTCTATCAAATAAAGGAATTTATTAAGTAAGGAATAAAACATGATGGGCTGTGCTGTCATAGGAAATGAATCAGTGACAGGGTGTTAATGGCCTGATGTGAAGCGGAGTTACTGTTACCACCCCAAAGTTGAATATTTATTTTTCATTCCTTATATACCAAAGCAATTTGTCAATGATTGCAATACTAAATTCATTATTAAAACGACATGTCATGCTTTTAACAGTTTATAGTTACAAGTTATTTCCTGTTATCACTGTCCTTATAACAGCTATAAAGGATCATACCCTCATTACCCTGTCTTTTTTCCTCTGTCTGGAAATTAAGAAAAAATACAAAAAACCAAAAACGCAGCTTGTCATATTACCGAGAAACCACAAAACATCATGTCCTCTGTCCTGAAGACTTTCCTGTGGTAGAAACATGTTGTTACTTACAGAAAACCTCACCATGTCAGAGAGATACATTTCTTCTTCTAAATAACAACACATTTTTAATCCTCTTATTGTTAGACTGCGATTATAAAGAGTGCCTGATGTAGTCAGCTTTTATAGAATATGAACCAGCACCTTCTGACAAAAAAGATTTGAGAATTCAATAGTGCTTTGGTCATTAGAAGGTGAGGTGTTATTTTCTGAGTTTGAGCTTTGTAACACTGATCAGTGAAATGAGTGGCATGGAAATTGTGACGTGCCATTAGACCCAACAGTACGAAGCAGATTGATTGAACCTTTAATGCCTTAAGTGAAGTTGTCTGGAATGACCTAAGCTTAAAAAGTATAATACATCTGTATTATGGATACATACAGTACAGTAGAATATTGGCCATCTGTCCTTTTTTTTGGTAATCTGATGTTGCGAGGTGTAACTGAGGTGTAATTTGTTTTTTAGTTTTATTTTTTCCCTTTAATGTATGTATGTATGTATAGTACTGTGCAAAAGTTTTAGGCACATGCAATGAAATGCTGTAAAGCAAAGTTGCCGTCAGAATAATGAAATTAAATGTTTCTACATTAAAAAAAAAAAATACTGTAAAGAGCAGTAAACAGTAGTAAATGAAACAGTCAATTTTTGGTGTGACTAAAAATAAAAATAAAAATAGTAGTCTCCGGTACAATTTGTGCAGTTTTATAAGGAAATGAGCTGGTAAGTTTTATTGAGCATCTTGCAGAACCAGCCACAGTTCTTCTGGAGACTTTGACTTTCGCACTTGCTTCTTATTTTTGCAGCAAAACCCAGCAGCCTTCGTTGTGTTTTTTGTCTGAAAAGTGTCTCTTATGTAATATTCTGCTTTCTTTAATGACATACAAACATTTTTCTGTAACATGTAATTTTGTGCTGGAAAATTAATGTTTGGGAATCTAAAATGTTTTTGTATTGACTTGATAATGTAGAAGTCATAAAATAAAATAAAAAATCTATAGCAAAGCTTGTACTAAAAAAAAAAAAAAAAAAAAAAGTAGGGTGCCTAAAACTTTTGCACAGTACTGTATATACTGGTAGAAAAGAGAGTGGGCCACATCATCCATTATTGCTTTAAGCATTACACTTTTAAGCATTTAAGCCATCATGTAAAACTGTACAAAATATGGTCTTGTGCTGAGGGGGTTTGAATCCCGTCTCTGCCCTGTGTGTGCACAGTTTGCATGTTCTCCCCGTGCTTTGGGGGTTTCCTCCGGGTACTCCGGTTTCCTCCCCAGTCCAAATGCATTGTAGGCTGATTACTGACATTTCCAAATTGTCTGTAGTTTGTGATTGTGCTGTTTGAGGCACCCCGTCCAGGGTGTCCCCTGCCTTGTGCCCCGAGTTACCTGGGTTAGGCTCCAGGCTCCGTAGTGTAGGATAAGTGGTATGATGGATGGATGGATGGTATTGTGCTGACTAGCATACTTTTGGGGAACTACGTTATGCTATGTATTAACACCCATTACAATTTCATCATACAGTATATTAAGCAAAAATTTTGAAGGAAATCCTGTTTGACACTATGCCATGGCTGAATGTTGAACACAAATCTTCTGAGGTTGATGATCCTCAGTGTGATCTGTGTGAGAATTTTAAAGCCTGATGGGGTGTGAGGTGGCTTTGAGTAGTGTTATTTTTGGTTTTGTTCTAAAGAGGAAGTAAAGTGAAGATCTGCAGCATTCGTATGCCCACTATCTCCAAAGAGGAGCCTTTAGCAGAAGGTATGCTGAGCATGTTGTACTAATATGCCCACATGATCTACTGTTTACCCTTAATTGTTTGCTTTGCACTAGTTGAGCTAATAACATTGTCTGACTGTTGAGGGGTTGTTTACTTTGACTTTCTGAATAGGTCTTTAATTGTTTTTGGGTTTTTTTGTCTTGTAAGACCACCCTGGTGAGCAAAAGGATGTGAGTTTAAATCCCAGGACTGCTAGTTAACACTGTTGGGTCTTGGAACAAAAGCTTTAATGCTTATCTTCTCTGTTGAATGCTTGGAGTGTTTTTAGCTTTGGATTAAACTGTCTGATTGATGAATACATTTTCTCGTGCTAGTATTTCTTGCTACAATTTGCAGATTTGTCAGTCTAATTTTATTAGTTTGTTTGTTCTCCACTTCCTTGCAAAAGCAGATTTTTGGTGTGATTTTTACTCTTATGCCAGAAGAACACCAACCATTTTGAGCATCACTGTGATTGACTGGATATCAACTAGTTTCTTGTTACTCTCCCAGGTGGATGAAAATTAAAGGTTTTGTTGTTGGAAGACCGATTGCTTTCAGATCACTGTTATTTTTATCTTTCATGTCCATCTATCATAGTGAGAGAAGTGACGGATTTTCAGCACACATGTAGGCAACTTGCCTATTAATCAGCAGTTTTATGACACCTCTGACACCAGTTTTATTAAATCACTAACTTTTTTTTTTTTTTTTTTGTCTTCCACTCTTCATCTCTCCTTTTAATACTCAGGCCAAGTGACGGAGGTTTTTTTTTTTTTTTTTTTTTTTGGTGTAGGTTTTCTCTAGAACAGCAAAATATCAGTCCTCCCTCCTTTCCTCCATTAACTTCAGTGTATTACAGGCCATTTGGATTTCCTAGAATGGAATGTAATTACTGCACATGGAGGAGTAAAGAGGAGGCTTTGTACTGGGTGTGATGGACTATTTGGTGAATGAGAACACGGTGATGGAAAAGGTGTACCACATTACTGAATACAGTCCTCAGCCGAGAAGATGCGTCTGTCCTGGTCACTGTCACGCTCCAGAGCAGAACTGATTACTCATTCCTAATGAGAACAGAATAATCTGCTTCCAGTGGCTCTCATTCATATCTGTCTGATCTCCTGTGTTACTTTATTGGCTACTAAATTGTAGAATGTACATATGCAGTTCTGTACACAATAATGTACAGCTTTACCTCGGTGTTAGCGTCTGATGCGCTGTGTGTTACGCTTGGTAAAGATGTCATCAGTGTTCCCCGCTCTTTTCAAGGGGACGTAGCTAATTCATGCTCAAAAAGTCGCTAGAATTTGCCAGAACGTCATAACGTGTTACCTGAAGGAGGAAGATTTTGGGAAGAACAGAATACAACACAGTTTTATCAGAATAGAGAATAATTAAGCAATATCACATGAACAAGACAGCACAGATTACCAGCACACGTTTGAAGATCATTAAGGTATCATGTAAAACGTATATGAAGTGGATTAATTTGTAAGATTAATTTGCCATGGATTTGGCTAGAACATAAAGCTAAAATTGATCAAGGGGAATTGTATTCCTTAACTATAAAATTGTTTAGCCAAATCCTCAGGGGGGGAAAAAAACTTTAAAAACCTGCCACATGCACTTTTTAGACAGTCCCTTAACCATTCACGGTTTTTAATCTGCTTTTTCTAAAGTTATTTGTGGAACATGGATAACATTTTTGACCCACTGACTACTTCCTCTCTTCTGCTTTTACCTTCTAGTGATTTCCAATCAGATCGTAGCAGTTTGTTTTTACATTGACTTCACTTGATCTGTCCAAATGTCAGCTAAATCTTTGGTAAAGGTTAAGGCAGTTTTAGTTGATCAGTAAATGTGAGCGATTGTGACATTGGGCTCATGGGAATGGCCACTGCACACTGAGAGAGACAGACAGAGAAGCGAGAGGAGATCATTTTAATAATGATAAACTTTGTTATTGACGGAGAAAGAGAGATACAGGAACCAGTAAAGTGCAGGAGAGTGAAGAGGGCTTGGATATGACATGACTTCAGCACCTAGTGATTGACCTGATTAGGAGCGTAATCCCTGTGCTTGCCTGAGGTCATCACTCTAATTCCTCTGACTGACCTTCTCTGGTGATGAATCCATGTGTCACTCTTATCATCACCATGCACATTAATAGAGTTGTTACAAAAGATTCAATGAGGGCCATTGTGTATAATTGATCTTCTGTCATATTGTTGTAATTATAGGGAATTAATATGAGTTCATTAAATAAGCCCTACTAATTACCCACAATCCTGAGGAGACATGTCTGTCCTGGCTACTGTCACGCTCCACAAAATCTGCTCCCAGTGGTCACAGTCACACTGGAAATATGAATTGTCTGTTGGATACTACTTTTATAATTGAAAATGAATCGATATGAGACTTGTTGCAGCGGGTTACAGAACACAGGCTCATTCGTGTGATCATCTTTTGCGATTCTCAGTAATGGATTTTCTGAAACATTAGTAGTCCATTTGTCTGGGTCTTTGCTTTAGATTGGACCATCTGTCTTCCCATTATGTGTCAGGTTGAATTTCACACTAGCAAATCACTCAGTAGATAAACGGATTATGGAAAAATCATAATAAATTCTTTAAATATTCTAGCTAGAGGATACAGATGAGGGTCACTTAAGCAATGTTGCATGAGCATGAGTGCAGTTATACTGAGTATCGGCATGGCTGTGATTTGGTCATAGGCACGAGCCCACAGGGCCGTTGGATAGCTTGCCAGCTAGCTCACATTGATTTGTACGGTAAAGGGTTTTTCTTCCTTTTCATCTTCATCTGACGAGCTTTCATATTTTAAGTGAAGAGAAAAGTAGAATTTGTCTTGTCCGCTGATGATGTAGCTAACTCTACTGTGGTAACGGTTTTGAACTAGGAAGTGGAGTTTTACGTGGCGAACACAGACGAACGGAGTGATACACACAATGAAACGTCCCAGTGTAGTTATAGGAAATATAGGCACTCTTGGAACGCCATTTGACCAATCAGATTAGTGGACCGGAACTAACAGTTGCATAATAATGGATACATCACTGGAGAATTTGGGTGTATATACAGTATCTCACAAAAGTGAGTACACCCCTCACATTTTTGTAAATATTTTATTATATCTTTTCATTGGACAACACTGACGAAATGACACTTTATTATATCTTTTCATGGGACAACACTGACGAAATGACACTTTATTATATCTTTTCATGGGACAACACTGACGAAATGACACTTTATTATATCTTTTCATGGGACAACACTGACGAAATGACACTTTGCTACAATGTAAAGTAGTGAGTGTACAGCTTGTATAACAGTGTAAATTTGCTGTCCCCTCAAAATAACTCAACACACAGCCATTAATGTCTAAACTGCTGGCAACAAAAGTGAGTACACCCCTAAGTGAAATATCCAAATTGGGCCCAAAGTGTCAATATTTTGTGTGGCCACCCTTATTTTCCAGCACTGCCTTAACCCTGTTGGGCATGGAGTTCACCAGAGCTTCACAGCTTGCCACTGGAGTCCTCTTCCACTCCTCCATGACGACATCACAGAGCTGGTGGATGTTAGAGACCTTGCGCTCCTCCACCTTCTGTTTGAGGATGCCCCACAGATGCTTAATAGGGATTAGGTCTGGAGACATGCTTGGCCAGTCCATCACCTTTACCCTCAGCTTCTTTAGCAAGGCAGTGGTCGTCTTGGAGGTGTGTTTGGGGTCGTTATCATGTTGGAATACTGCCCTGCGGCCCAGTTTCCGAAGGGAGGGGATCGTGCTCTACTGTCAAGTTCAGTTTCAAGTTCAGTTTATTTGTATAGAGCTTTTAACAATGGACATTGTCCCAAAGCAGCGTTACAGAAGTATATAAATTCAGGACATAGATTTTAAATTTATGAATTTATCCCCAATGAGCAAGCCAGCGGCGTTGGTGGCAAGGAAAAACTCCCTGTCAGCACCTTCGACCCCAAAGCAGGATGGCGAATTGACACATAATACACATACATAAAAATATATATTGTGTACATTAAGAGCAAATGTTGCTGTGTTTATTAGCACAGTTTGAATTGTTATTCAAACTGATAATTATGGCTTGAAGTGCATACCATAGCATTCTCAATAATGAAATATTTATAAAACTTTTGTTGCAACACTACTGAATATTACTACATTAGTTATGTTGGAAATGAACTTAAGTAATGTATTTTTTAATTACATCTACATCTACAAACAAGACTGGGCACATTTTATAGTTTCTGCATAAAACTACAGTGCTGTGAAAAAGTATTTGCCCCATCCTGATTACTTCTGTTTTTGTGTATATCTCAGATTTTGTTTTAATTCCTGAAACAATTTAGTATAAAGTAAAACAAAGGTGACCTGAGTAAACACAAAATACAGTTTTTAAATCATAATGTTATTTATTGTAGCAAAAAAGTTATCCATTACCAACTGTGCCTGTGTGAAAATATATTTGCCCTCATAGTTATTAATTCCCCAAATCTATGAAACTGCATTCATAATGGGGTTCAGCTGGACTAGATGCAACAAGGCCTTATCACTGCAAACCTGTTCAATCAAATCAACACTTAAATAGAACTTTTTCAACAGCATGAAGTTGGTTAAAAGGTCTTACCCAGTATCACACTATGCCAAAATTGAAAGAAATTTCAGAATTTCATTGAAAGAATCTTCCAGAAATATTCCCATAGCATTCATCTTGAATCATGCGCTGCGACTCATCATGGTGTCCATGACAATCAATACTAATGGGCTTTATGGTGGCTGCTGCAGGCCATTACAGAGAGGCATGTGTATCTCTGTAGTCTCTTTGTTGATACTTAAACCACATGCGCACACATTTTCTCTCTCTCTTTTTTGAAAAAAAAAGAACTTTAAAAGATTTGTTGGAAATTTTACAAGATATGTCCAAGAGTGTGTCCTACAGTGTCCTCCACTAATATTGGCACCCTTGGTAAATATGAGCAAAGAAGGCTGTGAAAATTTGTTTTTATTGTTTAACCTTTTGATATTTTGTTAAAAAAATTCACAAAAATACTCTGCTCTCAGGGATATCAAACGATTGCAAACACATCACAGGTTTATCCAAAAAAAACCCCAAAAAACTGTTAAATATAGGTGTGCAACAATTATTGGCACCCCAATGAATTCATATGAAAAAAATATATTTGAAGTTATTCCCATTGATATTTTACATTTTTTTAGTACACCTGTTTGACTAGGAACAGGAAATTGTTCAACCATGACTTATATAAATATGAGTATAAAGTAAGGTAACAGTATAGGTATAATAGGTATATGAGGTAACACATAGGCCAAATTCCCTTAGTCATTCATAACAATGGGTAAGACCAAGGAATATAGCTATGATGTGCAGCAAAAGGTTGTTGAGCTTCACAAAATGGGAAGTGACTATAAGAAAATAACACAAGCATTGAAAATGCCCATTTCCACCATCAGGGCAATAATTAAGAAGTTTGAGTCAACTGGAAATGTTATGAATCAACCTGGAATTGGACGTGTGTTTATATTGTCCCGACGAACTGTGAAGAGGATGGTTCGAGTGGCCAAACAATCTCCAATGACCACAGCTGGAGAACTGCAGAAGTTAGTTGGTCTTGGGGTCAGAAAGTCTCCAAAACTACAATTTGACATCACCTACATCACCACAAGTTGTTCTGAAAGATTTCAAGAAAAAAAGCCTCTACTCTCATCCAAAAACAAACTCGAGCGTCTTCAGTTTGCCAGACACTACTGGAACTTCAAATGGGATCGGGTTCTATGGTCAGATGAAACCAAAATAGAGCTTTTTGGCAATAAACACCAGAGGTGGGTTTGGCGCACACAGAGAGGCAGCCATATGGAAAAGTGCCTCATGCCCACGGTTAAATAATGTTTTAGGGCTGTTTTTCTGCCAGAGGACCTGGACAGTTTGTTAGGATACATGGCATCATGGACTCTATCAAATATCAACAGATATTAAATGAAAACCTGACTGCCTCTGCCAGAAAGCTTAAAATGGGCCGTGGTTGGATCTTCCAGCAGGACAATGATCAAAAACATACATCAAAATCAACACAAAAAATGGTTTACTGACCACAAAATCAAGGTCCTGCCATGGCCATCCCAGTCCCCTGACTTGAAACCCATAAAAAACATGCAGGGTGAACTGAAGAGGAGAGTCCACCACCATGGATCTCGAAATTTGAAGGATCTGGAGAGATTCTGTATGGAGGAATGTATTCTCCAACCTCATCAGGCATTATAGGAGAAGACTCAGAGCTGTTATCTTGGCAAAGGGAGGTAGCACAAAGTATTGACTAAAAGGTTGTCAATAATTGTTGCACACCTATATTTAACAAAGATTTTTTTTTTTGGATAAACCTGTATTTTGTTTGCAATTGTTTATCTATGAGAGCAGAGTATTTTTGTGAATTTTTTTGAACAAAAGATCAAAAGGTTAAACAATAAAAACAATTTTTTTTCTCATATTTTCTTTGCTCATATATAATTCTTTGCTCATATTTACCAAGGGTGCCAGTATTAGTGGAGGGCACTGTACATAAAGGTGTTGCGCACAGTTGTGAACCATGTGCTCTTGTTTTTTTGTTGCTGTGAGATTGGTGGGTTTTTATTACCCGTACTATGATGCAACTGTAGTGGAGATTTATTCTTCACACTGTAGCTCTGTCCAGGTTGCGTAGCTGTTATTGTATTGTTGCTCATCGTTGCACAATGCTGGATGGCTGATTGTTTCTCACTTGGTCCTGCCATACACATACAGCAACGTATTAGTCATCTGTGTGCATAAGCTTTAAAATAGAATAAATATAAGCATTGTATACTGATGCAAAAGAAAAGCTTGCCTGATCTGATGAACATGAATAAAGCTAAACAGGCATGGACAAATCTTAAATTTATTAGCTAGCTCTAGGGCTGGGCGATATATCGATATAATATCAAGTTTAATAATTGCAAATTAAATCATACTGAATGGATGCCATTGATTTGACGTAATTTAAAAAAAAAAATTTACTTAATCTTCTTTGTCTTTATAGGCATTAAAGAAAAGTATCGTCAAACTTAGTTTCACATTTTTTTTTTGTTTATTTTACTACTGCTTTGCAGACAGTTTGTAAGTTAAATTATATATCGTGATGCGCATCGTGTATCATAGAAATGTCCTCAAGTATCGTGATTATGATATTTTTGTCATTGTGATTGCTCAGTCCGAAGGTTTGGTTGCCCAGAAACCTAATAGACTAGGCTAAATAGTGTTAATGTAACATAATAATGTATAGCAAGCTAGTTAGCTAGGCATGTTCATTAGTACAGACTAAGGGAAACAAACGAGTATATTTTTAAGTGTTTAATCATCGTAATTGCACCCTCGACAAAAAGTCAGCATATAGTTACAACATCAAGGAGTGTCAGACTGCAGTGAAAAAAATCTTCTTTAGAAAAAGTTAACATGCAGTAGGTTAATTTTTCTTATTCTGGTTGTTGAACCTACTTGTCTGGCAGGCAATTACGAATAAAAACCTAAAACCTGGACATGAAATCTGCTTGTCCTCTGCTAAGACCTGCTAAAGTCAGCACTCTCGCTGGTTATAACCAACATGAGACCTGCTTGAATTGTGTTGTATGGGGTTGTGTTTTTTTTTTGTGTGTGTGTTTTTTTTTTTTTTTTTTTTTTTTTTTTTGTGGCTTTCTGACAGTCCTGAGATTTAAATTTACAACCCTTCCTGGCACGGACTAAATTCCATTGCTCCGTACGTAAAGAATTTATTGTCCATTTTCTGCTGCGTTGTCTCTAATTAGCAACAGTCAAGTGATCCCAAGCCTGTGATCTCCATCATGCATTGTAATGTGTAATTACTAGCATAGTGACAGTGGGTGGACCACAGCAGATGAGTGAGGAGGGAAGCAGCAAGGCACACGTTATGTGCATGTGAGTGTGAGTGTGCATCCTGTGCTTATGCGCTGGAATTGTGGGATTTTTCTCCTTCTGTGTGGAAAAGGTTTAGACAGGAATAAAGTAGGGCACAAACGCAGCAGCATTCCACCTGACTTATTTTAGCTTTACATCATGCAGCAGATGTCACACGGAAGGGCACCGGATTAGCATTTAGGGTAGAATGTATATATGAAAACATAAAATGATGTAAAAAGCATGGGGAATGTTCTTAGGAAAATATACATACATAATATTTACTGTGTCTCTGTTAAATAAGCAAATTATTAAAGTTATAATTTTATTTGAGCTTGATTTGCATATACCTTTAAAGGGGGAGGGTTAGATGCAGATTTGTTCTTGGGAAAATAGTGAAATTATTGTATTTATTTGTTTAATTTTTTTCAAGTTGGTTGGAAGAAAGAAAGCTAGGTTTCTTGCATGGTAGTTCATTGCTTTCACTCCATACCTCTTCATGTGTTATGAAAGATAATGGTGCCTGTTGACTCGACAACTAAACAACAAATCTCTTATAAATGACGTAAAAAGTTTAAATAAAAAAAATTAGCTGGTCAGTGACGGTTCATACACTTTTTTTATTTTTGGGACTGCCATCTAGGTTTCCTCTACAGTATTACATGGCTAAACGTTTTCAAAATCCAATACAGATCGAATCAGAATGACGTCATGTGTCTTTGTGCCTGTATGGCTTACATTCTCTTCAGTTTATGTCTCCAAGCAGCTTAATAAACATAATGGATCATCTGTTTTCACATTCAGAGCGCTGTAGTGCGAAGGAGGCTAAGTTACCTAAGAGGTCTCTCTCTCACCCTCTCTGATTTTGTGTCTCTGCACTCGGAACTGAATAGGACAGTACGTGTAGTCCTCTGTAGTCCAGGCACGGTCAGTTGTGGCCACTTACTCTTATTCAGACTCTATTACTCCTGCAAATGCAAAGCAGAACCTAGAAACAAGGGACACAAGCAAAGCAACCTGATTGTCCTATTAAAAGGGCTTTTAATAAAGTGTACCTGTGGGCATGCCAAGACCACCTCTTCATTGTGATTCTGCGATTATTGCTGCAGTCAAAAGCCAAGTTTTTTTTCTTTCTAATGTATGGGTTTAGTTTGACTGAAGCCCATAATCTTCAAGTGCTAATCCTTTCAAGCCATCATTCTCGTTCCAGTAACTTTAATGAGAAGAAATGTTTTATACTTGAGCAGACCAACTTCTTTATTTTGCTGTTATCGCTCCAATTTCTAATTATTTCGAATTTTTCTTGTGTGACTTCTTGTTTTTTCTTCTGTTCTTGCTTCACTGTGTCGGTGCATTCTATCTAGTATAGAAAAAATATCCATCACCAGATAGTCTCCATTTCAGTAATGCATCAGCTCTGTGTTCACACATAAGCCCTCTTGATAATTTCCTTGGAGTTATACTAGGTCTTGTCCTATTCATTTGCCCCACCAATCTTCTTGGCTTGTGTTCACACTTAACCCCTTCCTGGTTAATTAATCAGGATAAATTCCCAGTTAAAAGTGCGTCCTGACTTGATACAGAAATAAGATGTAGACAGATGTAGACACAGTTCTTGGATGGTTCCTCAAAGGTTTTTTGGGTGGTTAACAGTTCTACTTGAAATCTTCTGTTGTCAGGTTCAACGTAGAACTTTTCAGGAGAGACAAACTAAGTTATTCTTTAGGACGATCTACTGTAGACGTAGAGTTTATCATATTCCTAATGTAATATGCATTGGTGTTTATTAAAACACTTTGCTGATCGCTTGATGTGACGTGAATAAAGATTAGCCGGCGGTGTTCATCTGTTGGATTATTTCAACGCACTGTTTTTCATGTAATGTAAAAAAAAAAAATTAAAAAAAAAGCTGTAGCAGCCCCTGAGCCTCTGCTGACTTTTTGTGGAGCAAACGGGAGGGGTAAGGAGCGACACACTCAGCCAAAGAGTAAAGAATAAAGGCTTTCCAGAACAAAGAAACTTCTTTTCTTTTCTTTTTTTTCTTTTTTCTAAGCTCATCTGCTCTTTATGTCTGCCTCGGTCTTTACTCGTCTCCCTAGGGCAGGCTTTGGGATTTAACCCTCTCACATTTCAGTCATTTTGGCTCAACGTCTTTAATCTTCTGTGAAATTGAGAGAGATCTTGAGTATGTCATATATTCATTTCAGTTATTTGGAAGGGCATCAAATGAAATAATATAGAAACAGATGTCCGTTTTTCCTTCATAAATTTATATTCAGCAGGTAATCCGTGTTTAATCGACTACTCTCTAGACTTCCCCCTTTCCATTGACCCAGTGCTATATTTGGAGCCTAGCATGCAGGAACTTTGATGCTCACCCTGTAGAGGTTATAACTCTCTCATGCATTGTTTCTGTACATATGAAATGTACGCACACGAGGCATGGGAATATTTCGGTCTTCCATGTTCCAATTCGATTTCAGTTGATGATGAATGATGCGATTATAAAACGATCATTGATTGATCTCTGTTCTGTTTCTTCTTGTACCTGTTCCTTAGTGTTATCAAGTACCTTGTTAACAGTATGATATCTAGAACAAAAATCCAAAAAATAGTGTTGGAGATTTAATTTTATAGTTCATCGCTTCCAGGAAACCGATTAAATTTATTTTATAAATGCTCTCTAGAATGTAAATGGCCCACCCCCAGGGGCAGGTCTTGCTCTACAGTAGCTGCTTGATGATGTGTTTTTGGCTTTTTCCACCAATCCCTTTGGTTGAGAAAAACTGGTTGGAGTTTCTTCATTTCAGAGAAGATGGAATTTGTGCAAGATTGCGGTTATGTGACAAGCACTTTTTGGAGAAGCGTTTTACCAACTTTGGGCTGTGCTATAATGTCACTACCTCAGGCTAATCAAGAACGCGATTCTGTCTTCGTGCTCCATCAGTGTTTCTCCATTAGTAAGATTTAAGTATTAAGTAATATCTTTTTATGATTATTACTTTTTTTTTCACTCTTTTGCCTCCCGGTGATAACCCTGCAGCCCTCCATCACGATCGTCCCTTCTGACGGTAGATCTCGGCTCAAACATTTGCGAAAAAAACCACGGCATCTCGTCATGTAGTATGTTGTCAGTGTCACAGTGGACAGGCATGAGTGAAGGCAACAGTGAGAAATACTCCAAAGCTCTCATTGAACTTTTAACCATTCTCCATATTTAGTTAGTTCAGTAAGCTACTGTCAGGCTTGTTTAGATTTGATGATAGTATGGTGTATCTCGAATGCTATTGGCTATTCCGTAAAATCACGTCTATCAAGCCATTTCATGGCGACTTTAAAGAATAAATGCTGTACCTTGCCTCCAGCATGCGATGCTTTTACTTCAACTTCAACCTTAAGTGAAAGCTCAAACCTATAATTGCCCTGGTAACTCGCTTTGCCCTTTCTGAATTATGTGGAAGCTTTACCACTTGCTTGAGGGTTCTCTGTTAAGCTTGAACGGCAGAAAACCCCAGGTGGAAACGTACCACTGTGGACAAAATATTATTATTATTATTATTATTATTATTATTATTATTATTATTATTATTATTATTATTGTGTTGTTTTTATTTTAACGAGTTACTTCATGTTGTTTTAGAACTGTATTGTGACATTTCATTGGAAATTTCATTTCTTTACAATTTACATTTTTTTAATGGAAATCTGTGCATTGATGCGCAATCGTTTGAAGAGAGAATCAAGATCCATCAAAAATCTTTTTTTCTCCCACAAACACACATGGTCCTCACGATCTGCTGTTCAGAACCTCTGAAGGCCATTGGGACACCTGCTTCAGTGTCATTTCCTACTCATTCCTCTCTGTGTGTGTGTGTGTGTGTGTGTGTGTGTGTGTGTGTGTGTGTGTGTGTGTGTGTGTGTGTGTGTGTGTGTGTGTGTGTGTGTGTGTGCATGCACAGCATTCAACACACACTGATATCCCTCTAGGGATCCTCTTCATGCCTCTTTCAACAAAGGTGTGAAGTGTAGGATACGCAGCGGTTTCAGATGCACTTTGGTGAAGTGTGTAAAAACAGACTTGGCCATCAAAGCTTTAGAACAGAAATATCTTGCTCTATAATAAGATTCGTGGAAGCTGCTAATATGACATTCAATCTTCAACCATCTGTAGGGTCTAAGAGCAGGATGTGCTGCCTAGTCAGCTGCCCTCTAGAAACATCAGCAACCATCGGGAGGGGCTGAGATTTAAACCTGCCTTTATTAGCTAGCTAAAGCAAGTGGAAGCTATAGTGTGCTGCCCAGTCCCATGATTTGGTTGCCTGGAAACTGTCTAGGCTATAAAGTGGTATGGAGAGCTAGTTTGCTAGTTAAGGGCATTAATACTGACTAATGGAAGCAACATCGTGCTTGCGCCCTCGACACGTTAGCATTTTGGCCATGAGATTTGGTGTTCTGTCATCACAAGTAAAAACATTATTTTCGTCTGGCTAGGGCGCGTATTTACTCTCTATGTTTAACTGCGAGATGTTTGTTGTGCTAACTAGAGAGTTATATGACAGCCTTGTGACGAAATAGTGTCAAACTCCATGCAAGCGTTTTAATCCGCCTCGTAAAAATCACTGCAAATTGATGTGTGTAATAGAGCAGGCAGTGGGATTCGAAAGTGCGGTCCACAGTTAACCTACAGCATTGACATTGCATCGACATAAAGTGCGTTGAGTTTAAACATGGCTGTATACCAAATAAAAATGTTTACTGTGCGAAAGACAACTAATAAGGAGTAACTATTTCTGGTTGTTAAACCTGCTTTAAATAGGCAATTAGCAATTAAAAACCAAAAAAACCAAAACCTCAAATAGCCCAGACTTAAACAAAACTAATCTGTCCACTCCCATAAACTTTTTGCATCGTTTGTCAATGTTTATTATTTATTTATTTATTTATTTATTTTATACCTTTACTGTAGGGCTGGGCGATATATCGGTATAATAATGATATCATGAAAAATAATTACACGATACACTTTTCTGAGGTTGGTATGGTGATGTATTTTTTTAAAAATGTTTTTAATAATTACAAATTAAATGGTACTGAAGAACCCACTTTCATTGCAGATGCTTGGCCATGCATTGGATTTTTATGTGATCTAGGACTGATTTTAAAAGCAGTATTTAGGTAAAATAAATTCATTTTTGAAACTTAACGTGAACTCAGCAAGATCTGAGTGCAGAAATGTACCCATTCCTTCCTGTCAGGATCTGTCAGCATGCGGGGAACCCACCATCTGCTGCTATATAAATAGCCCATGCAGTGTTGGCCTCTCGCTCTTTCCCAGAGGTTTCAAACTCAATGATACTCTCATCCATAGCTCAAGCGGTTAACCTTCTCACCCAATGCCTTTGTTTTTCATCTGCACCTTATGACTTTATTAGGAGATACGGTGCTCTAAAAAACAGTATATAAGTATATATAAGAGGGGAATTCAACAAGAAGAGTAGTACTTTTACCTTGAGGTACTTCAAGTTCAGCTTCTATGGTTTGTTTATGTGTAGATATTTACATATCATTCTTTCCTACTTATCGTACCTAACCATGTCTATGTGGAAGCATCATTCTGGTCTAAATAAGGGTGCAGGCCCCGTACGTGCTTGTCATAACAGATTACCTAATGCGTTGTGCAGGCCTCATTGTAGACTGGCCCACTGCATTGTTCTCCAGCTTTCCTGTTTCTTATTGTCTTTTAACTCAGCAAAGTGAAAGCTACGTGGGCTGCATGCTGAAGCCTGACTGGAGACCAAACCCACAGTCATCGTTCAAGACTCAAGACAGGATCCTGTTTAAAATGCTGTTGAGACAATCAAAGACAAATGTGCCTGTGAAAAGACACTCATGCGCTAATGCTAGGCTTTATAAGTACATTTATGCAGTTTGCAGATGAATAACAAAAATGAAACTAAGGTGGTTTTCACACTGGGCACGTTTGCTGCGGTCTGAATCCGCGTGCAATTGTTCCTGGCGCCTCCCGCAGTGTTGGTCTGGTTTCAGACTCACTTGAATCTATCGAATCCCGCTGCATTTGCATTCATCTTACGTCATCACAAATGCGCATGGAGGACACGATGCGACTCACCATATTTTGGTGCTATTATGCCCAGCAGATATTATGTGCAGCAGTGAACCTCTTCTGTGTCCCACATAATCCCCTGCCACTCATGGTACATGTGTGTTGTGGAAACTAATGATGTCATCATTGGCTAAAACACACGCGCAGGTTACTTAACTCCCGAGTACGAGTTGCGTTCACATTGAAGGGAATCGCGGCTCAGTACCAGTGCAGCCGAACTCGGTCCACCTCCTACAGGCAGTCTCGGGTTTGGTACCGCGGTACGGTTCCCGGTCTGCATGACAGCTTTCACATTACCAGTTTTCATGCAAACTGTGCTCTGTTTCAGACTAAACTGCCAGTGTGAAAGCACCCTAAATTTACCATGGTGATGAAACCACTAAAATGTGATTGTGATGTGTAAAACTATCTCTCCATACTCACCAGCAATGGAGAGAACAGTTCAATTGGGCGTGGACTGAGACACACGACTTTTGACAGTCCTTGGTTTGATTGTGTGGTGCGCACCCGAGTGTAGGTGGAGTGTTCACATGTCACAACACACCAAACAAACGGTCCGCACAAAAAAAAGATAGGTGTGAAAGTGCACTGAGAGTTCGACTCTGGTGCCTTTACCTCCTCCGTGCGGTTCATTTGAGTAGGTGAGTAGGACACTGCGTGTCTAACCTGTGAGCTTTATGCCATTTCCACCATTATTGTTTGTTTTGACAACATAAACATAAAACACACTGTTGTATGCCCAGGTTTGCTTGTATATTATACAAAGCAGTCACGGAACACGAAAATGAAATGGCTACTACAGAAAATACCATCGCAACAGGTATCACCATCTTGGAATTGGAGAGATCACATGACAATTGTAATTGTCAGCATCTGTGAACGGCGAAAACAGCGTTTTCAGATTTCTCCACTTCAGAGAGCCGCTTCAAAAAGTTTTTTTTGTTTTATGAGTCTGTTTTCCGTCCTTTCTTCAGTCCCTCCAGGATTTCGCAATTTTGCGATCACAGGAATCAACGCAAAATCAAGCAAACTCCACAATATTCAGAGGAGCTTGCAATTTTTCAAAATTACTGCATATTTTCAGCAGATTTGGGTCAAGACGCGTCATGTGACGTCATCACAATGCGCATTCAGTCAAAGCCCTCTTTGATTCACATGCGCTGAACATGAGTACAGCTAAAAGGTCTCATTTACCTACAAACGTCACTGTGAAAGACAGTGCAAAACAATTCCATGCAATTGCAATTTTGCCAATTCAAGTAGTCTTCTGCAAAACAAAGAGCACTAAAAACTCCGCAAATCGCGTTGCACATTTTGAAAAAAAAAAAAAGCCGCAGCAAAATCAAGCATTTTTGGGCACAACAATCACTAAAAAAACTCTTTAAAAAAAATCTTTCTTCCACACCCCGCGGCCAGTGTTTTTGTTTTTTTGGTTTGTGTAATTATGATTACTATAAAACCAAACCAAATAGTAAATAAACCAATAAACAACTGAGTACTGAGTAAATAAACAACTGAGTCCTGCACTTACTGTCATATTTACATGTTTTGTTTCAAAGCTGTTCATATGCAGTAAAGTATATTGTACGGTCATTTCTTATAATAGCAAGACCTGCTTCCATTATACTGTAATTAAAGGTGTGTTCCCAGTCAAGGTCATGCAGCAAAACTGCATCGGTGGTGAGAAAAACGTTATTAACACCTCATCTTTTCACCTTGAAAAGGTATCTTCTCAAAATGTTCTCAGTCATCGGGGTTTGGAGCTGAGCTAAGCTGAAATTGGTTATTAAGCCTTCCCGCTGTAAAGCAGAAGATACCTATATTTCTGTGGGCATGTACAGTGTGATGGTGGTGTTAGTCATCTAGCCTGAGGTCAGTGAGTGCAGCAGGACGTGTTTTATGTGTTTGTGTGTGCAACAAGAATGAGCCCCCTCATTTAGCTTTCCACTTTAAGATCTGTCCCGCTGGATGGATGCCTGTAGATGCCAGAGCATCCTGAGTGGTGTTAATTTGTTTTCCAATCCATGCTAAACATCTGCCTTTCCAAGTCTATATTTGAAACCAGGAGCTTTCAGATAGCTTTGGGGAAAACTATTCAGTGAATATGTTAAAGTTATCCATCAACCATGGCTGCTACTCTAGGATGATGTAGCACTGGAAGCACAATGAATGATGCTATATTATCTATCAGAGCCTAGATTTTTACCCAGCCCAAAGCTGCTTGATGTTGATTTCCTGTCCCTCTTTTCCACATAATTGCTTAGATGGCTGGTAAAACTGGCTCTGTTAAAAGTCCCTCCTGCCGTCATTTCGGGCTGGGATGAAAGCAGACGAGCTCATTATCTTGCGCCTCGTTACATCTAAAAACCCCACCAGGGTCTCCTCAGCACAGCACGGGGCGGCTGGGTTAATTGCACCAGAATGTGTGTTAGAGTGTTTATAGATGCTTGTGACTGTCTATAAAGTTCTGTTCGCTTTTCCACTGACATGGTGCTGGGAAACGGGGACCCTTTAGACGTCTACTAGTTAAAAAGCAAAACCTTTACGTAATCAGATTGAGGAGTATGCGAATCCACTATGGAATTAAATTTGTGCCAAAAGTATTGAATTGCAACTTTTCAAGAAACAAACAAAAATATACAGTGAGATGAGATGAAATAAATGGCATTCTTTAACAGTTTTCAAAGCTTCCTTTTCGCTAATCATGGTTAATGAATGCGCTGCCAGAGTTTTCGTTTACGCTTTCAAACTTTTCGTTTATGCGCCGCGAGTTTATTAAGTGGGTGGAGCTTAACAGTGATTTACTCTCATTGGCTACTGAGATTTTGATGGACAGCTCCCTGACCAGGAAGTAGAGACTTAAGTGTCTTGAATTGTGGAGAGCGTTCTGGATGCAGTTCTCTGTATAGTTATAGTGTTTGTACTTTGTAGTGGAAATTACTTACTTAATTAGTCACTATGTTAGTTTGTACTTATTATTTGAGGTTTGGGTAGTCTCATTTTTCAAGATGAGCTCTTGGATTCATCCTCCACTTCAGCTGGACACTCGGTCTATCGATCCAAATCTCACAAGCAAATGAGAGGAAATCGCTGTTAAGCCCGCCCACATGAGAGTTTTGTGCCAGAATGGCGAAAGTAAACTTGCGGTAAACGAAAACTCTTCCAACACATTCATAAACCATGATTAGTGAAAGGAAGCTCTGTTAACGAAGAATGCTGTTTATTTGAAGACCATGTTACATTTTTTGCCACCTAGTTAACTGTTTTCAGTGTTTTTCTTCTTTCTCATGGTATATTTATGTTCATTTCTTGAAAAGTTACATTCAATACTTTTGGTACAAATTTAATTCCATAATCCACACTGTAAGAATAAGGATAACTATGGTGGATTTGACAGGTTTTACCTTTTGAGAACATCTTTTACCCTCTCTGGGAGATTTTATTTTCCACTATCATCTCATATTCCTGCACAGCTGTAGTGAAATTTTGTTTAAATGTTTTTGTAGGTCAAACTGAACTGAACATTCAGTTTGGCATCTCTGGTTTGCATTTAGTGACTCCGCCAAACCCCCAAACAAGGTAAATGGATTTTCACGAAGACCATGTTTCTTGCATAAATGCTCTCGCAAAGGATTTACACAATAAGTTTGTTTGTATCCAGTTTGTGGCCCAATATCTGTTGTTGAAAGTGCTACAAATAAAATTGAAGTAAAATTCTCCAGCATCTTTATGACCTGAAGCATGTGACATCGAGGAGATCATGATCAGATTTCATTTCTTTCAGCTGGGTTTCCTGAATGTGCGGTTCCCCAAAAAGGTTTGTTCACATTAGCAATGTGTCTAATGCTCATATTTGGTTTGGTCATTGATTGCCAGAAAGCCCAGTTATTTTTTATGAATAATTATCCCATAATGGCAGAATAACTTGAGTTACATGAGATGTCATCATGGCAACAAAATGATGTTGCCACAAGCAACTAACGTCATTGATCCTTTCTTCCAGACCAGCAGCATTTTCTAGCTCAAACCAGACTAAGTTTGCCAATGTTTTTGCAATGGAAAAGTGCTGAACAGTTCCAGATTAGGCCCTGGAATCAGTGAAAAGGGTTATGCGTGACTTTTTTTTGTTCTTGCTGCAAGAATCTTCCTGGAGAGGCAACATGGAGGATCTGACTTCTGCAGGTCTGCATGTGTGTATGCACAGTTGGCAGGACAAGAGTTTGGATCGTCATGTGACTGTGAGCTGACCTCACTTAGTTGGATTGGAGTTGAGGACAGTATAACATAAATGACACACTCAGTTTGACATTTACATAACAATGAGCTGTGGCTATTTGCCTCTTTTGCTCCTGTGTTAATATTGTGCTGTAAGTCTGTAGTTAAGATGTTCGCTTCACACTAATCGTGACCTGCATGAACGTGGCAGGCTTGGGGAAGCATTGCATTTCTATATCAGTAATGACCTTGCACTCAATCGGCGCAGTCCATTAACGGTGCGGTTCATTTTATCATGATCAACTTTAGCTCGTTTCACCGTGCCAGGGAGACTCATGGCCTGCACTCTTTCATACATGGTGTTCTTCTGTACGCTGTGCACTTTTAAGCAGCTTAATGTCAAAGCCACAAATCCTAATGCTTCCATTATGAGCCTTTAAGGAATCTTCTGGAAATTTTCAGTACAAAGAGTGCTATTGTTTGAAATACGGATAAAGGCATTATCAACGTTTTTTCATTTCGAACTTAAAAAAAAAGGACGTTATGGCCGTTTCATCAGAAATGACCACAAAACTGTGAATGTAAACTGCTGATTCCCACAGTGCCGTGTGGCGGTTGTCTTGGTAACCCTACCTGTTGCCATGGTTTGCAAGGACTAACACAGACTAAATGCGAAAGTAACTACGTGTACATCTGTGCAATCAGAACGGATTTCAATGGACATTCATTTAGGTTATTCAACAAGGCGCATCTTCTTTTGATCATGGATGTATGTGTGTGTGTGTGTGTGTGTGTGTGTGTGTGTGTGTGTGTGTGTGTGTGTGTGTGTGTGTGTGTGTGTGTGTGTGTGTGTGTGTGTGTGTGTGTGTGTGTGTGTGTGTGTGTGTGTGTGTGTGTGTGTGTGTGTGTGTGTGTGTGTTGAATCTCTGTGACTGGCCGAAAGCAGATGGAGAGAGAGAATGAGTGGGATGAGGCGTCGTGAGTGAGCGTGAATCTCCTACACCGTCCCTCCCTCTATTCTCTTTAAAATGAAAAAGCAATGATTGGCACAGTAAGGGGAAGTCCAATGGAGGGCCAGCTTGCAAACTGGGCTCCTCTCCAGTGACCTAGTATAATACCCCCCACCCCCCAACACACACACATACATACACACACATACACATGCACATGTATGCGTACACACTAGCTGATGAGAGCAGTGAGTGCAGTAGGTGTTTATAGCCTCTCTGGGCTTTGTGTTCCTGGAAAAGACTTCAGGTCAGAGGTGTGATCACTCCTAATTTAGCTTGGCTTCCCCAACCCCTCCCTTATGACCTGATGCCCTAAAAGGTGTCCTGCTTCATCCTCACGACCTCATGTGGACTGTGAGTGAAGAAAAAGGCAGAGAACGTGAATATGAACTCCAGCCTGCGCTCACCTGTACCTGTACGACCCCTCACACCTCAGCATTCGGGCACGCCGCTATCACGTTCCCAGAGGAAAAACCTTCACTCAGATACCAGATACCACAGCTTGTTTTTCTCATCAATGCGATCATGTGACCTGTTAGAGGAGATAGAGCACTGATCCAATCCGCCACTACTCTCACACACACTCTCTCTGCGCTGCATTATTGATGTGTGTAGGGAGATTAAGCGGTACAAGCAGCCGAAGTGCAGTGAAGCCTCCTCAGCAAAAGTGTAGTGCCTTTGATGCCTAATTAGACAGTTGACCTATTAGACATGCACCAGTATTAAAATTTCATATATGCCGAACTGTATATCATTTATTATCACATCAACCTGCGTGAATATAGTTTTACATATAAAGAAAAAAAAAAAGTAAGGGTTGTTTGTGAAAATTAATAATACTAATTTGGTTTGGGCTGTCAATTTTTAAAAAAATATTGCTGTCAGAATATCTCAGAAACCATAATATCATAATAGCACAAGTCATTACAAACACATCAACAACATGAAATTTGTTTTTAAATGGAATGTGAACTTTATTTAAAGTCATTTCATTTTTCTGGTGTCACTTTAATAGTAACACCTGCTGTACACCTGCACATCATGCAGATCCAGGTCAAGAGCCTCACATTAATGTTTGTATCAAATATCAGAATGGGGCGGGGGAATGTGATCTGGGTGACTTTGACTTTGGTGGTCATTGGTGCTAGAAGGGCTGGTTTGAGTATTTCAGAAACTGCTGATCTCCTGTGATTTTCACACACAACAGTCTCTAGAGTTTACACAGAATAGTACGAACAACAAAAACATCAAGTGAGCAGCAGGTCTGCAGGCAGAAATGCCTTGAGGGGTCGAACGAGAGAGGTCAGAGGAGAATAGCCAGACTGGTTCGAGCCGTCAGGAAGGCTACGGTAACTCAAATAACCACTCTTTATAACCATGCTGAGCGGAAAAGCATCTCAGCATGAATGTGCCGGTGTACAGATGTTCCTAATAAAGTGGACGGTGAGTGTATGTTGTACAGTCACTGTGATCATTTAAAGTCCACAATAATAAATATTTCTATTCACATCCCATAATCTTTAGGATAAATCCTAAAAACAACCCAAACCGTTCAGTTCATCAGCCTCAGTTTGGTTAGCAGCTGTTCCAAATGACTTCAATTTACATATTTTTTACTGTAGCTGAATTTCTAAAAAAATTTTTTAATTAGTTTATTTTTTTTAACTGTTATTTAAATTAAGGTAATTTGAGTTATTTTATATTTGATAACCAGCAGGAATTGGGCGTTACCTATTGTATCAAAACCATATGAAACTGAAACTGTGATACAGTCTGACCTGTGTGTTTTGTTGTGTAATGTTCCACCCTTGTTATCCATGCCTGTGCTCTCTGCTTCCTCCATATGGACATTTTCAACACTTGAAACTGCATTATAATAAATTTCCCCTGTCTCAGAACTGATGTAGTGGTCCTGGCACTGACCCCTAAACGAAACACAGGCTGTGTGTGTTGCTCTTCTGTTTGGGCCGTTGCTAGGTCACTTCAAATTCATCAGTCTCGCCCTCTTTTTTTTTTTTTTCCCAGCCCTGCCTTCGCTGCACTTACCCCAAACCCCCACCCCCAAACAAAGTTTTGGGACAGTCCGCTTGTGGCTTCAACATGCCGGCAAGCTGTGACGCAGACAGTCACGGGGACTTCAACAGCAGCTGGCCCCCTTTACAACTATAAATATCCTACAGTATATTCCTGAGGCACGGCCTTGTTACGAGGCTTATCCCACTGCTGCAATGCATGTAGGGACAGAGAGCAGGCCCGGTTTTCCGAACTCGCTAAATACCAGACATGGTTGTGCATTCCTGTTTATTAAGACAGCAATGCAACAAGAGAGACAGATGGGTCGGTGTGTGTGTGTGTGTGTGTGTGTGTGTGTGTGTGTGTGTGTGTGTGTGTGTGTGTGTGTGTGTAGGGTGGGAGGAAGGAATGTGTGGATTGAGGAGTGGAGGTGGGCAGTGGAGAATGAGATGAGGGGAAAATAAATTCAACACAGCTGAATTCGTTTGCTGAGAGAGAGAGAGAGAGAGAGAGAGAGAGAGCATGGAGGATAGCTGGTGTTGCCACATACAGAGTTGAAGTGCTAAACATGTAGTGACCAAAGAGTCTCATTTAGGAAATTACAACAGGTTTCTAAAAGCAGCTGTTTTGTCTGAGGTTCTACCCGTTTGTGTTAAAGCTGAATAGAAAGTGCTTAGGTGATGAACATTCTCAGTATCTGTGAAGTCGCATGTGTCAGCCTGGCTTTCACTTCCTCTGCATATTTGCTTGTTTTTACACCGTATGGTTTGCCAACTGAATGTTTCAGTGCACAATAAAAGAGAAGTGAAATGTGATTCCTGGTTTAAAATATTATTGTAAGAAGGGTAAAACACCCTGACTTTTACTAGGCAAAATACTTGTTTCTCAAATGCATCTCTGTCTTAACCTTGTCTAAGATTTTTATTTTATTTTATTATTATTATTTTTTTTTTTTACTTAAGCCTTAAAGTAGAATTTCGATAAAGAGGTAGACTGAAAGGTCCATTCGAATAAACAAGTTTCTTGTGCATTTTGAAATAAATTCCTTATCAAATTCCTTTAAACGGTATGGAAAATGGATGGATGGATGGATGGATGAATGGATGGATGTTCCTCACAGTTAAATTTGTTTCAGCCAATCTCATTTATAAGCCAATGAATCAATTATTTTTTATATTAATTCACATGAAGTAATCATTTAATCACATAAGTAATCATTGTTCATTTTTTTTGCAATAGCATTTAAGATTCATCCACAGAAAAGAGCAACACTAGAAAAAGAAAAAGAGCCTGTTGGAAATTTTAAGTAATTACATATAATTATATAATTCACATATAACAACAACAACAACAACAACAACAACAATAATAATAGTAATAATAATAATAATAATTATTATTATTATTATTATTATTATTTAATTATTACATATAATTATATAAATCATAAAATAATAATAATAATTATAAGTAATTTTAGATTTAGCTTTTTATATTCAGTTAGGACATTGGAATGTCCCATTCGGTTTGAATGGGAAACAAATGTGGAAAATAAAGTATGGCAAAAAATGACGCGTTATGTACAGCTTTTTATTCTTTCTATGTCAAATGTCTTAAAGCAAAAGATTTAGGAAATGTGTTTTGGTAGACTTGCATTAGATGACAAATAGAATGCAGAGTATTCAAGTATGATTTATTTATTTATTTGTTTGTTTGTTTGTTTGTTTATTTTTTGGCCATAAATATTCAGTGTAAAAAAAACTATCAGTGAAATTCATTCTGGCTGTCCTAATAGAAGTATGTTAAACTTAGAGTTTGCACAATGGATTCATTAAGAGTCATTTCATAATTGGAGCCCGGAATCAAAATCAGTTTGAAATGTGAGATTCTCACTCATACTGATCAAATATCAGTTTAATGCTGGTTAACCTGAACATTTTCGTTTATATTTCAATAAATATATTGAATTCGTTTGTTTCCTAGAGCTTTTTAGTTCTGAGTTGAAGATCCAGCTATGTGAATGCTACAGTCTATAGAATCACCGAGTCGGATCGTAAAACTTGTTAATTGTTCACATAGGACACTATTTGCCCGATTTGTAGGTGTAATGGATAAGATAAAGATCGCACAAGAGGTTTTTGTGCCATTTGTATCTCGTCTCTGAGAAAATGGACCAGAGAAAATGGGTTCAGTGAACAGCGCACTATATGAAGATAAATGTTTCTTTACACTGTGCTAATGGTTTCTTTCTTGTTCTTTTTTCCAGCTATATTGAATCCCAAAAACCCAAAAGAAGCACCAAAGTCCTTCAGCTTTGACTATTCATACTGGTCACACACCACGGTAATGTCACTTTCATGAATTTCTCCTTTCTCTTTCCTCTCCATCTCTTATAGGCATTTGAGTGAAAAAATGCCTGTTGTGCAGACTATAAGAGCAATTAATCTTCATCTTTCACAATACAATTCAAGTTAATTTGAGCTTTTTTCCTCTCATTATAGCCGGAAGACCCCTGCTTTGCATCCCAGAGTCAAGTGTACAATGACATCGGGAAAGAGATGCTGCAGCATGCCTTCGAAGGCTACAATGTTTGCATCTTTGCTTATGGCCAGACTGGTGCTGGCAAGTCCTACACGATGATGGGAAAGCAGGAAGAAGGACAGGAAGGCATCATCCCTCAGGTTCATATGGATTATCTTCTTTCCAAGCATAATGATGAAGGGAGGGAAAAGGACAGCAGAGGTGAATGAGTCAGGTTTATCTGAGCAGCAAGCATCGCCTGAAGACATTAAGGAATTAAGCTCTCTGTCTCGAGCATCTAGCAGTGGTTTGAGTTATTTGTGTGCTTTATCGATCCGTCTCTCCATGCTGCCTAATGCACCATTTTCATCCCTCCCCCTCTCCCCTTGCAGCTCTGCGAAGAACTGTTTGAGAAAATCAATGACAACAACAATGAGGATATCTCTTATTCAGTGGAGGTGAGTGGCACCTGTCTCCTGCAGACATTCCCAAAATCACCTTCCCACCTGACTCTCAGCAGACAAAAAAGAGCCCATGCTAGGAAAATCACAGTTCTGTTTTGAGCAATAAATGTACAGCAGTCCAATGGACTGGTATCCCATTCAAGGTAAATTCCTTCCTTGGTTCCCAGGATAGACTCTGGATCCACCATGACCCTGTCTAGGATAAATCAGTTACTGAATATGAATGAAAGAATGAATAACCAAAGAAAGGGGAAAATATTTGCTCACTCCAAAAATAAATGCTGTTTCATTTAGGCCAAATTTTAGCACATTGTCTTATATACGCAATAATTCCCATAATTCTGTTTACCGAACCAAAGTTTCATGAACGTTTCGACAAACACGGTGAGCCAAACGTTTGTTCTGACTAGTTCAGTCCAAGAAAGACTGGCCATGTCTGTCATTTTTCAGATTTAAAAAATGTAGGATCTATATCATACACTACAGTAATAAAGATATCAAAACTCAACATACATATGTTCATTTCACTGTTCTGTATGCTCGAGGTCACTACATCATCTGAAAATGTTATTATTTAAAATGTTTTTTTCTATATTCCGAATAAAAAATTACTGCAGTTACTAGACAACGTGCATTCATGAAATTTCTTCATTCCTGTCCCTAATTAGACCAATATATTAGATTTTGTTGCATCCACATTGGATAAGATTGAAGTTCTTTGACCTTCTGCTATTTAACCCTTTCTCACAGTACACTGGCAAATCAACTTATCTGACATTTTCAATCAGTATAAACAAATGAATTATTGTATCACCTCAAATCTGTTATAAGTTTAGTCAGGACACTGTTGGGTTTCTGTGTGTAGAGCATTGTGACACTGTGTATAGCTGCTGGTGAGCAGGGCGATGGGAAAGGGGCGGGCCCCCTGCTGGGCAAACAATTCACACCTCTCCACAATAACATTGGTACAGAGAAAAACGGACAGGCGTTTTTGAAAGTAAAACACTGTATACAACTGCCACAATAAAATTGTAACATTTAAACCTAGTAGGCTAGGTAAAAAAGAAATACCTATGGAAAAACTGCAAATTCTTAAAGCCCTGAGTGTCCACTTTCATATGAACCATTAACCACTGGAATGGAAATTCCATTTTTTGGCCTCTGGTAAAATGAAAGATCTTCTAAATCATAACATCTTTTTCTATATATAGGTGGCATACATGGAAATTTACTGTGAGCGAGTGAGGGACCTGCTGAACCCCAAGAACAAAGGGAACCTACGTGTAAGGGAGCATCCTCTGCTCGGGCCATACGTTGAAGACCTGTCCAAATTGGCTGTTACCTCTTATACGGACATCGCTGACCTCATGGATGCTGGTAACAAGGCCAGGTGAGAACATCAGCACTGCTCCGAAACAATTCCCAGTTCGATTTTCTTGAGACAAAGAGCTCAATGTGAAAACTTCAGTGTGGTTGATGGAAGGTGTCTGGGAGTCTCAGTGATTCTGACGTCTCGTTAGTGTGGGCAGTACACAGGAAAGCATTATGTTTGCTATAAATAGCAATTCTCGAGCGGAAGACTGTGACTTTCAGGGGACACGCTGATTGCGTGTGTTCTCTTGAGGAAGAGCAATGCGTCTCTAATCCTTCACTAGTGCTCTGAGGGTTTATTTGTGAAATGTGTCACATAAAACCCATTTCCAAGTGTATCCTTGACTACTGCTTTGCCGCTACAAGAGTAGCGTCTTTTTCTTGCATGCTCTAGTACTTTCCAGGATTATCCTAAGTAAGCGTCGCACTCTCTAGTGCAAACAAACCTAACTACAAATACCCTACTAGATGTGGCTTTTAGTGATTGCCTGTTCAGTTCTTAATGAAGAATATGGGTCAATGATATTTCACAGCAGGTGTATGAGAGGTGGGTAATAGGATGATATAATATAGATTACATCATGAAATACTTTTTTTTAAATTTAAATATACATATAACATAAACATAGATATCATCTGTACTTTTACAACATTAACTGACTTGATTGTTATTCAGTAACTGTAAATAAAATGCTATTTTCATTTGTCGGCACATTACAGACGGCTGTTCAAGTTCATTTTTTAACAGTCCAGTTATATAAAATTACTAAATGGCAACAACAGTTAAATTTTAATGGCTGCAAATGGATATAAATAAGAGAATTCGAGGTCGTTATGTTTTGTTTCGCAGTGGCGATTAATGTTACTGCTTTGCATTACTTTTGCACGGAGTCAAAAGATGAGATGTGTTTTGAATAAACACATACTTCTGTCTATTTGGTTTTCATCATCAACTTAAAAAAAAAAAAGTCCATGTCTTCAGTTGGTTATTCAGACAAGAGAGGGTAGATGAAATGAATAATCTATGAAAGTCTATGAAAACTCAAAAGTCTCTTGCTGCTAAGATGGGCTGCCTTCTGCTATATCAGTTACATGAATGAATGTGATTTCATATAATCCACAACAGTGGATCTGCACTGGTTCATGTTTTGAAAACTAGAGAACGATGGCCAGTTTTTCATTTTTTAAATTTTTTGCAAGTGCTCGGTTAAGATAGGTGAGCGATAGGATAATATAGTATTTCCTATTATAAGATTACAGTAAGCCAAATATATGTTAATTAAATCTATGTATAGACATGTTGTTGCTTGATCAATTGCCAGATTTCTTAGTTTTATTTTTAGCATTTATTTCTAAAAAATATGCAAATTTATCTGACAAAGGAATGTGTAAAAGTATCTAAAAACAGGCCGAATAATCTTAATCTGATTTATAATAATCTCAGAATAAGTTGATATAAATTTGCCCATATTTGAGATATTTTCACTAGCTAGGATATCAACATTAGTGTGTGATATTAGATGAGGTTTTGGTGTCATTGTCCCTCAACTCCTCTATTCTCTCCAGGACCGTGGCTGCCACTAACATGAACGAGACCAGCAGCCGCTCGCATGCCGTCTTCACCATCGTCTTCACACAAAGGAAGCATGACAACGAGACGGACCTGTCCACAGAAAAGGTCAGAATCATCACCTCAACCTACGAAAGCACGGTTGCACGGTTCGTCTCTGCAGGGAGAGAGGCGGCCATGCTGCAGGGCTCAGAGGGAGGGAGGTGTCCTACTTGTCCTGTGTGCAGCCAGTTGTGTGATGGCTTGAAGCACAAAAGCATCTCTGTTGCGTTGATGTATACTGTAGCCATTGTGCACTGTCACTGCATTAGCTTTTACTACACAGGCTGCACTTAAACCCTCTATTTAGCTGTACTCAACCCAGTGTTCCCTTGCCAGCCAAATATGAGGGCGGTAGAGCAGAAAAATGTAGTTTGGCTTATGAGCAAGCAAATCTGTGATGCACTTAGATAATCTGATGGTCATTTTTATAACTTGATGAAGACAAAAACAGCTGTGATTAATAAGGAATAGGAAGGTACAGAAAGCATGTAAAACTATGGAGACCACCTTTGTCTATTTTGTTGATTTGATTTGTGTCTTGAGGTATGAATGTCCCTCTGATATCTTGTTTCAGGTCAGCAAAATCAGCCTGGTGGACCTGGCAGGCAGTGAGCGCGCTGACTCGACTGGGGCCAAAGGCACGCGTCTGAAGGTACACCCTCGTTTTAGTGTCCTTTGCATGTGGCACAGGATTTTACAAGAACAGATGCTGCTTTAAAGAGACACTCTGAAATAACATTGACGCATCTGTTGCAACATGTCTTTATCACTTCCAGTGAAGCAGTAGTTTGTAGAACAATACTTTTGACTACAGCTGCTTTTGCCTGGTGTGTATTAAAGTGACAGAGCATTGAAAGAAAAAAAAAAAGGCAAATCCTGCCAAAATGCTGAGGCTAAAAAAAGCTAAATCTAGTTTTATGCTGCTGTATTACTTAAATGATATGAATGTCCTTGTCAAGGAGCACTTCATTTATCAGATGTCAAAGTCAATAAGTCGCTCATTTTTTGCTTCACAGGAAGGTGCAAACATCAACAAATCTCTGACTACCCTTGGAAAGGTCATCTCTGCCCTGGCAGAGGTGGTGAGTATTATCGAGCATTATTATGGAGTCTATTAGTCTGGCATGGACTTCCTGTCTGTCTGTCTCTCTTTCCTGCCTGTCTGACTGCAGTGCTGTAACACTGTGTGCTGTCTGTCTGTCTCTCTCCTGCAAATGCTTCCCTACCCAGGATAACTGTACCAGCAAGGTAAACTATGCTCCTGTGTTCCACCAGAATTCTCTAATTCCTATTTCAGTCAAGACGAACGATCAATCCCGGCATTGTCTAACCTTTTTCATGTTCAGTAGTGAACCTTTACCCATTATCCCTCAACCGTTAATGACTATTTTGTTTTGAAATTAACTGCATCATGGGTCTAACGCATGATCTTCCCAGAGTGGATTTTAATTGCTGTTTAACTGTGAAACAGAGCAAGAAGAAAAAGAAGACAGACTTTATTCCTTACCGAGACTCTGTTCTCACATGGCTCCTGAGAGAGAATTTAGGTATGTGTGCTCAGCCAACGACTTCAGATTAATAATAATTTGAAAAATGAAATAACTAAAACAAACAAACAAACAAATATGAACAGCAATAACATTTATTTATTTATAATGAATGACATTATTATTATTATTTGTTTGTTTGTTTGTTTGTTTGTTTATTTATTTATTTTTATTTTTTTTCTTTATTTGTATTTTTAAAAAGTAATTTACACAGTACCATTCATTCATACAGCCATGGCCAAAAGTTTTGAGAACGACACAAATATTAATTTTCACAAAGTCTACTGCTTCAGTGTTTTTAGATCTTTTTGTCAGATGTTACTAACTGTTACTGAAGTATAATCACAAGCATTTCATAAGTGTCAATGGCTGTTATTGACAATTACATGAAGTTTATGCAAAGAGTCAATATTTGCAGTGTTGACCCTTCTTTTTCAACACCTCTGCAATTCGCCCTGGCATGCTGTCAATCAACTTCTGGGCCACATCCTGACTGATGGCAGCCCATTTTTGCATAATCAATGCTTGGAGTTTGTCAGAGTTTGTGGGTTTTTGTTTGTCCACACGCCTCTTGAGGATTGACCACAAATTCTCAGTGGGATTAAGATCTGGGGAGTTTCCTGGCCATGGACCCAAAATGTCGATGTTTTGTTCCCCGAGCCACTTCGTTATCACTTTTGCCTTGTGGCGAGGTGCCCCATCATGCTGGAAAAGGCATTGTTCGTCACCAAACTGTTCTTGGATGGTTGGGAGAAGTTGCTCTCTGAGGATGTTTTTGTACCATTCTTTATTCATGGCTGTGTTCTTAGGCAAAATTGTGAGTGAGCCCACTCCCTTGGCTGAGAAGCAACCCCACACATGAGTGGTCTCAGGATGCTTTACTGTTGGCATGACACAGGACTGATGGTAGCGCTCACCTTTTCTTCTCCGGACAAGCTTTTTTCCAGATGCCCCAAACAATCGGAAAGGGGATTCATCAGAGAAAATGACATTACCCCAGTCCTCAGCAGTCCAATCCCTGTACTTTTTGCAGAATAGCAGGCTGTCCCTGATGTTTTTTCTGGAGAGAAGTGGCTTCTTTGCTGCCCTTCTTGACACCAGGCCATCCTCCAAAAGTCTTCGCCTTACTGTGCGTGCAGATGCACTCACACCTGTCTGCAGCCATTCCTGAGCAAGCTCTGCACTGGTGGTGCCCCGATCCCGCAGCTGAATCAACTTTAGGAGACGGTCCTGGCGCTTGCTGGACTTTCTTGGGCGTCCTGAAGCCTTCTTCACAACAGTTGAACCTCTCTCCTTGAAGGTCTTGATGGTCCGATAAATGGTTGATTTAGGTGCAATCTTACTAGCAGCAATATCCTTGCCTGTGAATCCCTTTTTGTGCAAAGCAATGATGGCTGCACGTGTTTCCTTGCAGGTAACCATAGTTAACAGAGGAAGAACAATAATTTCAAGCACCACCCTCCTTTTAAAGCTTCCAGTCTGTTATTCTAACTCAATCAGCATGACAGAGTGATCTCCAGCCTTGTCCTCGTTAACACTCTCACCTGTGTTAACGAGAGAATCACTGACATGATGTCAGCTGGTCCTTTTGTGGAAGGGCTGAAATGCAGTGGACATGTTTTTTTGGGATTAAGTTCATTTTCATGGAAAAGAGGGACTTTGAAATTAATTGCAATTCATCTGATCACTCTTCATAACATTCTGGAGTATATGCAAATTGCCATCATAAAAACTGAGGCAGCAGACTTTGTAAAAATTAATATTTGTGTCATTCTCAAAACTTTTGGCCACGGCTGTACAATGCAGGTCACAGAAGATGAGAACAATATAATGTGATGATAATAATAATAATAATAATAATAATAATAATAATAATAATAATAATGCTTGAAGTTTGGGAACCCTTTAGAATTTTCTATATTTCTGCATAAATATGACCTATATGACCTAATGTGAACCTAATTAAACACATGGGACAAAAATATTATACTTGGTCATTTGTTTATTGAGGAAAATGATATATATGGGTTCCTATGTGGCCTCATGGACTATTACACACCTTGCTCTTGGAGTGATCGTTGTTGGTTGACCACTCCTGGGAAGGGTAACAGTGGTCTTAAATTTACTCCATTTTACACCATCTGTCTGACTGTGGATTGGTGGAGTCTAAACTCTTTAGAGATGGTTTTGTAACCTTTTCCAGCCTGAGGAGCTTCAACAACTCTTTTTCTGACGTCCTCAGAAATCTCCTTTGTTCGTGCAATGATGCACTTTCACAAATGTGTTGTGAAGATCAGACTCGGATAGATCCCTGTTCTTTAAATAAAACAGGGCGCTCATTCACACTTGATAGCCATCTCATTGATTGAAAACACCTGATTCTAATGTCACCTTCAAATTAAACTGCTAATCCTAGAGGTTCACATACTTTTGCCACTCACAGATATGTAATATTGGATCATTTTTCTCAATAAATAAATGAACAGGTATAATATTTTTGTCTCGTTTATATATACAGAAAGCAAAAGGTTATTTAAAGCACTGTGGTCTGTAGCAACTGTAGGTGCTTCTTTCTCAAGGTCTCTCCTGATCCTGTCCTATCCTGTTGCATTGTTTCCAGATTTTTCTGCTAAGATTAATGTTTGAAGGAAATTGATTTTTACTTGTATTAACTTCCAATTGCTTTTTGTTCCAGGTGGGAACTCGAGGACTGCTATGGTGGCTGCTCTGAGCCCTGCTGACATTAACTATGATGAAACCCTGAGCACCTTGAGGTACACTATACTCCATTACGTTACACTTCATCATGGCCCTTGTCTACTCTCTCTGTTTGTGGGGTGCCGCGAAAGAAAATTAAAGTACCATAGAATTTAAAAACATGATTTAAAAACGGTTTACTCCTTTTGGGTGGCTTAATCTGATTATGGAGATTTTAAAAAGTAGGCTCAATAAAGATGTTAATTATTCGAGAATAACAATGAGTAACTAGAAAGGTTTCGCAGTAGGATGTACTTTGAACTAGCACGGCAGCTAAATAAATTGTGAAGTGTTTATTTGAACAGATTTGACTGTAATGATTTATAAATCACTGAGATTATGACAAAGCAAATAAAAACTTCAGTACAAAAAAAAAAAAAAATCACGCGCTCATATCTTTCCTGTGATAAATTAAGGCTAGTTTCATAGCAGTTAGCTAGCTGACTAGCTATCATTGCATTCTGACATTCATTGCTAAAACCAGTGTAGTTGGGGCTTGGAGTGTGTCTAATTTGCATATTCTTGCATATTCATCAGAATAACGGGGGTAGAGATATTACTAGACCGTTTTACCAACTTTATTATCTATTAATTGTTTGAGATTACACGTTTAACATTAATTAGCTGCCAAGGTCCATTTTTGTTCCTTATTAATTGTGAGAGATAATATGAAGCTTTAGTCTTTGCTTTTTATTTTCTGTTTATTTCCACTCCTCCTCTGTCTCTTTCTTTCATTCTCCATCTTCCTCTTTGCGCTTCGTGCTTCACTTCACCTCGTACACTTTCACACGCCCACAGATACGCCGACCGAGCCAAGCAGATCAAGTGCAATGCCGTGATCAACGAAGACCCCAACGCCAAGCTGGTGCGTGAGCTGAAGGATGAAGTCACGCGCTTGAAGGATCTGCTCAGGGCCCAGGGTCTTGGGGACATCCTGGACAGTAAGTCGGGGCACAGCGCCTCCAGCAGGCCACCATATCCCTCACCCATCATCCAGCACAATACATATATAAAACTGGCCAGGCTTTCTTCTATCTTCATCTCTGATTTGATCTAATGCTTTGCTTTCTCTACATTAGGGACTTTAGGCTTCGACAGCTGCGGGGACGGCTACGGTGAGCTGAAAGAAACGATGCTAATTTGCGCATGTGTGAATTTGACTTGCTGCTTTCTGCCGCCGTAGCCTGTTGCTCTGCTATGGCAAAAACACCAGTTTGACATAGTTTCCATAGGTTTAGACGACTTTAGTTTGCGTTTTTATTTTGTTACATTATTTTATATAGACTAGAAAAAAAACACTACCCTTCCAATGTAATGAGAGCAGATTTTTTTTTAAAGCACACTGGCTAATTTGTTCAATTTTTGCCTTTTCCAAAGCTATTTCATCTGCTTTTAAGTAACATTATGCCGTAGCCATCCCTACCGTTGATGCTTAAAGTCAAAATGGTCTTCACACTACTCATGTTTCTAGACCAAATCTCCTTCACCAAAACGTTTAACAGAAAGACAGATAGGCACACGTTTATGAATTTTTATATATATATATATATATATATATATAGGTGTGCATGATCGCTGATAGGTTAACTATTAAGATAATCAGAATTTTGTAGGCCTTAAGACTTAAAGGCGTATAAGACTCAAAAAAAAAAAAAATGGCTAGTGAGATAAATAAAGTTGTTTCCCCATTCTTATTCCTGACAATTTAATTAAACATTATATAACTTTGTTATATTAGAATAATTCAATTTCCTGCATGCACTTTGTAGCATAACATAAGATCGTTCCACCACACCTCCATTCTTTAATGTACATGTCTCGAACTGCCTCCTCCATCACCCCGCTACTCGTCCTCTCAACTCTGACCTCTCACCCTTCTCCTCTTCTTCCTGCTTTCCTTCAGTCAAGCCAATGGGGAATGTTTACCCTGGAAGTGAAAGCAAATGTGTGTATATGTGTGTATGACATTGCATCATCCTTTCCTCCATTTCTCTCTCTCTCTCTCTCTTTCTCTCTCTCTCTCACTCTTCCTTCTTGTTGCTGAGAGCTTAAGCATCGCTTCTGGCTCTCTATGAAGTCAGACCTCTGCATGTCTGCATTTCTCATCCTGCCAAAGCTTTAGGCACAAGGAGTCCCAGACAAATTAGGTGTAGTTGGTTTAAGAGCTAGGGGCAGATGTATGGGGATGATTTAGCACGCTGTCTGCATGCTGTGCACTTACTGTTTTTCTTATATGACAGATGGATTGGATTGTGCAGTTTCAATTAAAGACCAAGAATTAATGCACTTTGCCCCACCTCTGTGCACTAAAATACTCCATGTACAAGTCATTATAGTCATTCGTAACTCTACTCCATATTGTTCACAGTATATTCGGCCATGAAGGAACTGTACTTCTTTTTCATTTTAAATAATTTTCCACTTAAGTCATTTGTAGTCAGATTTGCATGTTAAGTTAAAACAGTGAACAACTTTGGGTGACCCAGATTTCTACTTAAACTACACCTCATTAACCTTATTATTAATCCAGTGCAACACTAATGAAACAAACATTACACATTCACTAGCCATCTTAATGGGAACCATTGGCATAAGTCCAGTGCATAAAATCATGCAGATACAGGTCAAGAGTGTTAGTTAATATTCAAATCAAACATCAGAATGGGGGAAAACTGTGATCTCAATGACTTGGCATAGTTGTTGTTGCCAGTCGTGCTGGTTTGAGTGTTTCAGAAACTGCTGATCTCCTGGGATTTTCACACACACCACTCTCTAGAGTTTACTCAAAATGTTGTGAAAAACAAAAAACATCCAATTCTGCGGACGGAAAAGCCTTGTAGAATGTAGAATGGCCAGACTAGTTCGACTGGTACAGACAGGAAGGCTACGGTAACTCAAATAACTACTCTTTACAATCGTGGTGAGCAGAAAAGCATTTCAGAATGCACAACACGTAAAACCTTGAGCCCTGAACCAACCTGCCTTGCACCAACAGCCATGCCATGGTCAAGGTCACTGAGCTCACATTTTTTCCCCCCATTCTGATGTGTGAACATTACCTGAAGCTCTGGACCTGTATCTGCATGATTTTTTTATTTTTATTTTTTTTACATTGTACTGCTGCCATATGATTGGCTGACTGCATAATTGCATGAATGAATAGGTGGCCAAGTATTAAAATAGGTTGTGAGTGTACACCAGACATAGTCAGACATTTACTGGCTAACATAATGCATTTGAGGTAAAGGGAAAGTTGTGGAAATTTTATTTTGGCCAAACTATTCCTTTATTCCTTTACATTGTCCCATTTAGCTATGACCTAATTTTCCCCCCACTGCATTTCTCTCTTTGTGTAAGTAAAAGTTTTTTTTTTGTTGTCATGTAACTATCCATTACAGGTGACAGTATTGAGTCTATGCACTACAGGAGAAAAGGTGCATTCTTTTTTTTTTATTATTTTTTTTATGTGTGCAGAAATAGAGGTGGATTTTAGTGAGTTGCTGTGCAGTGTCCGATTGCTCTAGTTTTTAACCATGATAGCATTTAGACATCTACCACTTCCCTTTGTCCCTGGTTCCATCTCCTTTCTTTGCCTGTCCTTGTCCTGGTCTCGTATCCTGTTACACACACACACACACACACACACACACACACACACACACAGAGTGTTCCTCTTTTTAAAAAATCTACAGGAGCGAAAAAGCAAAGAAATTTGTGCTCCTTTTTCCATCTGTCTGGGAGTTCTTGACTTTCACTAAGAGATCAGTGTGTGTGCATTCAGTTGCTCTAGCGTTAAAAATGTTTTTAAAACCCAGTAGCGTGCACTGGCTGTTTAAATTGCATGAATCCTGCACATGGAGCGGAAATGTAACGCTTTGCCGCTCAGCAGCTGTAGCACCCTGGAAGTTTCAGGAGAGATCCATTTATCACACAGGCACTGAATAGAGTGAAAAGGCGACTGAAATCTCTCTCCAGCCCCCCAGTGAGAGGTTTCAGCAGTCCATTCTCAGTCACCTCAGATGCTCCCATGACAATTTTATGGAGCTCTGTGGTTCTGCTCTCCAGCACTGAGAACACAACGACATTCCGAATGACTGGGGTGTGTGTGTGTGTGTGTGTGTGTGTGTGTGTGTGTGTGTGTGTGTGTGTGTGTGTGTGTGTGTGTGTGTGTGTGTGTGTGTGTTTGTGTGGGTGTGGATGTGTGTGAGTGTTGAAAAGCCCACAGCATCACAGTTTGGAAGTGCAGCATGTATTTTCATATAACCCCCTTCCCCTTCCTTTTCTCTCTCAGTCTTTGGCCTCTGCGCTGCTCTTCTCACTTCATGTCTCTCTCCTCTTCTGAAGTAAAAGTGGTTTTCACACAGGTCCAAATCATCAGTTTGAAATTAATCAATTGTGCACCAATGGGTTTACCTCCTCAATGCAGTTTGATTATACATGAAACTAACATTATTTTTGGCATTAAATAACATTAACAAACTATAGACTTTTTACTTATACACCAAAGTATTACTTATTTGTATTGAATAATTTTCAGTAATATTCAATAATAATAATAAAAAAAAAAATGGACCAAATAAGGCAGATAATATACACCTGCTTTAACCAATGTTTATTCCATTAATAAATAAATAAACATATGCTAGGAATATGATGTAATGATGTAGCTGGTTAACAGGCAAAGTTTGTAAATGAAGCAGAATGGTGAATTTCAATATTTACACCTGGAGATCCAAATTCAGTTGATTTATATGATTATATGAAATGAGACGTTGTGGTTGTTCCACAGTATTAAATGCAACTATAAACAGATCAAATATGATGTGTCATTCTGTAACTAATAAAAAGAATGTAATCTTTGGTAAATTGATGTGGTATAAGCGGAATAGAACACTTCAGGACATGCTGTTATAGGAAAATAATCAATGATAAGGTGGTGTGATGCAGCAAGATGCAAAGTGAAGTTGATTAATTTCCTAAGACAGGACATCCTGAAGTGTTTTATTCTTGTACTGTATCGTTTACCACAGCAATTTGCCAACTATTTTAATTAATTAAAGAATGACACATACAGTACTTTTTATCCATTTATAGTTGTATTTTTTTTTTTGTAGTGGAACGTCTATGAAACAAGTTATGACTTACATTAAAGCAGCTGTAAAGAATCTTTTGCTCACCAGTCTCTTGTTTTCTCTCTCTCTTGAACTTAAAAAGAGAAAAAAAATCTTTTCATGTTGCATAGAAACCGGAAAGAGAGAAGTTCTCTGGAATAAATTAGTCGATGAAGGTGTGCTTAGAGAACATTTAAACAAACCTCAAGTGTTACTTACTTTCTTACTTTAACGTTATGGTTTATTAATGCTGTGGTTTATTAAGACTAATGTTAGTTATGGTATATGGTATAGTTATAGTAAATAACATTAGTTGAGGGAACCTTAATGTAAAGCAGAACCATTTTTATATTCGCTAAAATTTCTACAGTATTAATTTCACTCGGGTTCATACTCCGTAGACTGATGGGTGATAAAGCACCCCTTTTTTCAAGATTTGCACTGGACAATGATAGCCCATACGTCTGACAATAATTCATTCCTATTTAATTAGTTATTAAAATTGTTATTAAACCTGACATACCTGCAGTTTACCTGCACCAGGCGTAATGGCAAAGTCACAATTATTCTCCCCAGTTCGAAGTACATTACACATAAACAGACAGGTATGAAAACCACTGCTTTCTCTACCTCATCTTTGGATCACTGTGTTTGTTTTTATCCTGTACTGTGTACTGTGTGTCTTACACTAGTCTTTCCTCCTCTTTGCCCCTTCTCTCTCATTCTCTCTTCTCACCTGTCTCTGCCACTTTCACTCCTCTCTTTCTCCTCTCGTCCTCCATTTCCTCTCGTGTCTCGTCTGTGGCTCAGACCTGAAAGATATTCACAACAGTCAGCATAGATACTTGCTTTCTTCCGAGAACCAACGGCCTGGCCATCTCTCCACAGCGCCTATGGGTTCTCTCACAGCCTCGCCGTCGTCCGGCTCTCTGTGCAGCCCCACAGGCCTGCAGTCCGTCTGCAGCATCCAGGAGCGCATCATGTCCACTCCCGGAGGAGAGGAGGCCATCGAGAGGCTCAAGGTACGTCATCACCAGCACTGTCGGCTATTAATGCTGAGTGATATGATGATATAATTTTGATATTGGGATCAATTATGATTCAGTACATTTTTCTGAAATATTGCTCAGTAACGCTAGTTTTATATCAGTTAGCTCACTGGATGCTCAAATATTCCTACTATTCCATGTTATTTATTGTAGACATTAAATAAAATTCCACAACAATAAACATAACTATAAACAGATCAAATGTACACTATGTTATGTAAAATAAACAGTTGTTACTGTGGGCACATTGCTGTAGTATCAGAGGAATAAAACACTTCAGGATGTGCTGTTATTGAAAAAAATAATCCACCCGGTCATTATTTTTCAATACTAACATGCCTTGTTGTGTTTTATTTCTTCAGTTGTACCACAGTGCTGTTGGATTCTCGAGTCTCGAGTTAATTTTCTATGACAGCAGTGCTGGCTGTAGATTAAATCACAGATTTATTTTCTAATATGTTAATAATATAATATTATTAATAGTAACAGCTAATTCACTGACTTGTATTACAGACAATCCACATAATTCAAACCTATAACAAACCGATTATGTGAGAAGTGTTGTCATAACAAAGAAAGTGTTGAAGCTTTGTGTAAGGAGAAAGTTTATTTAATGTTTCTGGAAGGAGTTTCCAGTATTACTGAATTGTAGCAGTCAGAGGTAAAGCTGAAAAGTCTTCAGGGTAAGACTTTGTGTCCTGTGGTTTATCAGTAACATGACAATCTGCATTTTTTTTAGTCTTAGTAACTTCATGAGAGAGAGAAAAAGGGAGATGCTGTTAAGGGAATGAATGTTTATAGCTGTAATAACATATAAATGAATATAAATTAAGTGTAACTAGTGGACGGAAGAGCATGGTGTGCCTTTCTGTAATAAAATGTAGGCAAATTGTTCTAGAAGTGGAATAAAACACTTCGCGGCAGGCTGTTATGGAAAATAATCGACCACCCCATCTTGTTTTATTTCTTACTTATCAGTTTGTCACATATATTCGTTTAAAATGGATTGATACTGTTTTGCTAGCATAGTGTTAGGGTTAGGGTTAAAGCTATTGATTGTGATGTATAACATGTATCATGAAAATGTGTTCAGGTATGATGTATTTACCATATTTTCCACTCTCCTCGCACTCCCGTCCTGTCATCTTTTAAGCTAAAATCCCAAAGCTACAGGCCATATTGCTTTTTCTAATATATATATATAGGAAAACAGAGCAGAGTTCAGTGTATGAATCCTTTTTTTAGCTCTAATCGGATTTAGAAAGTGCTTCTGCCTCTGAGCTTTGTTTGCTGTGTTGCCATGATGAATATTTCCACTGAATGAGGGTATGAGCAGTTCAATGGAAAACACGCGGCTAGTGAGCTCTGCTCCAGGCGTCTCCTGATCCCACATCCTACCCGGACCTGACTCCTTCATGAGCTCATAGGCTTGGCCCAGGAGATTTATTCCTAATGTTCTGCTGCTGATAAGTGGTAACATGAGAAAGGTTTGAGGGATTTTATCCTTAGTTGTGATGTCGAGCTGAGAATCCTGTTAGAGAGTAAAGATCTATTTGAGGAACCGCTTCGAAAACCTCCGTTTTTGTCCACGCATGAATAATTGAATGTGGAGGTTATGGACAGTTATTATTTTTAACACAAGGCAAACACGACCATCTCGTCATGTTCCTCCTATTAGCGATGAATGTACATGCGTCATCCTCATGCGTCCTCTCCGTCTCGCTCTAGCGCTCTCTCTTATTCGCTTGCTCACACTCTGTTCGAGTTAGAGCATCTCGCCTTCCGGAACTGTAGTTTCCATGGTTACAGCCATGGCCCGCACTTTTGTGTCATCCAGTGACGTCAGCCGCCAACGCAGTTCAGAAATCAGACCGAAATAGTCTGTTCTTTGTGGGTATTAGTCTTAATAAGGACAAGAGAAATTAGTAAAGACATTATTATTATCTGTTATGTCGTATGTTGATCGTAAATATGAGTGATTTGCATCAGTGAGGCATAAAAAGAATTTTTTCATGTAGCAATGATTGGCACTATTGGATCACTATTCCTAGGAATACTTCATTGGTAGGACTGTATATCCAGTTCTTTATGATCTGGACATTATAATAAATATTTTATATTTTATCAAACGGTCAACATTTTACACAGAACACTGTTGAAAATCAAAAGGAAAACAAGTGCTGCTTTCGAGAACAACAGATGGCATGGGTGTTAACCCTTTAGGAAGGATTTTGAAGGGGGGGTTTAGACTGTAAACTTCCTGTGTTAAACTTCCAGATGGTCAACTCTTATTGTTTACTCAGGACAATAAGCAGAGAGACAATAAATAATCCAGTTTCTTTAGTCTAGCTCTATTTTCCACTCCTAGGCAGAGAACGCTTTATATTATAGTACTCTCACCCTCAAACAGTATAGCAGTCAGTTACAGAGAGCAAAGTGTTCTTCACTTTGGTGGCTTGGTGGTAGGATTTTGAATAAAATAGTAGAATAAGTCTGTCTGCAGCTTATTCAGATTATACAGATTTTAAACAAATTATATAAGAACTACATCTGACTGGCTTTGGGCATTACTGTCCTTTTGTCCTTGGGTTTGACAAGTTCAATGGATCCTTTACAAATCAATATTGTTTAATCATTTAACATGGCAGGGTGTCTTCTGAATCCAGTGTCTGAAGTATAAAATAAAAATAAACAAGTTCATGTGAATAAGCACATTCCACAAAAATCAGTCACATTTTATTTTATTTTATTTGCACTAGCGGGCACTATAGTATTGCATAGTGTATATTTACATTCAAATACATCACGGTTATAGCAGTTATGTTGTTCTTGCCTGTAATGGCTGACATTGCAAGAGCATGTCTGTCTCCCCCTACAGGAGTCTGAGAAGATCATAGCAGAGCTGAATGAGACCTGGGAGGAGAAGCTGAGGAAGACCGAGGCTATCCGGATGGAGAGGTCAGTAAAGGTGCAGCTGAAAGGAAACGCCGCTAATGTCTAGAACAGTGTTCTATGATCTCCCACATGTTATATCTCACATCATGGTCGCAGCCTTTTTTTTTTTTTTTTTAAAGAAATTATTTTCTCCTGTTCCAGTCGACAGCCATTAGCCTATTTTTAGTCTTTTAAAAGTGTGCATCTTTTGACTTCTTAAACTACAGGCCTGTTATTCGGTTACTGGTTTTAACGCATTGCTAATGTTAATATTAATTACTCAATGAGTACAGTGAAGTTAACAGGAGAAGTGTGTAATTATGTGAGTGAAGAGTCCTGGGAGTTTAAGGGGTTGAAATATAGGCAGTTTCAATCCTAGTCCCTAAACAGTCCGTACAGAATTTCTTTTTGATTGTTGCAGCCAAAAGGCTTGATTTTGCTGAGGCTTTTTTCAAAATTTTTGACGCAAGTTGCGCAGTTCTTTCTGCTCTTTTTTTTTTTTTTCTTTTCTTTTCTTTTTGTGCTGAAAATGACTTGAATTGGCAAAATCGCTATCGCAAGAAATAATTTTACACGGTCTTTCGCAGTGATGTTTGTTAGTAAATGAGTCCTTTTAGCTGTACTCACGTTCGACGCACGTGAATCGTAGAGGGCTTCGGCTGAATGTGCGTTGTTATGACGTCACATGGCACATCTTGGCCCAAATCTGTGGTAATTTTGAAAAATTGCAAGCTCCTCTGAATATTGCAGAGTTTTTGCATTAATTTCTGCAATTGCAAGATCGCGAAATCCTGGAGGGACTCTTTAATGAAACACATTTAATGTAATATTTGAGTTCTTTATAATACCATCGTTGTCACAATTTTTTACCACATTGATGTTGAACTCTCAATTCTGATTCTGATCAGAAGTTGTTATTTTTATATCAGCAGCTCTGCCAGTAGTTCTGGCTGCAAAACAAAGCACAGGTTTGCACTCATTCTAATTGTTTCTATAGTAACAAATTAAAGAAGGACTCGCTTGGCAGAGGCGCCACATAAATCTATATGGTAAAGTTTTCCGTGATGAGACGTGTATTTACCATTTATGGAAGACGTCTCCAGTTTCAGCGCTTTGTAACAGTCAGAGATGAAGTTTTCTGACACAGGAAATTCTTCAGGACCTAGGGTTGTTTGTGCTGTGCGGTTTCTCGGTAACATGACAAGTGTGCATTCTTTCTCTTATTAACTTCTTTGATTGATGGAGAAAAAAAGAGGAAGGCTGGTGAATTGTTTATAGTTGCTATAACGTAAGTGATAACAGGAACTAACTTGTAACATGAGCAGATGTTTCACAGCATTAACTATAAACGGATAAAAAGTATGATGTATCATTCTTTTAATAACTGAAAATCGTCAGCGTTGCCGGATTGCTGTGTTATAAGAGGAATAAAAGACTTTTGGATGTGCTGTTATTGGAAAATAATTAATTTTGGGGAAGTAATCATTGTAGCATCACACTATCTATTCCTTACATATTGACAGATTTATTGTACTTATTATTTTGTTAAGGCTTTTAATATGGCTGCTGTTCCCTGTGTTTATCAGTGTATAATAAAAAAAATATTACAGTTGTGCTGGAAAACCAAAATTATTATTTGAAAACCCAAAGAGTTATGTTCACAATGCTTTTTTTTTTTTTTTTTTTTTTTTTTTTTTTTTTGCGGGCCCAGGCTGAATTTGTTAAATATTTTGCCTGGCATGTATTTAATAGGTGTCTTTCTGTCTCCTCAGAGAGGCTCTGTTGGCAGAGATGGGCGTTGCAATCCGGGAGGACGGGGGAACCCTGGGTGTCTTCTCTCCTAAAAAGGTACAACATCTGTGCAGTTCAAGAGGCCATCATCACCTTCTGTTGTAGCTGCACACTCAAACTATGCATTAATTACCTTTTGGTTTGCTTGTGTTCATTTCCATGTACAAGTGTACTCATATTGAGAGTGAGACAATATTGAGACAATTCAAATTCATTTGATTTCCTTGTCTTTTGTACATTTATTTTGCTTACCTTGTGTTGTGGATTTATTAGTTTGGTCATGACAAACCATCTTCCTTGTCAGTGGAAGATTTTAGTGTTTTTTCATCTAATCAGGTTTGTATGAGTGTTTCGAGTAGTTTCCTCCATTATGTAGTGGGAATTTATTTCTAACCAACCTAAATCCCAGTAGTAGATTCTAGGCTTGTGCGATACAATAAACAATAAACGATACAATAAACGATAATCATACAGAAGCAATATCCTAAAAAAGAGAGACAGGACACAAGCATTTCTACTAGGTGAAATATTAGCAACTGTGCAGTCAGGAGCTGCTTGTTGGCAGTTGCACAGACTCAGCTCACCTCAGTAAACAGTGAAACAAAAACAAAAAAACAACAACATTAAAGTACATTTTCAATATAACCCTTTTAGAAATTGGTTGTCTAATGTGTACATGACCAACATTTTCTCTGTTAATCTGCCTCTTAAGGTGTTTGAATGCACCTGAGTGCTGACCAGTGCAGGAGGGGAAGAAAAAAAAACAAACAAAAAAAAACCCCACCGTATTTAAACACTTTCTTTTTCCATATTAATTATTCCATAATAATATGCTGATTGGCTCATCTCCTTTTTTCTAATACTAAATTGCTTAAATTGCAAAATGCATAAAAGTTGTCGGGACTGGAAATATAAATGTAGTAAACCCCACTGGAGGTCGTGGCAGTGTAATATTGTGTAGCGATTATTAAGTTATAAACTTTCATAATAACATTATTATAATAATAATATTATATCGCACAAGCATCCTAGATTCTGTAAAATATATTTAAGACAATTTTCTAAGAATAGTTTTGATGTCTGTGTGTTATGTGTGCTTGATAATCAGCAGTGGAGACTGACAAAGTGTAGACATGATAAAACATGTCTCATGTCTTATGTTAAGAGGGTTAACTAAAGCTAGTTCAGTCATTTGTCATTTGTCTGAGATAATTGTCCAAATGAGCTGCCTGTTAATACACTGACAATACATTTCTAGTGCAGTTTAGCCAAACCTAAGCATGGTCTAGATTGATCTCCAAGGAAAAAAATTTGGAAAATGAATTGTATGGCATCACTGAACTGTGATCTCCCAGTGAACTGTGAATGCCACTCGGGAACATCACACTAGCTCTAGTCATGATTAGTGTTACTGTGTCCGGAGGATCTGACAGCACAGATTCTTCAACCTGACAGAAAAATAGGGGCAGAGGGATAATGAAAATAGAGTGAAAGAGTGGTAGGTGTGCGAGGGCCGCTGTCAGCGAGGCACTCTCTAACTCCACGTGTCGCTCAGCTGTGCTTAATAACTCAGTTTTCCCAGTTAGCTTAATATATAGCTCCTACATCAGTCCCTCTCTTCCCTTCTCTATTACCTCTCTGTCATTCATATGTGATCTAAAGCAGTCTGATTTTCTCCATTTTGATTTCATTTGTTTTTTCACTCATTCTTTTTTCCCCATTGCCTCCCTTAACTGGGTTGATCCTGCCAAATAGCTTTACACTGAAAGGCCTTGTGATCTCTTTGCTGACTTTAATGGGGTGTTTTCCCCAAAAAAGGTTGGTGGTTAAAAAGTAGACTCATTATTATGCAGTAGATGCTTAAAATAGGCATGCTTTGTATAATCCCGTGTATTTTTTTTCTCCTGTAAGTCCTTTCCAAAAGTAGCGCTGAGTTTGTACAGCACTAGTATTCCTCCTGTGTACTTACTGACAGTCTGTAAGCGCAACAACTGTCTCGGGTAGATTCATTAAATCGTGTATCTCTCTCCACAGACCCCTCACCTGGTTAACCTGAATGAGGATCCTCTCATGTCAGAATGCCTGCTGTACTACATCAAAGACGGAGTTACAAGGTATGGAAACACTCCCTTTGCTCCTTAGCTGTCTTCTTTAGATTCACACACCTTCAGATTTTCGCGATCCCGAAAAATGAGCTCTCTGTCCTCCCTCATAGGGAAACAGTGGCTTCGTGTAGGATTCACTGGATCACTTTCTATATTTTAGCATATTCATAAGTCATTATAACTGTGCTTATAATTCTTTTCTTCTTTTGTACATTGGTAATGATTCCTTGTAAGAAGTTTAATCTTACAGTACACCAGTAATGCATGGTAAAGCTCTAATAATGGGCTGTAAATGATTCGTTGATCGCTTATAATCATGTTTTACAGCACGGTCTACCATTCATGATAATGCCATGTGGTATACTGCATAATTCTAAAGCTATAAACTATAATATTATTAACAATTATAAAACGGTTATAAACATTTCAACTCATTATTCAATGCCTCCAAAAATGACATGAATGCATGTATGTAGCACCTAAGATAGCTTTGTGTTCCTCCAAGGTTCATTAGGTGCTACATACTGTATGTGCACCCTTATCAGTTTTGGATGTTTTGTAACGAAGCCCCCCCCCCCCCCCCTTTTTTTTTTTAAAGGAATAATGTGATGACATTTTGTGTGTATAGTGTTTCTAAGATTTTTACTAAATATTACAGTTGACACTTATGTTAAAACATAATTATATGTCACATTATCAGAACTTAATGAGGCAAAGTTTATATGCTTCCAATGAATTATTACCAGCTTTCAAAGAATTGAAGAAATAGCAAACAGTTATAATGATTTATGGGTATGGGCTTCATAGAAACTGGTACCTTCTGGGTTTTTTTTTTTTTTCATACTACACTGTCAGACTGGAGCTTGAGCAGATGTTTCCAGGTCAGTGGTGCAGCTTTATGTATGTCCCTGTAGGCCAGCTAGCGAGTGATTGTGCCTCTGTGTTGACAGGGTGGGCCAAGCCGATACAGAGAGAAGGCAAGATATTGTTCTGAGTGGAGCGCACATCAGAGAGGAGCACTGCATCTTCCGCAGCGAGCGGAACGCCAACGGAGATGGTGGGGTTTCGCTGAAATCACACCATCTGTTTGTTATGCAAACGGATTTATAGGAACACTCAGCATTTTTCAAGCCATGTACCGTGTCTGTAGTGTATCTGTGATTATCACAGAAAAGAATTTCAGCACATTTCTCTATTATGAGGGGGGGGAAAAAAAAAAAAACAGTTTGTTGGAAACTCATATAATGGAAGGGTGAGAGCAGTTCTAAGAGTAAGAGCTTAATTAAATACTTTTGAGTGAATCATTCATTAAAGTGTTGATTTAATGTATCATCAGCCTATCATCTTTAGAATTGTCTTATTCAAATGTATCCTTTGTTTTGCATTATTTCTAGCTGTAGGGACTCAGATTTCGAAAGGTTAAATGTTTCTTTGATTACAGGATAATGTGGAGAGTTAGTGGCTTCTGCATTGTTCTGAGAGTCATTTATATTGCAATGTGAGCTAATTGAGTCTAGGCTGATATTCTGGTGCTGGGTTGTGACTGAGTGATCTTTCTGCTGGCTCCACAGTGATCGTATTGCTGGTGCCGTGTGAAGGCTCGGAGACGTATGTGAATGGCAAGCGTGTGAACGATGCTGTGCAACTGCGCTCAGGTGAGTCCTAAAGCCTCCACTCACTACACAGTGCTTCTGTATGGAGTGTAGAAGGAATAAACCACAATGGGGCATGTAGTTATAGGAAAATAATCAACACTGGGGAGGTGTAATTAACACTCTGACGTTGATCATTTTCCTATAACAGCATGCTATATGTTAAATAAATGTCTCCTCACAGAAAGCATCACAAACACTTGATAACATATTGATTATCAAGATGAGATATTCCATGTGCAAGTGCAGCTACGGTGGCTCCTGAACCTAACGCCGGTATTTCTTTACTCGTTTCTCAGGTAATCGTATCATCATGGGGAAGAACCACGTGTTCCGCTTTAACCACCCTGAGCAGGCGCGAGCTGAGAGGGAGAAGACACCATCAGCTGAGACGCCCGTGGAGCCTGTGGACTGGACCTTTGCCCAGAGAGAACTTCTGGAGAAGCAGGGCATCGACATGAAGCAGGAGATGGAGAAGAGGTACCACAGTGCCATCTGGCCATATCGGCTTTAAGACAGAACTCGTAGCACAGACCTGATAACACTAATCATTATAAAACCTCTGCAGTGTTATAAAATCTCTGGGATCTATGTTCAATGCTGTGTAAACCTGGTTGTTATGAATAGGAGATATACGATTAAATGAAACAGCTTGCTCATGATTGTGTCCTGTACTATATAATATCTAGGCTTACAGAGATGGAAATCCTTTATAAAAAAGAGAAGGAGGAGGCTGATCAACTGCTTGAGCAACAGAGACTGGTAAGACTGATTCGATATGCTCTCAGACTGAGTTGCATCAAGAAAGACTAAGATTTAACCTGGATTAATCAAAGTTTCATCTGCACCGAATTTGTAAGTTTGCTATGAGATAATAAGTATTGCCTTTTGTCCTGGTTTTAGCTTTACAATTTACAAATACAGATTATCAAACTTTGGATCAACTTTGGCTCCATTAACATTAACTTTGAACAAAAACGAGGTCAGTAAAAGGTGCTTTCCAAAACAAAACAGAAAAAAATCCCACTGAGGGACATAATGGAAATAAAATTCGGCTTCAGATATTTGGTTAAAGCAGGAGCAAAGGCATATGCATATTCAGACATATCTTTAAAAAAAAAAAACTCAATCAACACTCTTCTTGGTAAACAGACAGATGTGGCAAAAGTAAAGAGAACAAAAACAGTTTACATGTATTAGTACTCTTATTATCAAACTTTGGATCAACTTTGGCTCCATTAACTTGAGTTCAGGTTAAATTTCAGGTTAGGATTCATTTTAATCTTGCACCTGAGGTGGATTTAATTTCTGAAACGCCATATTTTAGAAAAGCAAAATGTTCCTCAAAGGAAAGTCTATTTATAGTTTTCAATGCAAATAATGATTGATTTCCAGAGAAATCGTTGCTGTTTACTTTTTTTAGACTGGTGAATCCATCATGGTAGGCAATCAGAATAAATCCAGTGTAAGGGTTTTAATAGATGACAAATATTTTAACCCACTGATTGGTTAAACCATTTTAAGTGGTGCAATAGAACTTGGATTAAAATAAAACCTAGATCAACAACTTGCTGATTAGCTCATAACTTTGCTTAATTTAGTCTTTGTTGCTGCAACCAAGCTTCAGTCTTTTTTTCTTTTTTTGTATTGGTTGTAGTATTAATTGTTGGTATTCATTTGGGAACCACTTTTGGGGTTTTTTCATTTGAAATATTGCTTGTGTTGTCTTATTTTGAGGACAGACTTTGAAATAACCGTGTGCTTTGTTTGAGGGGAGAGATGTGCCGTTCTGTATTGGTCACCAAGAGTTTTTTTTTTTCTTTTTTCCCCCCCATGTTGCTAATGTTAGTAAATTAATAAAAACGAACACCCCAGGTCTCCCTCGTGCTCTGATGAAGTCCAACCAGCACTAATTCTGCACTCTGAGCTCTGACACTTCGAGACTTTTGTGTGTGTGAGTGTGTGAGAGAAACCCTTTTTCCCAGTGCATGGCTGAACCTCTTTGCATGGAAATGAAATCCATTCTGACTGAGATAAAGAGGTGGAAATTACATTTACCCACTCTATTCCTGACATAGTTAATATAGCAAGATAATAGATTTTTCAAAGTTTCACATTAGAATTCTTTTCGTAGAGCTGAAGAACTGAATCTTGCAAAACAGCATCAGCAGAAGAAAAAGGATTTGCATTTGAAATAATTCAATCGAAAACCTGGTTTATTTGCCCTTGTATTGATCACAGTGGTTTTGTAAACAAATTACAAAACGCTGCCCTTTGGTTTATTTCAATTTTGTCTAAATGATGTATCTTGTGCTTTTAATTCTGTTGCTGCCTTTGCATGGTCTGTTTGTAGTAGCATGATCTCTTAACAGTACAGTTTCATTTCCAAGGTGTGCACAGAGCCTGATGTTAGTGGTCGTTGTCAAGCAGTGTTGTTAAGCTGGTCAACTTTCTGTTGGCTTTTGATTTTGCTCAAATAGTTTTCTGTTCGTTTTCTTTGAGTTCGCTGGTTCTTCAATGCAGTTGCTGATGTCGCCAACGCATTGTGATAATAACCCAAGATTTCTGCTGTAGTTGATGAAGGCTAGTGACAATGTGGTTTCTCATTGAGTTACACACATGTCTGATCGAACACAAAGGGCATGTGCTTGAACACAGTTATCTGTGCTGGGGTCCTAATCAATGATGACAAGCTCTCCAATGCTCTGGTGATCTTATCAGAAAGAATCACACCAACACAACATGGCACTCAGACATGACACACTGCACTCATACCCCAATTGCAATTACGCAGTCATCTGTCTCCTGTTAGCGCCTTTGCTATCTGGCTACAATTTGTCCTGCACTCTGCATACTTGGAAAAAATGAGAAACTGCATTTTCTCTCAACTAACTTCTTAACTGTAGTGGATGAAATCGATGCTTTTAACTTTCTTCCAGCCTGTCCTTCCTCTCTTTTTCTCTCTTTACTGACCCATAATAAACACGCAAGAGTCTTCTAACCCACTGCTAGAGCTGTATCAACTCCAAAATCTCCATCAAGGACTTCAAATGAGGGAAATGCTCCAAAAATCCACTGGCTTTTTTTCTGCCTGCCTCTGAAGCATGTTTCTGGTGCAGTTTTCAAGCACATAGAATGAAGAGGAGAGAGCAGTCTGTTAAAAAGAATAAAGCAGTCAACCAGAGCAACATCTGTCCCCTTTTTGTTGGCATTTTGGTCATATCATGATTACGTTTAATACTGATATGCAACTTGGGAACTCTGTGTACATTTTATCCTATGTAGCTTGTAAAGATTTTAAGATTCATCACTGGAACACAGGCTTTCAGTTTGACAATGCTCCATAATAATAATCAAATACTTTTTTGATTTTCCCCTGGTAGCTCTTTCTTTTATTAAACTTCGTCTAGCTGATTGCTTTTCGACCTAAATTTAAACCTCCTTTCATCAAATTTCACAGAAAAGTTCCCATTTTGCACATCATCACTCGTATCCATTCCTTACAGAAAACATTCCTTTTCATTTGAATTCCTCATTTTAATTTCTCCATTTTGTTCCGCACTTTTTTGGTTTTGTTTCCTGTTTTGTTCTTTAAAGGACGGAGACTCTGATAGTGGCGATGACTCTGATAAAAGGTCATGTGAGGAGAGCTGGAGACTCATCACCTCTTTGAGGGAGAAGCTGCCTCCCAGCAAACTCCAAACCATAGTCAAAAAGTGTGGCTTACCCAGCAGTGGCAAAAGAAGGGAGCCTATCAAAATGTACCAGATCCCCCAGCGCCGTCGCCTCAGCAAGGATTCCAAGTGGGTGACCATCTCTGATTTGAAAATCCAAGCAGTCAAGGAAATCTGCTATGAGGTTGCTCTGAATGATTTCCGCCACACCCGTCAGGAGATCGAGGCTTTAGCCATTGTGAAGATGAAAGAGCTGTGTGCAACATACAACAAGAAAGACCCCAATGAGCGAGACTCCTGGCGAGCAGTTGCTCGAGATGTCTGGGACACAGTGGGAGTCGGGGATGAGCGAATTGAAGACGTCATCACAAACGGGCGGGGTGTAAACGATATGGATGAACTGAAGGTGCACATAGACAAGCTGGAAGATATCTTGCAAGAGGTGAAGAAGCAGAACAACATGAAAGATGAAGAGATCCGAACGCTCAGGAACAAGATGTTGAAGATGGAGAAGGTGCTGCCTTTGATCTCTGCTGAGGGCCAAGAGAAGACTGAAACCAATAGAGCCATGAGGCCCCGCAGTTCCAGTGAAAGCAAGCCTCCATCTGAAGACAAAGGTGAAAATGAGCAAGGTGATGATCAAGTAGACAAAACAGTGGGTGACGATCCCTCGTTCCGGCATGGGCGCATGCGCTGGATGCGACAGGAGCAGACACGGCTTAAGAACCTCCAACAGCAAGAGATCTCCAAGCAGCTTCGCAGGCAGAGTGGCCCACATCGCTTCATCCCACCTGAAGACCGCAAGCTGCGCTTTCCTTTCAAAAGCAACCCCAAGCATCGTAATTCTTGGAGCCCTGGCACGCACATTATCATCACAGACGAGCAGGTGATTGAGCTAAAGGTTCCCAAAGAGACAGTGCAGGAGGAGGATGTGACTGAAGAGGTAGGGGAACCCAGGAGGCCGGCAGCCTCCACCCATGCATACCCACCTCTTCCTAGCCCATTAGGGCGGCGCAGAAGCAAAGACCTGGAGCAAGGCCTAAGCCAAAGACATAACCAAGGCCACAGGAGCCAACAGCCCCATGAACGAGGCCGCAGCAACTCCTTCAACAGTAACCAACGGGCCTCTGGCTCAATGGAGTCCTTGCACTCTGGGGACAGAAAGCAGCAAACGGTGCCACAGCAGGCATTTTACCAGCCGCGCTACAACCAAAGCCAACCTCATGCTTACCTTCATCCGCATCATCAGCAGTTCCATCAGCCCTGGCACTACAACATGGATGGCAGCTACAACTACCACCAGCAATACCCTCACAACCACCAGCAGCACCACAACAGCTTTCAGACACCACCCCGCATGCGCAGGCAAATGTCAGCCCCTAATTTGAAGGCGGGGCGGGAAACCACAGTGTGAATTGGAGCAAGCCTTCCTGTTATGTACTGAAACAAATAGCACTATCTTTGCCACACCTCAGACCTACAGAGACAACACGCAGCATTGGACAGCTTGTCCTCATTGAATCAAATGGCCAGGAATCTGGCTTGTTTTTTTTTTTTGTTTTTTTGTTCTTTGCAGTCGAGCAGTATTTTATTCAGTGGTTGTTTTAAGTTATATCTGTTTGTCTAACAAAAGCATATATTGGTGATTTTTAAAAAATTTATTTTTTATTTTTTTTAGGTTAATGTATTATCCCCTTAATAAAATGAAATGCTACACTAGTTTTAACTGGTGTAACTGCACCAGGAAGCCTGAGCCATTTAGATTATTTAGTAGTTCCCCAAGTCTTTCATTGGTTAGACAAGCATTGATTATTGGACAAGGTATTTCTCCAAAATATTCTGTTAAAGTTGACCAGGTATTTTTAATTTGCTCAGTTTAAATAATCCCAAGCACTGTTTCTCAATTACCTCTTGGAATTTAAAATAGGATTTTAACTTAGAGTTGTTCTGCTGCTTTTCACAACATATATCAAATCCTGAATAACCACTACTCTGCTACCATAACAGACCTATGGGGGTCATTACTTGAATTTTCCGTTTAAGTGGCACTACATTCACTCTTCATCCTCCATATTTGTGTTGAAAATATGCAACTTGTACATTTAAAGAATGCTGGAATACCTGTTTGAATGTGTATGAACTAGAGCTCCAGAAATGCAGCTAATGTCCAGTTTTTCCATTTCAAGGAAATTTACAGTTGAAATGTATTATGGGTCATCTTGCATTTTTAAAAATTTCTTTTTAACTAAAGAATGAATTTAAATGTACTGTAGGTTCAAAAAGCCCTGATGTTTTCAAGAAAGGGTTCAAGTTGTTTTCAGAGAGTATTTTGAAAAAAGAAAAAAGAAGTGCCTCAGCAATATGTCATTTAGTTTCTTTCTGTTTTTGCTTATTAACTATTATGAAAAGCCCGTTTTTAAGATGTATTGACGGGTGGATCGATTTTTAATCACACACAAAATATGCATGTATTGGTGCCTATTTTGTTTACCATGATTTTTTCTCTTGCTGCATATATTAGCAATCAATGCAAGTCTTTTGGTAAAGTTTTCTTTCAAGTTTTAGCAAGTTTTCAGAATTTTTTTTTTTTTCGCTGCGTGCTTTGCTTCTGTTGTTCCTCGCGACTGCATGCTACACTCTAAACTTCAATGTAAGGCAGGTATGCGGGCTGGGGCACTAGGGGGGTGGCGGGGTTGTTGCGGAGGCATTATGTTCCCACAAGGGCAGAAATGGTGTTCTAGAGCGATCCACTGTTCTGTGAATAGAAACAGAATCCTGCTTCACAAAAGCACTCGAGGGTTCAGCCCAACTCCAGCCACAAACTCTGCATGATCAGAATTGCATTCACTTTCTGGTGGGCCGAATGTGTGCTCTGAACCATGAAAGCACAAGCAGGGGTGTCTGAGGGGACTGTTGCCATGGTTTCCTGGGCTCGTTTTAAACTTCCAAAGGAGAAAAAGAGCAATAGTAAAGGAGTCTATGCATATCTTTTGAGGAAACAAATCAGAAATGGATTGGACGTAGTACAGTATACTCTTTTTAAATTATAAGTCAGAGACGGTTGTAATGTTGCTCTTTTAACTAAATCTGTCACAAGTATTACAACTCGTACATAAATCGCTTACTGTCGGTGCATAGCTTTCATTCGAAGCTTCAATGAGAATAATTGCATTTAGGAACATGCCACCATTTACTTTAACTGCCAAGCCACTGTGTTGTCTTGCCTTAATATTATTATGTAATGGTGTGTTTGCTTCATTCACAAAGCACACATACACCTAATTTCACTATACAGCTTGAATGTTTCTGTGTGCCAGAAAAAACAGTACTTATTTCTATGTCAATTTCAGCAATATGAAGGTTTAGCGTTGACCTTCTCACTCCAACTAAACTATAAGTGGAGATACAAGAAGAGTAAATTCAATTACAGAGCTCTTCCTTAACTGCCTTCCAGTGTAGCACAAAATATGCAACGGGAATTGCTTGAAATTTGCTATAGTGGGTGTGTCACTTGTCAGTACGACATTGTTATTGTTGTTTTCAATGACTATCGCTCCAGTAAGGAATGTTACATAGAATATAAACGGTGCTGACAGCAACTCCAGCTATCATAAACAGCACTGAGGACAATTTATAACATGAAATGAAATGGACAATGTATATTGTCCTTTTTAAAAAATTACCTGTCAGTTTGTCTGACCTGTGTTACTTTATATGCAGTGGTTATATAAAAAGTGCCTCCAAATGGCCATGTAAAATGACATGTTGCTTTTTTGTTTTGAATCAGCATTTTGTGCAACTGTGGTGTTTACATGATTTTGCTGGTTTATTTGGGATAGCTGTGTCACATTGTAGTCGATATTGAATGTCAAATAAATAAAAAAAAAAGGCAAAGTTCTGACTGCAGGTTCTATGGACAGTCTTTAACCTAGTTTCTGATGTTTTAAATATTATACTCTGTACATCATCCGTGGATTTTATTTTTCACATATTAACACATTATTTGCTTTCCACTGAGTAAATAATTATATAAAAACAATAGAAAATTATATTGGTTCCCTATTAACAAATAATGACCTAAAATAACACCATTAGTAGCATATTGTAATTATTTTCACCCCCAGTACATGTGTTATTCCTTAATTTAAACTTGTGCCAATATGTAGCTGGAACATAAACATTAAAAAAAAAAAAAAAAAAAAAAAAAATTCTGCACACGTTGCTTCTCTAGAACTCAATTAAAAATCTTGTAGCACTACTTGTATTCTCCACTTGATAAATCGCTTTGCTTGTATTTCCTAATTTATAAGTTGCTTTGGATAAAAGCGTCTGCTAAATGAATAAATGTATATGTGAAGTATATTTAATATCAAAACTGCTGAACACGTTTCATTCGATCTGATAGGGGAAATAATACTATCAGCAGATAGTTTATTACCCTGCAATTTGCGCATCATTGCATCCACTTCTCTTTAGTTGGTGACGACCTAAACACTCAGTGTTTTGTTTTCAGACTATCCTGTTGCCATAGATAGGCTGTTGGAATCTCATTTATTACACAACTTACACCAGTGGAGTGCAAGAGAAGAAATTGTTATATATTTCCCTCAAATACCCTTAATGCACTTTTCTCTACCTAAAGTGTCCATTTACAATTTGAAGGTGTATAAAGTTTTGTAACCTGTCCCTCTGGGTTTCTTGTATAAAGTATTACTTATTACTGTAGTAAAGAAGTGCTAGCGCAGAAGAAAGGAGGAGTGTGTGTGTGTGTGTGTGTGTGTGTGTGTGAGAGAGAGAGAGAGAGAGAGAGTCTGCGTGTGATTAAAGCTCTGCTCTGTTCTCTGAGCAGTGTAGCAAATGCGATGAGCTCATTGGTGATAGCTTCATGTGTGATGAATCATGAGCAGCAGGCAATCTGTAGTTCAGCTCATACCCACGGCCTTCCTCCCTAATCCACTATTTACTAATGGTGAACAGACTGTGGTTAGATATATGTGCGCAACTGCAACATGAGCCATGATTTTCCTTTTTTTGTTGTTGTTGTTTTCGAGAAAAATGACTAATTTTCTCTTTGGTTTATAAGAAGATCCACTCTTGATAATGTTGCCTAGTTTGAGGTAAGTACTAAGTACATTTTGGATTTAGAGGATTCAGTAGTTTCTACATCAGGTCTAATGCACTAAAACTGAGTGAGCCAGAGCCACCGACTGCAGATCAGATAAATGTCTGAGCAGGCATAGTTTTAAAACAGATTTATAACTTCATAACTGGTTTTATTGATAACCTGTCAAGTTACCTCATTCCAGCCATAAAGCTAACATTAAAAGTAAACATTTATAAGCATTTGTGACTTATAAATCTTCTGTCTACTTTATTTAGTTAGTGGTCTAATGTTACCAGTGAATATTATGGATATGAAATTATGAACATCAAAAAGATTTAAAAATCCTCTCAGCAATCTTGTCAGGTCAACACATTAGCTATATGGGTAGCATCTAAAGTGAATATGAACAATTATTAAGTTAAAAAGCATCTCAGAAATCCTGTAAGAATAGCACATTAGCTAGTTGGCAAGCATTTATTATGAACATTTATTAGGAGTTAGAAATCCTCTCTGAAATCCTGTCAGGTTGGCATGTTAGCTAGTTGGGTAGCATTTGTAGTGAATACAAACACTTATTTTGACTTTAAAATCCAGTCAGGTTAGCAGTTAGGACATGTTAGCTAGCATTAAAAGTGAAAATTTTTAAACATTAAACATTTTAAACATAGCTAGTGGGATAATGTTAGCGGTGAATATCAATGTGACTTTAAAAAAAATTGTCACAGTAATCCTGTCCCATGTTAACTAGCTTGCTAGCATTTCCAGCGAAGATTATGAACGCTTTTCAGAAATCTTATCAGGGTATCTGTGAGTGGTTACTGGTCGCTAGCTAGGTAGCATTAGCAGCTAAGATTATTAACATTAAAAAAAAATTTTAAAAATAAAAAGGTTTATAAATCCTCTCAGAAATTCTGTCATGTTAGCACATGGCAGCTCATTGACTAGCATTTTCATATGAATATGAATATTACGAGTTTAATATCCTCTCAGAAATCCTGTCTGGTTAGCACATTAGCAATTTGGCTAGCATTAGAAGTGAATATAAATACAAGCCTGTCAGCTTGTTGACTTAAAATCCTCTTAGAAATTCTGTCAGGTTATTACACGTTAACTGTTTGGCTAGCATTAGGAGAGAATATTAATATTCATTATGAGTGTAAAGTGGTGATAGAAATCTTGTCAGCTAGCTATCTGGCTAACAAATTCTACAAAAATGTATATGCATGTATGAATAGACTCTGAGATACTCCTGTCCAATCAGAACTGCTCTCATTTACATATACGAACTCGGTGACACGTTTGGATCTGCAGGCATACCTTACTGCTTTAGTCCCTACTTATCACGCATAGCTGGGTGTGTTCATAAGAACAGGAAAGAATCAGGAATACTGATGTAAGCTAGTCTTCAGTAAGAGACTTCTGCTACTTGACAGCACAGAATACTCATTTTATCCTATTAGCTACTTTTGATTTCAGAGCTTAAAGTCAAACAAAGCACACTCTTACATGTGATATTGTTTAAATGTGGGCTCAGTGATGTTCAAGTCAGAACATTTTTTAATACTGAGTGAAGTTCTTCTCATATTCCCTTCTCAGGGGAGAAAAATCCAGTCTCTGTAATCAAGAAGAAAAAACAAATGCGGTGTCTCTACTTGCTTGTCAATAATTTTACCTATCTATACAGAAGGCTCCCCCATTTGCTGTAAGGCTGTATTTGCTTACATTTTGAGGGTTTTTTTTTTTTTTTTTTAATGCAACTAGCATCTCCTAACTTCACCTAAAATCTCTGATTATGCCTTTAAGAAAACAACCACAGAACCCTGACTGATGAATGCTTTAGTAATACCCTCTTTTTCACCCCATTGCTCAATCTATTACGGTTAACGGATGGGTTGCATTCAGAGCTGAGGTTAGTTGAATTACATTTATTATTCGTTGATTTTCCATCCTTTAAAGTGCAGAATTAGTGCTGGAACCCAACACAGTAATACAAAATTCACTATATTCATTTTATTTTATTTCAAAGCATGTGACTCTAATTGTCTTCACGAGTTTAAAAATAACGTGTTGCTAAAATGTGCAGCTGAATCGGAATATAGTATAATCAGGACTGGACTTTGCTCGATTACATTTTTATTTGGGAAGGAAGGGAACTGAAGAGTGTATGAAGATCTTGCTGATTTGGTGTCCTGGTTGGAACATCTGTTCAAACCTGCAGAAGTGTGTTCATGTTCCTTGTCTGCTATTCCCCATCACATTTTCTCCTTCAGGTCTACGAGAGCAAGCTTCAAGAACTACAAAAACAGGTGGAGCAGATAGCAGAAACTCCTGATGAGGAGGAGGAGGAAGAGGAAGAGGAGGAAGGTAAGCCACTATGGAAATGTCATTAGTCTTACTGACTGGAGTAAACCATTCAGAGCAGTTATACTGTTAGTGAGTTCTTGCCTTGTAAATCAGGTACAGTATATAGTACAAATATTTGCTGTCTGTGTTTTTTCCTGTAGTGCCATGGACACCGCATCAGGTTGAACTCGCTCAGTGGGCCTTTAGAAAGTGGAGGTACCACCAATTCACCTCACTAAGAGACCAGCTGTGGGGCAACGCAGTATACCTGAAGGAAGCGAATGCCATCAGTGTGGAGCTCAAAAAGAAGGTACAAATCAATAGAGTCTTTAACACGGGTCTGCATAATTGAATGTCAGGATATTTTGCTTCTCTTATGATGCTCATGTTTAAATATAAATTTTTGTTGAGTAGGTTAAAAAAAAAATACTAGCATTTTTCAACCTAGTCTTTTTCCTCACTCTCTGTACTGTGAAAAGAATGGAAAAGCCCTTTGCTCCCAAGTCACTTATTATGGAGGGCTTAGGATGAGACAGACATGAGAGAAAGTCTTACCTAAGCTGTTCTTGTATGTTTTTATCCAGCTTTTCCAGCACTGGAGCAATACACTAAAAGTAATTCTGATTATTTTCCTGAATGTTTTGTGTATATATACACGTGTCATCAGTCCCACGAAATGTCTTCACCGAACAGGCCGTACCATCTCTGAAATAACAAGCTAGGCAGATTTAGGTTATTTTATTAAGCGTTCCATGAAAATGTGTTTTGCCTAACATTTAATGATGCCCTAACAACTGCCCTTAGACTTCTGTTGTAGGTGAGCTCAGAGTCAACAGATTTCTTTTGATAATTAAAACTATTACCTATGCCGACTATGTATATACTAGAGATGAAGTATAATACAGATTAGCTTGAAAATTCTGGAGTATTCCTTTAATTCAGAAATATAAGAATAGCATAAAGTCTTACATAAACAGTATACTCCTAATGAGATAAATGCTTGGACACTGTTAGATTAATGACAGAAGCTCATCACTATTTACTGATGCTTTCATTTCAAGTAGACTTGCAAAACAGCAGAACAAAGCACAGGGTCTAAGCTAAGCCAGTTTCTTCTGAGCTTTGATTTACTGGACGACGTGGGCAGCATATGGACTAGGTGATAAATCTGAGTTAGTTGTGAGCTGTAAGAGAGCAGTCTGTAGGGTTTCTGTTTGTCCCCTCCGCTGTCAGGCCTTCAACGATTTACTCTTTGACTACTCATAGTGTCAGGTTGCTGCAGGCTGATTTTGAACACAAGGGGGGAAAAGGGCAGACTCCTCCATTTTCTCATGGCTCTCTCCTCTATTTTGTTTCACCCTTCCTTTAATTTATGTGCTTTCTTTTTCTCCACTTGATGTATAGCCTTAAAAGGCCTCTGCTGCGATGACTAAGGGCTGAAATGACAGGGTGATGCACTATGCACTGTGTTAGTTTAGTTTTTCAGCTGTTTTTTTCTCTAACACTTGTCTAACTCTTTTTCTTCTTTCTCTCTCTCTCTTTGAAGGTCCAGTTCCAGTTTGTGCTTCTGACAGACACGCTGTACTCCCCACTTCCCCCTGAACTTTTGCCTCCCGAGCCGGAAAAGGAGCGTGACTCCAGGCCTTTCCCTCGTACCGTGGTGGCTGTGGAGGTCCAGGACCTGAAGAATGGAGCCACTCACTACTGGTCTCTGGAGAAGCTCAAGTAAGCCCTAGGCCACCAGCCAGCCGGCCTTTTGTTTTATAAAGCTGACTGCTGATGGAGATCTTTTCCTCATGGAGTCTTGACTTGACATTTTACTAGACTTTCAAAACAACCACACAGTAATTGCCTGAAAATCAAGGAAGCTCCGTTTCAGCAGAACTGTCCCTCTGAATTAAGCGCACAGAAACATGTAGTGTTTTTTTGTAATGGTCTGTTTGAATGGCGATTTGCTCTTTCTTTGAATAGAATGTAATGTAAGCTCTTGGAGGCGACTCCTGATCGGGTTGTGTGTCCCTGGTCTTGCAGGCAGAGGCTGGAGCAGATGCGAGAGATGTACGACCGTGCGGGAGAAATGGCCTCCTCCAATCAGGAGGATGGGGAGGGGCCCCTGACCGGCAGTGACCCTTTCTATGATCGCTTCCACTGGTTCAAGCTAGTGGGAAGGTATGTTATTAATGCTTAAACTTATAGTGTGGCTTTAGGCCTGAAACAGCAGTATTCATTTGAGTTGACCAAAGTTAACAAATATGTATATGCCATGTTATTCAAATTAAACCTTCACACTAAGAGGAAATTAAATCCATAATTTTTTATTTTAATATGTGTGTACAGTGAGATATGTGATGATTGTATATGGATGAAAATATTCTGATGAAAGTTTCTCTTTAGGAATTCTTTCTCTTGAATCATTCATGATTCGTTTGTTTAGTTCACACCCCTGAGGCACTGCACACCCAAATACTATAACTCATTTAAATACACATGAAGACTGAGGCCTTTTATTAGGAAATGATTTCATTTTTCAATCCATTTGTCATCTAGGTTTGTGTGTTGGGTATAATTTTTTTTTTTCATCTGTTTTTCATCACATATTTTGTCATAGTCACTGTATTTTATTCAAATCCTTGTTTTGAATTGTCATTAATCATTTACCATTTGTTGTTGTTTTTGTTTTTTTTTGTTTTTACAAGATGTTCCTTCATTTGTTTCTGTATTCATTTTTGCTGAAATATTCAGTGGGCATTGATTTTGGAATTCCATTTCATGATCATTTTCCTAGCTTAGGCAGACGGTCTGTGTTTGAGTTTGTGGTTTACCAGTAATGTCATTCCAATATTCCTGTGTAATTCAGTAATTGTTGCATAACAGTAAAAAATGCAGTCTGCTGTACAAAAACAACTTGCACTGTATTTAGCTCGCCAATCTTCCACGGCTGCGTGAACGAGCACCTGGCTGACCGCACACCCTCACCCACCTTCTCCACGGCCGACTCGGACATCACCGAGCTGGCTGATGAGAGGCAGAGCGAGATGGATGATTTCATGGATGACGAAGCCTTCGTGGACGACACCAGCTCAGATGCAGGCACAGAGGAAGGCTCAGACATCTTCAGCGATGGCCACGACCCTTTCTATGACCGCTCGCCCTGGTTCACTCTCGTGGGCAGGTTGGTGAGAGGGGAGAGACGGAGAGAGGGAGAGAGCATACGGCTCTGCGTCTGCAGATCTAAAACACATTGCAGCACTTTGAGAAGTGTATTTCGTTAGCGAAGTCATTTCATTATTTTAACGTAACAATTTGTGTATATATTTGCATTAGCTGTTAATAGTGTTTATTCACCATTCACACTCATAGAAAAATATGCTCTTTGGATAGATATTGCTTATAGGTTTCTAAAGAGGTTCTACTTGAAAGCGTTTTTGAAAGGGAAACTTGTAGAGTTTTATAATAATTTACTTAATTATATTAAGTAAATAGACAGCTTACCAGTTGAGGAGGAAAACAGCGAATCTTCCTTAGGAAAAGATAAATATTACTTTTATACTATCTGTCATTATCTTCAGACATATCAAATTTGCCAAGGTCTCAAAAATAACCGGGAGCGAGTGTGGATTGTAATGATCATGAAAAACTTTAAATCTTATAGCAGGCAGTATAGGAGCCACTAATATTTAAGAAAGCTCTAGAAGAAAATCTAATACCGCAGCAAATTATTGCTTTAAAGGAACTGCCCTCTGCAGCCTGTGATTTGACAAACAGTGATACTCTATACAGATCAAAAAATGTAAAACCAGATGTGTGAAAAAAAATTATTAGTGAAATTTGTTGCATAGTAATATTGCAAATCATCTTTAAAATTATATATAATAATAGCAGGTTTAGAAACACATTTAAAAATTACATATCGCACGTTTAAAGTTGACTTGCATGGTTACACGAACTGCAGTTTGCAAACTACTTTACAGGCAGGTCATGGAGCTTCTTGACCCTTGTTTTGATCAGAGGAAATGGACTCGAGCAGAGCTTGAGTAGAATGCAGAGGCTGCTGTCTGCTCTCCCTCCCTCTGTGCTCAAAGCCTGCGTCTCCTCATACCATCTGATCACTGACTGCATTAACACCTGCCACTAAACACTCATTCAGTTGCCTTTTTGTCTTTTTAGTTTTGTGTGATATTTGCTTTTGTCTGTATTAAACACGTTTATTTTGCATGTATTAATTTCTTTATTGTAGTTTTTGTATTATTGTTTTAATGACTGTCTGCTTCAGTCTGCTGTATGAGGGTGAGGGAGACAGAGAGACAGACAGAAACGGGAGCGGTGTCTGGGTCGACGCAGGGGCAGCAGAGTGACGCAGGTCCATTTACAATGGCACTCTGCAGCGATAGCTTCTATGCCATTTTAGCCTTGAGGCTCTCTTGCTGCGAATCAGCAGCGCACAAAACAGCACTATTTGTCCTCATGCTTTGGGGGTTTCATTTTTTTTTTTTGTACAGTGTAATTTACAGCAGACTGAAACTTCTGTATTGTTTGGTAAACAGGAATTTATCTTCTTTTTTTTCTTGTCATTTTAATATCACACTTGATCGGTCAAGCAGGAGACTGAGAATCTGATATTCAGACTTTTTGGGGAAAAAAGGATAAAACTATCAACAAAAGTTGTCATTGTGCACTCAAGTGTTCTGATTAAAATGTCTCAGGAATTTCAGATAGTCAATGTCTAGTGCTCTGTTGGAGTTAATCAAGTTCATGTAGATCCTGCAGGGTGTGAGTCACCTCCAGTAATACTAAGCGTTTGGCTCTGAGAAATGAGCTTGTTTATATACCATCGTAATACATCAGTACTTTTCAGTTGTGTGTGTGCCAGTGCATTAATCATGATTGCTACTCCTTCCTTAGAGCGTTTGTGTACCTGAGTAACCTGCTGTACTCCGTGCCCCTGGTGCACCGTGTGGCTGTAGTGACGGAGAAAGGCGAGGTGCGAGGGTTCCTGCGTGTGGGTGTCCAGGCCATCGCAGGTGAGAACTGAGGAAAACTGTTGTTCACGACTTTTCACTTGACTAAGACTGAAAAGAAAAATCCACCCTACATATTCATCTTTATTATTAATGTGAACTTCTCTGACATCCGAGATTTATTTCTATTTATCTAAAGAGAGAGATGCAGAAGTGGTCATTCCTTTTTCATTTCTTACTAGTACAAATAATGTGGAACATTATGTAGAAATGATTTTTAAAAATTGTTTAAGCCATTGTCTCAGAACATGTATGTTAGGTAACGGGGAAAAAATCAGTTTGGAAACCTGCCTTCAGTCCAGAATGTTTGTTTGTATTTGGATTGGCTTCTTGTCAGTCATTTTATAGACACACCCCCAACTCCCCTTCACATCCTCTTAAATCATTATAAGGAGAATTTTGCATGTTAACAGATTTGAAACTTGGCTTTCAAGCAGCTGCATGTCTTGACAGTCATTGCTAATGGTAGTTCTAGATAGCATGCTAACTCATGTTGAACCACCATACGTTTTAGGGCGGAGCTTTGTGCACATGGAAATGGTGACAGGTTCAGTGAGTGAAAAAATCACTCAAATCCTGTTCAACTTTCAAACTGTTCACCCATTTAACCGTTAGAGACCTTTTTTCATAAATCTTACCTTATGCACCTTTACGGTTCCATTTAAACGTTTATGATGATACTGCCGTCAGCAGATTCCTGTTTTATGGACTTTGTCTATAAGCTTCTGAAACTTTGGCATCCTCAGTCATGTTAATAGGCTATAGAAATAATCGTTTTTCTTAACCTCTAAAGTCCCCGTGAAGTGCCTTGAAACACGCAGCGTTATTCATTGTGTTGACATAATTTCCACTGAAACAGGAAGTCAGGGTGAGACATAACAAATGGCTCCTCCCCCTTTTTAAATAGCCAATAGTGTTTAGCTTACTTCACAGCTAAATTGTACTTGACAGAACTATGGATGCGAGCCCAAGCTGGCACAAATACCGCCTTCTTCAAAGTGAATTAATTCAATCCATTTCCTTCTTAACCAACTAACAGTTGGAAAACTAACTAAATTGTGCACATTCGAACAGCCAAAGACACATTTTCGACCCATGCTTGCTAATATGATTTCATCGACAACGGCAACTTCAGCAAGGTGATTTTTATAATGTTTGGAGGCAGGACACTTCAGATTCTAGAGAGCATTTGATTGGACAGAGAAGTTGAAGTGCAGACTGGTGGTAGAGAAATTTTGAATGCATATATCTTCTAAATTTGAATTTTGTCATTGTTTTGGAGCTTATAGATAACATTTAGGTGAACATATTCATACTAAAAGCCACAAAACTTTACATTTGATGCCATTAATACCAGAAATGTAATTATTTTTATTTTGTATATTTAAAGCATACAGGTGAATAGTTTTATTTAGTAACACATGCTCTTGCTCTTGCACAAATATAAAGGTATGATCCATTTTTCTGTCATGATTGTGATTCATTTGTAAATAATGTAATCAATGTCTGGTGTTTTTTTTTTTAATTTTTAAAAAATTTTTTGTTATAGTATTGATGCAATCTTAGTATCCTTAGTATGATGTAATCTTAGGACCTCAGTTGGAGTTAAGCTTAGCTGAAGAGTATTCATTAGTATTAATGTATGAAATAGCCTGCATTATTAAAGGGATAATTCAGTTAAAAAAAAAAAGCTGAAGACAAATTAAGAAAGGGGCATAAGTCAAGAATAATGGTGGCTTTTGTCTTTCAGTTTTTTGTTCATTCTGTTCAGGTCATCACGTGATGAAATTAGATTACTTTTGAATTGCCTTCGAATTTTGTTCGAGATATTGGTTCCACTACTTTTTCTTACATCTTGAGCTTGTGTGTTTTCAGCTGATGAGGAGGCTCCTGATTATGGCTCTGGCGTCCGTCAGTCTGGTACTGCCAAAATCTCATTCGATGACGAGTATTTCAAAAAGGTAAAGCGCATTCTCCAACCTGATATCAAGCTAAACTATAACTTTACTGTACTCTGCTACTCTTAACTACTCTGGCTGTTGTTCTGCCTGTGCTTTGCCTGGAAACATTGAGAGAATATTTTAGCCTGATGGGTTTTTGAGCCTGTGCCTGTGTAATATGCATGAGTCTTATTCTGGGCCTGGGCTTTTGCCCAGGGACTCACAGAATTCAATTATCAGAGTGCTATATATTAACTGGGACAAATAAGGCTTGACATTTCTATTAGTGTGCAAGACATTTCAGGATTTTTTCTTTAAATCTTTCTTATAAATCGTTAAGGTGATTTCTGTTCTGTATTTGCTTCTTCTCTCTGTTCATCCAGACTGAATTCTCTTCCGTGGCACTGACCCATTCTGGCCTTTCGATGGAGGAGTTGCGTATTGTTGAAGGCCAAGGACAAAGTTCAGAGGTCATCACACCCCCTGAAGAGATGAACAGAATAAATGACATGGGTAAGAAAGGAGTATAGGAACAGCTGGTGACCTGAATCTTCCTGCAGCTTATGTGTGTAAAGACATTTAGAAAAAGGAGGCAGATGTCTTATTGTGTCTCGCCAACATTAAAGTGGAGCCTTATAGCTTTTAAGACCCTTATAGTGATCTTAGCAAAATCATCCCCATGGTGTACTTGTGTCTATACAGTGATGTGTATTTTATGTCTCAGATCTGAAGCTGGAGAACGTCGATGGTAAGCTGGGCCAATCAGAAGGTGTGATTGGTCAGCTGGAGGTGGGCAGTGTCTTTACTTTCCGCGTCACTGTTCTGCAGGCCGCTGGTATCCCACCAGAGTACGCCGACATCTTCTGCCAGTTCAAGTGAGTCAGTCTGTCTCCACGGAAACCTCTCTCTGACACAGTGTTCTGTTGTTAAAATAAACACACACGCACGAACATCATGCTTCACTCTGTAATCTTGTATTCAACAGCTTCCTCCATCGTCATGATGAGGCTTTCAGTACCGAACCACTGAAGAACTCAGGCAAAGGCTCCCCACTGGGCTTTTACCATGTCCAAAATGTGAGTGAATGTTAAATATAAAAATGAGGCAAAGAAATCTTTGTGAAAATAATCACTTCAAATAATAATGCAAAATATCTCCCATACTTGAAACTATCTAGATATGCATACATTTGAATTTGAAGATTGGAAGAGTTTTCTAATTTCTTCCACCTGCAGGTTTATATGCGATCACTAATGAGAAGTTTTAACCAATTTCACATTATTAGGAAGAAAACACTAAATACAGAAAATGTTCTCAGCTTACTCACGATAAAAGCCTAAAGGCAGTTATCAGAAATGTTTAAAATATGTAACTTGAATGTCCAGTAAAGTCTAACAATAATAGCATGAGGTAGACAAGGTCTTACAAAAGCTGAGGTTTATCCTCTTCAGCACTGCAGAAATGCACTAAAAAGCTATGGTTACTTTCACTTTCCCTAAGGTTTTGTGGTATTCTTGCTCCATCAAGCAGAAACTAAGAAACTGTTCATATGTCTGCATTAGAATCTCACAAATCCTTTCCTCAGAAAAAGTAATCCCATATCCACCGTCTCCACAAAGAAAAATTGTACAAACGTAGTGCTTAATTTAGAAATACATTGTTTTGCATAAGCATTTATTAAAATCCCAAGATTTAACTTAATCCTTAGAGCTACATTATAAGTCAGTCTCAAGTAATAAGTTTCTGTAGATAAAGGTTAGTTAAAAAAAAAAAAAAAAGGTTGATTATTGCTGTAACAGATGGTGCTATTTTAGTAAAACCTATAAAATAAATGCTGGCGTGTTCATTTAATTACAAGTAGAGGTCGACTGATTTTACCAATAATGATAACTAAGTTGGGCAGTACGTGCTGAAAACCGATTAATCGACCGATAGTTTTTAAAACTGATACTGAATGAAAACATAACACTCAAAGTAAAATATTGCTGAACTTTATTGCAAAAATAAACAGAACTGACTGTACCATGAGTTATATTAACTATTAATAAATATTAAAGTAAATAAAAGATATACATCCAAACTGAACCAAGAAGTAACACTCCAAATAACAAATATAAATAGAGACGTCCAAAATGAATTAAAACACTTCAAATAACACAAAAAAATTTGTCAGCGATAGGTTTTTTTTTCGCCTCTAGAGGCCGCTTTCGTACTGTATAATGAGAGCAGACCCTTCTCAGTCGCTCCCGCAACGGGTGCAACCGGGAAAAACTATTGGTATGGATTTCGGTTATTGGTGCTGGTTACTCGCCAATCAGTTGGTCCACCTCTAATCACTAGTACCAGCGCATCACTCTCATGACACTGATGCCTGTAACCGTATGTGCCTTGTTTGTGCAGATTTCTGTGGAGGTCACAGAGTCCTTTATCGAGTACATTAAGAGCAAGCCCATCGTGTTTGAAGTGTTCGGCCATTACCAGCAGCATCCGCTGCACCGTCATGGCCAGGATGCAATCAGGTACGACATTACTATTCACCATTCATACTGTACAGAATATATTTACAACAACCAGAGTGCTAATTATGGAAAAGATTATTATAATTACAACACTAGTAATTAATTATTAGCTTTTTCATAATTGCTGCTTTTACTAGCTTTAGTAATTAAGATTATTTTGCATTATCTAGGCAGTGATCTGATCATTTTTATTCTCTTTCTTTAGCCCTCAGCAGCCTTCTAGGAAGTACTACCCTCCACCCATGCCTCTGTCTAAACCAGGTATGACATTCATATTAATTAATAAAATCAAATCTAGCAGGTGTGTATATACCCTTAATGGAATTAACATTTGCATAATTAACATTAAGCAGCTTGATAATCGTCTCGAGGGTATTTTTACACAGTCACTGTGACATAATTAATTACGAATCATTAATTAAGAACGCACCCCTAAATTGTCTTTCACTGAGAGCTAAAATATACCCATAAACCCTAATCTCGTCTAATCTGTCCACAAAGAGCTGTCGATTTCTTGAGCCTGACAGGTGACTACATTATTGCTGACTGCTGGCGTTTGAGGGGAACGTATTTGTTTTGTGCCCAAAAATAAAATAAGAGGCTACTGCCTTGACAGGTCATCTTTCTGTGCAGTGAATCGATCTATAGCCACAAGTCATCATCTTCGTGCGCAGGTGATATATTGCTGAACAAATTACCACTAGCTGTGTAGACATGGATGATTGGAAAAAGTTTTATAGCTCTATGTGATATATAGCTTGTAGCTATGCTTGTATGGGTGTTTCTTACAACAGTGGTTATGAACAGTGTGGTCAGATTTTATATATACACTCCACTGTGTCTGGCCCCTGCTGCAGTCATTTATGTTTCCATACCAAGGCAAAATGCAGGAACTATCAGGGCTTGTCTTTTAAAAAATTGTCTAGAGCATCAAAAATGTTTTTGGATTGGGACTGAGCCCTGTTCAAATTGGGGAAGTGGGATAATGTAATTATTATCAGAGTGTCTGTGGGATTTTAGTCTTATCCGAATCCGTCATTCTGAAAATGTCCATTAAAATTAACACCAGGTTAATATATGTACAGGTATATCCCATCAAAATTAACATCTTAGAAAAGATTGAGCACTTTGAGCATCTTTATATTGAAGAAAAAGCACAAAACCTCTTTTCTCAGAGGATATAATAGAATTTTTACCATCATTGCTTGTCAAAACCAAAATGATACCAAGTATTGGCCAAGTTTAAAATGCAGAACAATAAAATATAGATGTTTAAAAGGACTTTCGGGGCTTTTAGGTATGTTATTGAGTTCCCAGCACAGGCAACAGCTACTTACATGTTATGGTCATGTGACCTACCAGTGGCCGCAAGCTCTACACCAAGCACTTATAATAAAGGTCAAAGCAATCAGTGTGTATTAAATTGTAATGTATGTAGTATGCATTAATTTTTAGTGTGACAACCGCATGTACGTAAAAGGCATCTCATCTCTTATCTATAAAGTGATTTATACAACGATCACTTATCCTGTGAGAATCGATCATAATTAGATGCCCTTTGGCAGCATTACTCAACAGACATATGCACAGAAATTTATCTCATGAAAATAGTGCATTAGTTCTAAATGTAAATAAACTTTCAGACATCTGTTTTGGGGAGAAAATATGGTCTAAAAATCTGCCTACAAGGCATTTTCCTGGATAGTTAAAAAAAAAAACGTTATTTTTCCTCTGTTCCACTGTTGCTCTGTGTTTAGTTTTTTTCTGCCACATACCTTCATTCTTGCATGCTTCCTCTTTAAATTTCATCTCTGTCTCTCTCTCTTTTTTTTTTTTATTGCATTCCAAATCTGTCCTTCTATATCTGACGTTGCCTCTGAGGCAGATCATGCCCGTAAGATCGAGCTGATCAGGTATTTGATGAGTGGCTATGTGCACGGCCAGGTGCTGGACACACTGTCGGAGCACGCTAATGCTCTGGCTTCTACAGCTGTGGCCAGTCTGGAGAACGGGGCAGATCAGCTCTCCCATTTCCCCTTCCTGCCTGTGCCCAATGGCCCCATCCTCACTGTGCCCAAACATCACGGTTGGTACATGGTTAGCATAGTTAATGGAGTTCTTTGGCTCTGTACTGTGCATTGAGGTGCTTTGTGGCCCATAGTGTTATATAGAAGAGAGTTTAGTTACTTAGGCTTGATCCTCTAGCTCTTCCTAATGGCATCCTCTCCATCTGCTGTTTCGCTTGGATGTCTAGCAGATTGGGAACAGTATGTAAGAAGTGAGAAATCCAGTGTGTATAATCCTGAATATCTGGATATGAGCTCCTCTTTCAGCTCCAGCGGACTTTCTTGTGTTATTCCTTCCTAGCCACAAGTCCTAGTTCTTCTAGCTGCTTTTGTAGTGCAGATCGATTCAGCCCAAGTGCTTTACACCATCTGCCTTTTGTTATTGCTGGCCACTAGAGTAGACTTTCCCTCTTTTTCCTCTGTGTGCCCTACCCTGAGCATGCTAGTATTTTTCCTCTGAGGACTGTGCTCTATCTCTCAGCTCTACACCCATTACTGCTTCCACTATCAATGTGCTGTATAGCCGAGGAGAGCAGCACAGGAAATTAGAAGTGCCCATTCTCCTCCGGTAGGGTCGGATTAGAGCACATTATTTCATTGTATTGAACTTGCTGAGTGGCAGATCAAATCCGAGCTCATCTTTTGTTTGTACATGCATCCAACAGCACTCCATCCATTTAGTCTACTGTATGTAACATTCCCACTCAGACACAGTTATTCCAGTTTCTTTTGAACCTTTGAACTCTCTAAATCTTTAGTTTAATTGGAATTGTTTGCTTACTGATTGTTCAAAACTTGTTCAAGATGTTCTGCTTCAAATAGTTGTCTCGCACCTACAGTGGGGGAAAAAAGTTAGGGAAATACTTATTTCCCTCATTAAAATGCAAATCAATTTATAACTTTTTTGAAATGCGTTTTTCTGGATTTTTTTGTTGTTATTCTGTCTCTCAGTGTTAAAATACACCTACCATTAAAATTATACACTGATCATTCCTTTGTCAGTGGGCAAACGTACAAAATCAGCAGGGGATCAAATACTTTTTTCCCCCACTCTAGCTGATGACTGATACCGTGATAATCATTTGTTTTTCTCCCATGACAGCACATGGACAGTGCTTTAGCTGGGCTTTATCTCTAAAGAAGTATGAAAGCACCCTAAATATGATAGCACAGTCTATCATCCTCTTGGGTATTTTTATTTTGCAGTATCTCTCATGTGTAGTCCACCCATTGACTGTATACGCAGATGAGCCAAAACATTATGACCACCTGCCTAATATGCTGTTGGTCCTCCATGTGCTGCCAAAACAGCTCCGACCCATTGATGCATAGACTCTACAAGACCTCTGAAGGTGCCCTGTGGTATCTGGCACCAAGACGTTAGCAGCAGATCCTTTAAGCCCTGTAAGTTGCGAGGTGGACCCTCCACTGAACAGACTTGTTCCAGCACATCCTGCAGATGCTCAATCGAATTGAGATCTGGGGAATTTGGAGGCCAAATCAACACCTTGAACTCCTCGTCATGTTCCTCAAACCATTCCCGAACAATGGGTGCAGTTTGGCAGGACACATTATCCTGCTGAAAGAGGCCACTGCCATCAGGAAATATCATTGCCATGCCGGGCTGTACCATGGGAACCGACCGTTTGCTTACTGTCTAATATATCCCAGACCACGACATGCGCCGTAGTTACGAGATAATCAGTGTTATTCGCTTCATCTGTGAGTGGTCATAATGTTTTGGTTCATCAGTATGTATGTTGGACATCAAGGTTCTGCCTATTCACACGCTCAGTGGTTAAGATGTTGGGCTACTGATCGGAAGGTCGTGAGTTCAAATCCCAGCACCGTCAAGCTGCCACTGTTGGGCCCTTGAGCAAGGCCCTTAACCCTCAACTGCTCAGATGTATAAATGAAATAAATGTAAGTCGCTCTGGATAAGGGCGTCTGCTAAATGCCATAAAATGTAAATGTAAAATGAAAATAAAAAAAAATCTTTGTCTTGTTTTCAGTAGATAACAATTTGTGTCAGATTGAGTGGAGTAACAATGAGAGGTGGGGGACTAAATTGGGTTATGCGTAGGCCTACCGAAGTCATTCTTTGTGCTTTGGGAGCATTCATCATCTTCCATCTTCTTTCTATAGAGGTTAATTATGTTTCAGCTGGCATTACATTATCCTGTTTACAGTAGTCATAATGCTTTGAGATAGATGACAACTATATTGGAAATGCAAGCAAGCTGAAAACCATTAACTGGATAAATCTACATAAATGCATCAGTTTAATTCAAAATTAGTCAGTTACCTCATTACCTATGCCTTCTGGAGTACCACACAATAACTCAGATGAAATAAATTACAAAAAACAAATCTTGACAGAGAGACTGACTGAAAACTATCGGCGCTTGGTGCACTTACGAATATTTTAGACTTCTGTTATGTACACCATTAATATCATAATTGTGACCATCCCTTTCTGTTACTACTTTGCTAAATGCAAACATTCTCTGTGTAGTTCCAGCCACCAAGCTGAACACCATAAGCAAGTCAAACCTGGGTCAGTGTGTGAGCAAGTATGATCTTCTGGCCTGGTTTGAGATTAGTGAACTGGAACCAACTGGAGAGTGAGTATATCTTATCTTCCTGCAAGACTTCTATATTTCCCCTATTGGTTGTTTGCTCAGGTGAGAGTTATTTGCTTTTTTTTTTCCCTTTACCAGGTATATCCCGGCTGTAGTGGACCACAGTGGAGGTCTACCCTGTCATGGCACTTACTTACTGCACCAGGTAACAGACCGTCTGCCTGTTTATCAACTCTTTAAACTTCCAGGAGCCAGAAAGGTGTCCAGACTTTACTACATTCCCCACTCTCATAGCTACACACATTTTTCTGTTAGTTTTTCTCTAATTACTGATGAATTCATACTCTAATAGTTACTGAATAACTGGCTTTAACCTGAATAACTGAATATTACCCTGATACTTTAAAAAGTTAAGAACTGTTTTGTTTTTTCATTTCAGATTCAAAAATATCATATCATGATACTCAAAGAACATTTTGAGTATCACACAATATGCATCACAGTATTTAGGTTTGAGGGAAAGGGGAAAATGAAACTATCAAACAGATTTTAATCTGCAATCTGTAATTTACAATAGATTTTTATGTGAATAACAACTGATTTGTACTGCAAAAATGTTGTTGAAACCAGCAACAGTTGTGCCAGAGTATATCATATACCCAAAGTCATATTTCTGTGTCACCCATCTCTGTTTAAAGCTAGTTATATATGCAGTATCCTGACTGTGCTGAATGCTAGGATATTTACAGTTGAGTGGAAAAATGAGCATCTCCTAAGCTTTTTTTTAATGGAAAAAATGAAAATGACCTCTATTTTACCAATAATCTACAGAATTTTTTTTTTTTTTTTAAATGAAATCTCCAACAATTGTTGTACAATCCAAAATATAATATTTTACATATTCTAAATATTATAACTAGAGGGAGAGCATTGAAACCAGAGGGAGAGCATTGAAGTTATTAAAGAATACATTAAAATATACAAACATTTGACCTGATATCATATTGTTTTTCGAAACTATTTGACCATAAATGAATCAGTGTAACCTAACACATTGTCTTATTGCTGTAAATTTAATTCCTTTGTCTGCATCATTTAGTCCTAAGGGTATACAGACATTATTTTTGCACTCAGCTACATGAAGTATTGTGCGATGCTGGTTATGTTATGATGGTTTTTCGTTCTTGCCCCACAGGGTATCCAGCGTAGGATCACAGTGACACTCATCCATGAGAAGGGCTGTGAACTTCACTGGAAGGACGTCCGGGAGCTGGTGGTCGGTGAGTTCTTTAGATGGCATGATTATGTAAATTAAAGTTCTGCAGAAGGTTTTTAAAAATTTTTTAAAATTTTTTAATAACAATGGCTATCATGATGCTTTTAGGTCGGATCAGGAACAAGCCAGAGGTGGATGACACTGCGGCAGATGCAGTGCTCTCTCTTAACATCATCTCAGCCAAAAACATGAAGTCCTCGCATAACTCCAACAGGTATGGTTCACAACCCATCTCTGTGTGCCACTTCCTACACATAATATACCTGAAGTGTTTAGTGTTACCAGTGTTACCAATAAAGTGTCAAGCTTTGAGTGTCTCCCATGAGCTATGTTCATTTGTGCTGGAAAAAATTTTCAGGGAACATGATGTACAGGTTCTTTGGTTTTTTTCTTTTTCTTTTCTGTCGAAAATGAGTCATGACAAATAGTCTTGGCTTGGAACAACAGAGACACCTGGTGGATGACAAAGAAAATGGAAAATTTAAAAAACTTTCATGTATATACTTTTTGTGCATTTGATTGACTACGGTTTTGTATTTTGTTGCATGCTGACATGACATTTGACATTTCATTTGCCTGTCAAATTTCATTGCCACTGTCGTTTCTTATCACCTCACCTTTTCTGCTTGTCTCTTTTGTGTTTTTTTTCTTGCTGCTGCCTGTGCTGGACTCTTGCTTTTGTACAGGCTTTGTATCGATAATGATATTCCTAGGTATCATCAACACTTGGGCATAAAGCTCTTTCCCTGAAAAGGGCTTTATGAAACCGACATCATTAGTATCGTTAGAGATAATATATGTAATCATGTAGCCGTCAGTAGAGTGTAGTACAAATACTGTTTAGTTCATGTCATTGTCATCTCACTGTTTTACTTTAATCATGTAAAATATGAATGAATTAAAAGGGAAAAAACAAAGCAGCCCCCCTTCATATTAGATACACTATATGGCCGAAAGAATGTGGACACCTGACCAACACACCCATATGTGCTTAATGAACATCCCATTCCAGATGTAGTCCCCCCATTTGTTGTTATAACAACCTCCACTCTTCTGGGAAGGCTTTCCGCTAAATTTTGGACCGTGTCTGTGGAGATCTGTGTGGACCCTAAAGATGGCTGTGGATGTTCTTTCTTGGATGGTCTAAACACTGCAGTTGCTAAGAACAGTTTCCACTCAAGTCTCAATCACTGAACAGTTGATAACTTCAGTTTGATATGATAGACTTAAATTTAAAACTCTAATGATGCTCATACTCAAGTTACTTTTAACGCACTTATCAGTACTTGACTCTATAGTATACGGTTATTGAAAAGAAATTATTTATATTTGCACTATCCGGTTTCACACAGAAGAGGATGGGATCCCTTTTGAGTCTGGTTCCTCCCATGGTTTCTTCCTCTTGTCGCTTCAGGGATTTTATCCTTGCCACCATCGCCTCTGGCTTTTTCAGTAGGGATAGGAAAATTTTAAATTTATATCTGGACTTGAAGCTGTATTATTACAATATTAATTTTTAAAAGCCCTCTCAATATAAAATTTAATTTAATTTGACCATTCAGTCACGAGGGCATTAGTGAGGTCAGGCACTGATGTTGGGCCTCTTAGTTCCAGTGAAGGGAAATTGTAATGCTACAGCATACAAAGACATCCTATATAATTGTGTGCTTCCAACTTTGTGGCAACAATTTGGGGAAGATCCACATGTGGGTGTGATGGGCGGGTGTCCACATACGTTTGGCCATATAGTGTACTGTATATTAGTCTCCAATGCATTTGTATTTACATATAAACTATATGCAGCTACAGTGTAACTACACAGGATGTATGCACTGTTACAGGAATGTAATAGTAATAGTACAACTTATGTACAGTGGGGGAAAAAGTATTTGGTCCCCTGCTGATTTTGTACGTGTGCCCACTGACAAAGAAATGATCAGTCTATAATTTTAATGGTAGGTGTATTTTAACAGTGAGAGACAGAATAACAAAAAAAAAAAAAATCTAGAAAAACGCATTTCAAAAAAGTTATAAATTGATTTGCATTTTAATGAGTGAAATATGTATTTGATCCCCTATCAATCAGCAAGATTTCTGGCTCCCAGGTGTCTTTTACACAGGTAATGAGCTGAGATTAGGAGCACTCTCTTAAAGGGAGTGCTCCTAATCTCAGTTTGTTACCTGTAAAAAGACACCTGTCCACAGAAGCAATCAGTCAATCAGATTTTAATCTCTCCACCATGGCCAAGACCAAAGAGCTGTCCAAGGATGTCAGGGACAAGATTGTAGACCTACACAAGGCTGGAATGGGCTACAAGACCATCGCCAAGCAGCTTGGTGAGAAGGTGACAACAGTTGGTGCGATTATTTGCAAATGGAAGAAACTGTCAGTCTCCCTCGGTCTGGGGCTCCATGCAAGATCTCACCTCGTGGAGTTTCAATGATCATGAGAATGGTGAGGAATCAGCCAAGAACTACACGGAAGGATCTTGTTAATGATCTCAAGGCAGCTGGGACCATAGTCACCAAGAAAACAATTGGTAACACACTACGCCGTGAAGGACTGAAATCCTGCAGCGCCCGCAAGGTCCCCCTGCTCAAGAAAGCACATGTGCAGTCCCGTCTGACGTTTGCCTGAATGATTCAGAGGAGAACTGGGTGAAAGTGTTGTGGTCAGGTGTGGTCAGATCTCTTTGGCATCAACTCAACTGGCCGTGTTTGGAGGAGGAGGGATGCTGCCTATGAACCCAAGTCATAACACCATCCCCACCATCAAACATGGAGGTGGGAACATTATGCTTTGGGGGTGTTTTTCTGCTAAGGGGACAGGACAACTGCACCGCATCAAAGGAACGATGGACGGGGCCGTGTACCGTCAAATCTTGGGTGAGAATCTCCTTCCCTCAGCCAGGGCATTGAAAATGACCTTAATAACTTCGAGAGGATCTGCAAAGAGGAGTGGGACAAAATCCCTCCTGATATGTGTGCAAACCTGGTGGCCAACTACAAGAAACTTCTGACCTCTGTGATTGCCAACAAGGGTTTTGCCACCAAGTACTAAGTCGAAGGGGTCAAATACTTATTTCCCTCATTAAAATGCAAATCAATTTATAACTTTTTTGAAATGCATTTTTCTGGATTTTTTTGTTGTTATTCTGTCTCTCACTGTTAAAATACACCTACCATTAAAATTATAGACTGATCATTTCTTTGTCAGTGGGCAAACGTACAAAATCAGCAGGGGACCAAATACTTTTTCCCCCACTGTACATACATATGTATGAATTTTGGCTTGTGTTAGTACAGGACACATTTAGGTAAAATTACATCTTTATTAACTGCTTTTCTTTCTGATTAATTGCATCATTGATTGCATTGATTTATTTAACATGTATTCATTTAGCAAATGCTTTTATTATACAAAGTGACTTGCAGTTGTGACAGGTTGCAGTTCAACCGGAGGCAACTGATGGCTCAGGGTCTAGCTCAAAAGCAATCAGTGAAGGATTCTCTAAAAATCCTGGTATTTCAACAAACAACCCCATGGTCACCAGATCAGAACTTTAACCACTAAGTGACCATTGAATATTCTACACCATAATTGTCTTTGCACTGCAACTGTCCAGGATGTGTAAACTTGCCTGATATTTAGTTAGCTCTACTGCTTGTGTAACATGGTAACTCTATCAAAATGTCAGGCTTTTTAAACCTGACATTATTTACACAGCAAAATTATATGAATTGTCTGCTTATTTGAAAGCACTGTGTTCATGTTATTTTAAAGCACAGACTGTGTGAATTTAACATTACCTGTCATTTCTACACAATAGCAATGAGGCTTATTGCTTAGCATGTTTGCCTCGCACCTCCAGGGTTTGGGGTTCAATTCCTGCCTCTGCCCTTTGTGCGAGGAGTTTGCATGTTCTCCACGTGCTTCGGGGATTTTCTCTGGGTACACTGGTTTCCTCCCCCAGTCCAAAGACATGCATTGTAGGCTGATTGGCATCTCTAAGTTGTATGTAGCATGTGAATGGGTGCGAGCGTGTGTGCGATTGTGCCCTGTGATGGGTTGGCACCCAGTCCAGGATGTCCCCGCCTTGTGCCTCGAGTCCCCTGGGATAGGCTCCATGCTCCCCTGAGACCTTGTGTAGGATAAGCGGTACAGAAAATGAAGGTACTAGCCAATGGTACCCAAAAAATATCAAAGTAATTATCATAGAGTATAAATGAGCCTGTCTGCTGCTGTCATTTCAGCTGTTGAGATTAAAGGAGGTCATGCGTTAAAATGAGTCCTGGACAGATTCTACCAGGCAGCCATAAGCTTATGGATTACATGCACATCATGTACATGCTCAGTCAGAGTAGCATCTCACAGTTTAATAATCATGCACACACACCATTAGACAGATGGTAATGGGGTGAAAGTCGATGGCTGTCAGGGAGTGAAACACCAGCTAACACTCCAGAGTGTTGTGGCTGTCAGACTGCACCTTATCAGCATTTTGTTTAAGCACAGCGAGCCTTTCTCACCCTCTGGCGCAGAATAATAGAGGTGTCTGGCATAAACACGATATTGTTATACCATGGTCTAACAGGAGCACCTCTCAAGAGTATTAGCAGGTGTTTCACTGTTGTATTTAGATGACCTCGCTCTAAGGCTACAGTGTACACATCATCAGTGCCATGTTTATGTAGCATTGTCAGTGACAGACTCACTTTAATGTGCTTGGAGCCTCTTGAAATATTCTGCAAATAGCCGCGGATCCAGAGATTATGGATCAACAGTTATCTGAACTTAAATATCAGTTTTTATCAGGTATTAAAATATGGCATTTGTAATTTTGACCAACAAAATTGATCATACATAATGATGTATATCAGGGAGGCTCACCGCCCTGGTCTAACACTGACCTGATACAGCTCTCTACAAGTACATCAGGTGTGCTGAGAGAAACTCTGGAATCTCTTCAGGGCAGTGGGTGTTAAATACTGGAATTAGAACCCTGGCATGTGTCTCTGGAGCCTCTGAAACCTTTAAGGTTTTGGATTGAGCATGTGATATTGAACCACAGAGAAGGTTAGGACACGAGCTGCTGATATTGTGGGTCACTTGAAGAAAAAGGGTGAATTCTGGGCAAACTATACATGGAAATATTTAGCTGTACCAGCATCTCAGGTTCCTTACACTGTTAGGGTTCCTTAAAGGTTTTTTTTGGATTGTTAAGCATTCTTATCTTAATAAAAGTGTTGTATTCAGAGCTCTCTTTGATCAGGAAACCCACTGTTGTAGAGTTTAGACAGAACCCTTAAGTGTTCCCTTATAGGAATAAGCTGAAGAAGGCTGTTTTAGTGTCCTGTGAGCAAACCAAAGAACCATTAAAGGTCAGCTTTTCTCCTTCAAAGAGTGTAGTGGAGGACTGGTTGTTACTTGACTCTGAACTTTCCTTATGTCTGTTCATGAATATATTCTTATGTTCTTTAACATTGTAGCATCAAACTCAGGGAAAATGGTTCTTCAAGGGTTCTTGGGATGGGTTCTTTAATGGTTCTAGCCTCGTGAAAGGTTATATCTGGAATGGTTCCAAGTAGAACATTTAAAGTTTCCTTAGGTACAAACTGAAGAATCTTTCAAAGTGCTAGATGGAACCTTGTTTTTAAGAGTGTAGATTACCAGGACCATGTGTTAGTTTAGTGGCATTATGGGAGAAAAGGCAAGGCTATTATGACTGTCATTTCATGCTTATTTTGATTAGTTGATATATTACAGACACAATACACAGTTTTGTATTTTGGCCATTTATATTATATAAATTGGGCCATTATATTATATTGGGCCATTTATTTTATAGACAGGCTTCTGAACCATTGGGGTCCCTAAACTGTATATACAGTACTGTGCAAAAGTAGGCACCCTATTTTTTTTAGTACAAACTTTGTTATAGATTTTTTTATTTTATGACTTCTACATTATCAAGTCAGTACAAAAAACATTTTAGATTCCCTAGCATTAGTTTTCTAGCACAAAATTAAATGTTACAGAAAAATGTTTGTATGTCATTAAAGAAAGCAGCATATTACGTAAGAGACACTTTTCAGACAAAAAACACAATGAAGGCTGCTGGGTTTTGCTGCAAAAATAAGAAGCAAGTGCTATCTTTATTTAATTTTGTGCTAGAAAACTAATGTTTGGGAATCTAAAATGTTTTTTGTACTCGCTTGATAATGTAGAAGTCATAAAATAAAAAATCTATAACAAAGTTTATACTAAAAAAAATAGGGTGCCTAAAGCTTTTGCACAGTACTTTATATATGTATGTTTGGACTGCAAAACACAACAGGCTCGCTTGTGAAACATGTTGCAGAATGGTATAAGCAACAGTATCACTGCAATACAGAAACCACAAATTAAGACATATTGATGGTGTGCACACGTTTGACATAGTTCCTTTTTTTCTACTCACACATCCCTCTCTAAATGTACACAAGAGATGTTTGCATATTAGCGACTTTATATGCTTATACTTACTTATACTTATATTATTATACTTAAATATATATTTATATATATTTAATGCATGCAGACTTTAGAGCAGAAACCCCTTTCCTATCTCTTGTGCAGGACATTTTACCGATTTGAGGCTGTGTGGGACAGCTCGCTGCACAACTCTCTCCTGCTCAACCGTGTCACTCCCTGTGGAGAGAAGATTTATATGACCCTATCTGCATACCTGGAGGTTAGCTTAATCCACTCACCATGCACATGAAGCTATGCTATTCACTACAGCACTACAGTCTTCTGACACACTGCATAAATGTGCATAAATTCAGGTTAATGATTAAATATGGATGAAGTAATCGTAACTCAGTAATAGTCACTGAGTGACCTACACATGCATGTGTTTTCTTCTTCCAGCTTGACCACTGCATCCAGCCTGCCATCATCACCAAAGACATCTGCATGGTGTTCTACTCCAGAGATGCTAAGATCTCACCTCCACGCTCTCTGAGGAGCCTGTTTGGCAGCGGCTATTCCAAAACCCCTGACTGGTGAGCTCCTTCTCGTTGTAGATCTCAGCATCCAGATCCACACTGCCTGGCCAAAAAAAAGGTCGCAGTTTGGATTTGAATACAGATACTTAAGAGCCTATGATTGGATCATTATTGCAGTGATTAATATGTTTCAGCTGGCAACAGTTCTTTTAACTCTAACTGATGCAGTGTGTAGCTTCACATTTCTTAAACAACCATGTCAGAAGACGTATCCCATGGTCGTGGAAAAGATGTTACTGCGTTTCAGAAGGGGCAAATTTTTGGCCTGCATCGAGCTAAGAAAATAAGGAGATTTCTGAAATCACTGGAACTGGGTTAAGAACTGTCCAACACATTTATTAAAACCTGGAAGGATAGTGGTGAACTGTTAATTTTGCGGAAGAAATGTGGTCAGAAAAAAATCTTGAATGATCGTGATCCGAGATCTTTAAAACGCTTGGTGAAGTCACATTGTAAAAAATCAACATCAGAACACACGGCTATGTTTAATAGTGAAAGTAAGAGCATTTCCAAATGCAGAATGCGATGTGAACTTACAGGATTGGGACCAAACAGCTGTGTGGCTGCAAGAAAGCCACTTGTTAGTGAGGCTAATCGGGGAAAAAAAACGACTACAGTTTGCTAGGGAGCATAAAGATTGGACTGTGGTCTGATAAGTCCAGATTTACCCTATTCCAAAGCAACGGGCATGTCAGGATAAGAAAGGAAGCACATGAAGCGATGCACCCATCATACATAGTGCCAACTGTTCAAGCCTCTGGAGGCAGTGTTATGATCTGGGGTTGCAACATTATGCAGCAATAAAATGAAGTCAGCTGAGTACCTGAATGTACCGAATGACCAGGTTATCCTATCAATGGATTTTTTTCTTCCCTGATGGCACAGGCATATTCCAGGATCAAATTGTGAAATAGTGGTTTAGGGATCATGAGGAATCATTTTCACACATGAATTGGCCACCACAGTCCTGTCAGTCCTGACCTTAACCCCATTCAAAGTCTTTAGGATGTGCTGGAGAAGGCTTTACGGAGTGGTTCAACTCTCCCTTCCTCAGTCTTGGCCAAACATTAATGCAACTCTGGACGGAAATAAATGTTGTGACATTGCATAAGGTTGTCGAAACAATGCCACAACGAATGCACACCATAATCAAAGCTAAAGGCGGTGCAACAAAACATTAGTGTGCGCAACTTTTTTTGGCCAGGCAGTGTAATTTAAAAACTTGTCCAAACAGGAACAATGGAACTGGAAGTTTCCATTTTGGTAATGATACTTTTTCTAAGTATCATTATTTCTGCAGATATAAATCTTGAGCAGGTACTGAAAACCATCCAACTGGAATTTTTAGAAATAGTCAGTGGAAAAAAGCATTTTCTGTCTTCTGACGCCAAAAGTTCTGGCACTGTGTTCAGTGGAAAAGGGCCTTTATAGATATATTTTCATTATAGTTGTTGAAATCTATTCCAAATTCATTTGGAGTGACAATCAATCTAGACCACCAAACTAAGAGCAAGTGCTCTTCAAATGGTGTTTGGATGGTTGATGGTTCTAGCTTTCTAAAGAGATTCTACTTGGAGCCTTTTTTTTAAAGAATGCAGTGTTGTGCTTGTGTTCTTGTGTGTTGTGAGTGCTCTAATGGTCAACGTGTTTTCTGTATATTAACCACCATAAACTCAAGCTCTGTGCTTCAATATTCTGTTTACAGCAATAGAGTGACCGGGATCTATGAGCTTAGCCTGTGCAAGATGGCCGACACAGGAAGCCCAGGTAGGTTGTTTTCTTCTGACCTCTTTTGTAGTTCCCAGTTAAGTCTATTTTGCTATGAATGGAAATTATACAATCCAGGTTAGAATTATAAATGTGCACATGGTGTGTGTGCGTGTGCAGGCATGCAGAGGCGAAGACGGAAAGTTCTGGACACATCAGTGGCATACGTGCGTGGAGAGGAGAACCTGGCTGGGTGGAGGCCCAGAGGTGACAGTCTGATCCTCGAGCACCAGTGGGAGCTTGAGAAACTGGAACAGCTGCACGAGGTGAGACACATCTGTGTGTTTAAATTAGGCAGAATTATAAAACACACTGTGTTCTCAAAGATTGGACACTAAACTGCAAAAAAGAGAGAGGAAAATATAGATTTTTTTTCTGGATCTGAGGTCAAGTGTAACAGTTGTTTTTATCCCGGGGTGCAGTCCAGAAAATTATCTATTGTGAATGATCACTTGAAAATGATGGTCTGAGGTTCAATGTAAATAAACTTGACTAAGAACCATGTGGACAACAGCTGTTCGCTATCAGAACAGGGCATCATGTAACACAGCTGGTTTAATTGGTCATCTTACTTCCTGTTTCACAGTGGCAGAGAAAGAGATGTTGTGGGATGGAGCAAAGGGCACAAATCATAACACGGAGCAGCTTTGACTAAAAGCCTTCACCAGAATGCTAATTAAAAATGCTTTCTATTTTGCACAAGCGTGCATAGTAATTAATCCACATTTCAGAAATGAAAACAAACAGTGACAGTCCAAATTTGACCAAAATTGGTCCTAGGTACTAACTGGAGTGTAAAAACCTGCTAAGATATTGTCCGCTACAGTTATAGAAGCAGAAAGCAAAATATGCTCTTTTATGTTATAGTGGAAAGCCTTACCATCAGCTATGATGGCTAATTTCGAACCTCCATATCTGCTTTGTGTGTGTATGTGTTCAGGTGGAGAAAACGCGTCACCTCCTGCTGCTGCGGGAGAAACTGGGAGAGTCGGTTCCTCAGAAGTCTCTGAGCGAGTCGCTCTCTCCAAGCTTGAGCAGCGGCACCCTGAGCACCTCGACCAGCATCTCCTCACAGATCTCCTCCACCACCTTCGAGAGCGCCATCACGCCCAGCGAAAGCAGTGGATATGACTCAACCGACATTGAGAGCCTGGTGGACCGTGAGAAGGAGTTGGCCACCAAGGTAACATATCCACAAGTAGCTGATTTAGACATGTCCTCATTCTGTTTCCTGTAATTTAATAAGAGCATGAATTGAATAAACTCTGCAGTTTATACTATTATTCTCTTCCTTTCAGTGCCTCCGCCTTTTGACTCACACATTTAACAGTGACTATAACCAGATGTGCAACAGCATTAGTGCCTGCCAGGTACAACGGATTGCTCATGAATGCTTTTGAAGCAGGTGACTCAGAGTGGTACATCCTAAGGTTTATTTTCTGTCTTCCTCATTATTAGCTGTCTGATATCTCACCCATGGGCCGAGATCCGTCAGTCACCAGTCTCAGCAGTGCCACCCTTACCCCGTCCTCTACCTGCCCCTCCCTGGCAGACTCCCGCTGTGGTTCAGACCAGAAGTGAGTTAATGAACTGCTCAGTAGCCTGCACCACTCCTGAGTCAAACGCTTCTTCTCATGCTTTTTCTGATGGCTTTGTTGATAAAAAATAGTGAGGTTGTGCATTCGATCATAAACTGTGGAGTTTTTTTCAGGACTCCCGAGCCTAACTCCCGTGCCACCAGCCCCTCATGCTCGGACTACGAGAACTTCCCCCTGGTGCCCAGCGTGGAGACATCATACCTGGCTCGTGCTGGCAAACATGAGTTCCTCAACCTGGTGCCCGATATTGAGGAGATGAGGCCTGGGTTAGTCCTGTCATGCACTTTATCAGGGAGATAAGGCAAACTGGTAGAACTGTGCAGATCAACGCTGCTGAAACTTGATTTTGTCCTGTTGTGATGTTAGTCATGTTGGTAAAGAGTCTAGCAGGATGTCCTAGTTTCTGTATAGCACTTCTGCAGCGAATGTTTGATTATTGTGTACAATAATTTGGCCATGCTTTTCTGTACTAAGAAGACTTGACTTGAACTGTACTAATGAAACTTGAACTGGAATTCTAATGGCAGCCTTTGTGCAAAATATATTTGTACAATACTATTATGAATTCCTAGATCAGAGGTATTTGTAAAGGAATTGGTCTTGTCTGTGGTAGTCACACATACACTACATATACAGTGGAGCTTAAGTTGATAAAACACTAAGTGTTTCTATAATAAATGAATGTGTTTTATGAGCTCCTGGTTATTCATATAGTTTAAAAAAGCCACGCTTTTCTGTTTGTTCTCTTTTGTAGCTCTGTGGTGTCTAAGAAGGGATTCCTGAGCTTCATGGAGCCACGCTCGAACTCCTGGGTGAAGCACTTTGTGGTTGTACGCCGCCCGTACGTCTTCATCTACAACAGTGACAAGGACCCGGTGGAGCGAGGTGTCCTGAACCTGTCCACTGCTCAGGTGGAGTATAGCGAGGATCAGCAGGCCATGCTCAAGGTAAACACTAATCACTACTCATCTCTGGGCAACACATAAAATGTGTCAAAAGATGACATGAATTGATTAACCACTTGTTAATATTTATCTCTTAGACTCCCAACACATTTGCTGTGTGCACTAAGCACAGAGGGATTCTGCTCCAGGCCAACAATGATAAAGACTTGAACGACTGGCTGTATGCTTTTAACCCGCTGCTAGCAGGAACAATAAGGTACCTCTTTTCATTGTGTAAAGCAGTGTAATGTATGTTATTATATTATCAGCGGTAATATGATTGAGATGAGAATAAATCAAGCTTTCAATATTTCTATTTCTATTAAGACCTGAATTTTACTATCTGCATTTGGGGGGCTAGACATTAACCCCTACCCCTTATCTCCTGTTCAGGTCCAAACTGGCGAGAAGACGCTCTGCTTTGCTGAAGGACTAAACAAGCTTCTCATTTTGAAGAGATCGTGCTCTGTTTCTTCTCCCTAGCCTTCGAGTGTTAACACTTATTAAAACTTTGTGATTCTTGATGGTTTTCTCTTGTATGTAGACCTGTGGCTTAAGTCTCCTCTCCAGCAAATGAACTCTTGAGTTTCTGAACACCCACTTTCCCCCTTTTCCCCCTCTCTCCCCCTCTTTCTCTCTCTCCTAACCTCTCGCTATTTTGTTTGTTTGGATCCTTTTCTGTCTTTTAAGTTTTCGTTCTCTGCCATAGCGGAACCTTCTTCTAGTAGCATGTCGTAATAGTCTGTTTGTGTGTGCACGATTCTTCCGAGCAGTTTCTCTTCTCTGTTTGAGTTATTACTCGTCTGTAACGATCGTCTTTATCAGTGTTATCTGTTGAGTCAGGTACATTTTTCCTCCCGCATGGCTACAGCAGCAGTCCTCAGGATATGAGCAGTTTGCTTAACAAAGCCTCACAGAGTACCACTGAACATAGATCAAATACACTATATGACTATCTGAAAAGAAATATTTCTCTCATAGAAAATAGTAGCTCAGTAGTTTTTACACTAGTGAGTAGATGTCCCAACACTGGAAGAGACGGATATGTATAAGGGCAGAGGCATGAATTTTAAGTGTGTATGGCTAAATCTGGGACCCGTCAGCATTTATTATGAGTATTACTGTGGCCCTGGACGAAGAACGTGGACAGATTAAGTTTCTGTGGTCCATCAGGCAGTGCTCCAGCACAGTGCATTTGCTAAGCATTAATTTAATTCTGTGTAGTAAAGGGATAACACATGCCCATTTGTAAAGCTGCATTACTATGTAGCACTAGAGGATGATGGATGAAAGAGAACACTATTTCCTGACGTTGATGCAGTTCATCTGCACAGCATTTACTTCAGATCTAAATCTTTAAATCTAATATTTAAAATAACAGTCGCAGAACAGAACAAAGTGATTAGACAAGACAAATGAGATGAAGGTCATTTGTAAATAATTTTAAGGATTCCTGCGCTTTCACACTAGTCATTCTGAAACAAGAGACATTCCTTTCGTGCTGTTGTCCACGTGATCTTTTATTTATTACGAGAGCGCAGCAGTTATTTTAGCCAGGCGGATTTGATATCCACAGGACTGTGGTACTGATATTGGAGCTTCGTTGAATGATACATTGGTGGTGAACCAGCCTCTTGGCTCTCCATCGGAAAACCATGACTGCTCCATGACCATGTTGAACCTGAACCTATGAATTTAACCTTGTTAACTAATTACTAATTATTGTACTCATTAACTTATTATTTCTAATGCTGCTTGTTTTATATCTCATTAACTTACATTTGAATTCAAAAATGAAGCAGGTTGTTGTAAGGGCTTTTTTTTGGGGTTTCTTTTTTTATCCAGCTGATAGTTTTGCACACTGACACAAACACAAGTGGATCACTGAAATAGATTTTTGGTCCAACACTCTTTGAAGGATGAATTATTTTGCAGTGTAACACATAGAAATGGGATAGAGTATATGCTCATGCGTTTTAATTTCTCATGAAAAGATTTGCTCTGTTAATGTTTGATGCAGTTAGCGTTTGGGATTAGTGACTGATTAGTCTTTCATTCTTTGCCTTGCATTAATGCTGGACGGTTTTGGCAAGGAGATATACGTGACTTGGCACACAGAAAGCCTCTGGCCAGCCAACCAGCAGGCTATGTGCTTCACATAATCTCTAAAGCTAATGCAGAATTTCAGCTTAGTGTAAGGCCTGGCTTTCCAATGAAACAAAGTCAATATGATGCCTCTCATTCATAACTCCTTTAGTCTTAAGGTCATGTGTAGGCCTTTAGATAACAAAGCAAAATGGTCAGCCAACCCGAGAAACAGAAATAACAAAGTGATGAGAAAAGACTTCTGATTAAAATGTTGTGTGCACATATATTTATTTCCTATGACATTTTTTAGGGGAAAGGGTTTTGTCATGCCACCATTTCATCATAATTTCAATATTGAAGGAAAATTTGATGGAATGAATTGCAAGAGCATATGAGCAAGTTGCACAAGTCTTGACAGAGCAAAGAGTTTCACTGTTAAGAGACATTATAACTGTATAGCTGTTTGTTTGTTTTTTGTTGCAGTGTATATATTCATTTGCAGTTCTTTGCACATTCAAGAGGTGATAACTAACAGATCAAATAAAACCTGAAGTGGATTTCTGGTGTTTACTTAAATATGAACAAGATAGCATAAGATCAGATCGAATTATGTGGTATGTTACAGTTGGAAGTGGATTTTGAATGTACCTCTGTGATGTCAATGACAAATATACACTAACTGCATGGGTGTAAGAACAAAAGGGAAAACGTCCTGCCAGCTTTCACTGTAGTGCTTCCTGTTGCTTTCATTTGGTTGTGCCACTCCTACAAACCCAGTCTGAGTTCAGGTGTGTACTTCAGAGTTATGATGATGCGGGGAGGGATACTGTTTAGATTTATTTTCTAATATCAGGGACTATATTTTTAGAGGTATTCCAGAATTAATCAATACACATGCATATACCATTTAATCTTTGTTTCTCAGTCATTGTTATTGCATTTTTCCCATGCTGCCTTCAGAACCACTCTGGCATACACTCCCTCTTCACTCCCACTCATTTTGTTGAAAGACAACAAGCTAAACCAAGGCTTTAACACTGTACATTATTTGTCAGATTGGCTTCATTTTCATACTTATTTTGTAAATATTACATGTTGTATGGAGCTTGAATTAAAATGTAAATACGTCTCCTGTATTTGTAATACTTATAATCTATTCGCTGTATAGCCTAGATGTGTAATGCAGATATCTTAATTCTGTGTATGGTAATCTTGCACCATTGATCTGTTTAGTGAATGAGGTAACAATAAAGTCCATCCAGTGCATTAGCAGAGGAAGCTTCACCTGTCTCTTTCGTTTAAAGTTTCAGTAATCAAACAGATACCTGAATGTTCATGATCATTACGCTTGTTAGCCTACATCACATTCACTGTAATAGTCGACTATTCATCTTCTCCGTAGTTAAAGCAAATCTGTTTCAGGACTTGGCTAGTTTTAGGCTTTTTATTTGTGCGGCAAAGAACGCATCTAACTGTGTTTTAATTAACAGCCATACACAGGCTACAAATTAAATTTCCATACCTCAATGCTTTAGGCCACACTATTAATGATGAAAGTAAATAAATTGGTGTAATAAATGTGTAAAATATATAAATATATGCATTGTTTTACACTATTTACCAATCCTTAAAATGTACTCACGTGGACGAGCTGGCGGCTCAACTGAAATCCTTGATTCTGAAACTGAGAGCGCGCAGCATGGAAGCTTGTTATGACGTAATAATGGATGGCGGATGCGTTGCCAACAGCAGTGTCTGAGAGTTATTTCCATCTTGTTCGATGCCAGCCTCAATAGTTTCCGAAAACAACGTACATAATGAAAACAGGCAACTGTTCAAGTGTACTGTTTCATGGAAATGTTCGTGCCCTTTTGCTCTGCCCTTCATGGAACGAGGTAGGTGCATAGGAGCCGGGGGAATACTATAACAAACAAGCTCTGTGTCTGAGTGTCCTACTGCCAAGTCTTATAAACTGGTTATTTCTGCATGTCCAGCCTACCTCTTAATCAAACGTCTTCCTATTGATAATGCACTATTATAAAACATGTAAAAGGTATTATTTACAGTGGCATAGACAAAAATCTTTCTCAGAAATTCTTGGTTAACAATTTTGGCTTTCTAAAGTGGTTCTACTTGGAATATAAAACGTTCTGTGCCTCCAATAAATAGATAAATATTAGAGAATAGATAGAAAATAAATGTGTTAAAGGTACATACTGGTGTGGAATTTTACAGTTACACTCCCTGGATGGTCTGGGGCTTTGGGGTTTCATATTATTGTGTTGTGGTCTTTTTGGTGTACGCCTGAGATGGGCGGGTTGATACAGAAGTGTCGATACTTTCGATGCAGACATCAACCCTAATACAAGAGTATTGATACTGTGTGAGTTTTCATCATGTAGTAGATAAATAAAATTGTATTTCACACACACAATTAATTAACATACAAGACTCAAGAACTTCATTGTCATGTGCACAAGCTTCTTTGTAGAATGAAATTCTTTGTTTGCACATTCAGACGGATGCTGAAGTACAAAATAAAACCAAGCCTAAATAATTAGCCTACAAATAAAATAACGGCAATGTTAAAATAGGTAAATAAAAAAAAATATTAGAAAATTGTCACACAAACAATTGTGACTGAATAACTTTAGTCGCTCTGAGTGAGGGAAAAAAAAAAACATTCTTGAAGGGTTGAAATGATAAATGAAATAAATGTATAAGTTTGAACACTAGTTCCCACTTTGTGTGTGTGAAATCACTTCCTCACTCAGTTTCTGTATGTAGACTGTATGTAGAGTGATGTACAGGACAGCAGTGGACCAAATCCTGACAAAACACACCATCCATCATATAATAACTACGAACTTCAATACAGTAGCATTAAAAAAATACACATTATGCGTACGAGGCTAGCCACGCTAGTCTCCAGGGTTGCCAGGTCTGTGTAACCTATATCTATCTTTATAAAATGCATTGTCATTGGCTATTTAAAAGAATGTCCCCTAAAAAAAAAGGTGGAGGTTGGGAGCATCTGGGGATTTTGTTCACATTATTTGGCAACCCAATTGCATACAAAAGGCTTCTGTTATTAAACAAGATCCAAATTATTCATTCCACATAGAAGTCTTGATATCCATGTTTGCAAAGTCTTTGTAGAAATTGCATTTTTTTTTTTTCTCTTCGTATACACAAGAAAGCTTTTTAGGATCGAAAAGAAAATCGGTGGTATCACTCATGAGGGGAGTGACCGCGACTTTCAGCCAATCAACGGCCTTTTTTCTCAGGTCAGAATTTCTCCACCAATCACTGAGCGCGAGGAAGTTGAAACCGTTGCGTTGGGATGACGTCGGGTGCCGAGTGAGCCCATTGGCTGGCAGCTGTCATAGAACGGCAGGGAATAAGGAAGTGTGGCGAAGTTGCAGCGAGATCCATTTCACACAGTGCTGTTTTATAAAGAAATCCTCTTCAGACATGGCGCAGTAAGTGTTTTTTCTTTATGTATATTTTTGATTCGAACTATTCGACTCTGGAGAAAAAACTAAAATTGCTGGGATTTTTATTTTTTTATGGTTAAATCCCAAATGTTTCCGTATTCCATTTGCGTACTTCATCGTGTAGTAAATAATCTGTGTAGTGCACTATACTGTATGTAAAACAAAGGGCCATTTGGGATTAGAGACTTGAGTGTAAGATCATCTCTGATCAACTGAAACAGCTCTAAAAAAAATAGAAAAATTTAAAAACCCTTGTTGATTTTTACTGACTGACAGGGATTAAAGTTGTATCTTAATGTTGCTAATTAATTTAGTGTTAGCTTAACTGTATTAATGCATATTGTTTCACTTACTAATGTACATTATTCTAGTACTTTACTACAAATATTTCCCCATCAGGGTATAATAGATTAATATAGTTTATAATCGCTATAGTTCATAGTTAATATAGGTTATGTAAGCTTTGAGAAGTCTGCTCATTATTGATTTAGTTGCATCCAGGATACAATCATTGTGTAATAAATTTATAATGAATAAATAAATGAATTAAAACGCAGCCCGTTACCATCAGACCTCTGTAGGACATCTTCAATCCCATTATAATACCATCAGAGTATAGAATCAGTTACAGTTCACCTGTTGAATAATTAGTACCATTATATCATTGCTATTCACTCTCAATGGTTTCACTTCTTGTTCCTTAATTTGGTACATTTCCTAATTGCACACAGAGCGGATATTGCTCTCATTGGTTTGGCCGTGATGGGACAGAATCTGATCCTGAACATGAACGATCATGGCTTCGTTGTAAGTGATTGCAACACAGTTCCAGTTTACTTCCTTTTCTTAACATCATCTCGATTTCCCAGATTCTTGCTGATGTGTTGAAATCGACTTCCTTTCCTCCTTCAGGTATGTGCTTACAACAGGACAGTGTCCAAGGTGCATGACTTCTTGCAGAATGAAGCCAAAGGCACGAAAGTGATTGGCGCAGAGTCTCTGCAGGATATGGTCTCGAAACTGAAGACCCCTCGACGCATCATTCTCCTCGTCAAGGCTGGGCAGGCTGTTGATGATTTCATAGACAAGCTGGTAATGTCCTCCTGAATATTGACCTGTCATTATGTTAGTGTCTACGTGGTCGTATTAAATCACCACAACCTTACACATGGCATTCAACAGGTTCCTCTTTTGGAGTCTGGAGACATCATCATCGATGGGGGCAATTCTGAATACAGGGACACAACAGTAAGTCCAGTACAGTTACACACACATTTGAGGTTTGTACACATCTCAGAATGTGAAAGACATATACGTGCGTCTGTGTGCAGCGTCGGTGTAAAAGCTTAAAGGAGAAAGGCCTGTTGTTTGTGGGCAGCGGAGTGAGTGGAGGAGAGGAGGGGGCGCGCTATGGGCCATCACTGATGCCTGGCGGACACAAGGAAGCATGGTGAGAGCTTTATTCTTTCAGCTATATATTCTCAAATTATTTTTCTGTGATTACTGATGAGTTTATTTTCACTTGGGCAGGCCACACATAAAGGACATCTTTCAGAGCATTGCTGCTAAGGTGGGCACAGGAGAGCCATGCTGTGACTGGGTGAGTGTCAAGATCATGGTTATTAACCATCTTACTCATCCCAACCGGCTCGGTTATAGGATATAAATAGACATAAAATGGATCAAATGAGGGAGGCATGGTGGCTTATTGCTTAGCACATTTTCCTCGCACCTCCAGGGTTGGGGGTTTGAATCCCGACTCCACCATGTGTGCGCGGAGTTTGCATGTTCACCCTGTGCTTCGGGGGTGTCCTCCGGGTACTCCGGCTTCCTCCCCCAGTCCAAAGACATGCATTGTAGGCTGATTGGCATTTACAAATTGTCCATAATGTGAGTGTGTGCGTGATTGTGCCCTGCAATGGGTTGGCACCCCCTGCAGGGTGTCCCTTGCCTTGTGCCCCGAGTTCACTGGTATAGGCTTCAGACTCCCTGCTACCATGTGTAGGATAAGCGGTATGGGAAATGGATGGATGGATGGATGGATGGATGGATAAAATGATAAAATGGCTTGTCAACATACAGTGCCAGACTGTTACGTGTATGTAATTACATACTGTGTTATTAATAATTATAATAATACATACATACATGCAGTAATTTGAGATGAAAAGTGATGAAGAGAAATCTGTATACTGTACAGAATATACAGTAATCAGTCATCGTTTCATTATAATTTGATGCTCAGGTTGGTGATGAGGGCGCAGGACACTTTGTAAAGATGGTCCATAATGGCATCGAGTACGGTGACATGCAGCTGATCTGTGAAGCCTACCACCTGATGAAAGATGTGTTGGGTATGGATCATGATGAGATGGCGAAGGTGAGTCATAACCCATTTCCTGCTTTACCTGTTAATAATACGATCCTACATTTACTTGTTCTTTAATCTCTCGTCGTTCAAAACAATCAGTTTCTTTCAAGTTTAAAAAGACTTGATTTCCTCCTTTAAGGCATTGTAAGGCATTAATCACTGCTTTCTCCTCAGGCTTTTGAACAGTGGAATAAAACAGAGCTGGATTCGTTTCTTATTGAGATCACTGCAAACATTCTGAAGTACAAGGACTCTGATGGCACTCACCTGCTGCCCAAAATCAGAGACAGCGCAGGGCAGAAGGGCACAGGGAAATGGACAGCTATCTCTGCTTTGGAGTACGGCGTACCTGTCACGCTCATCGGTACGTACTTGCATTCGGGATGAGGCATGGTCTTTAATGTGGGCTTGAATAAAAGTGTGATTTTGCTCCAAGAATTAAAGTTTTTTTTTTTCCTGACCTGGTTTTTTTTATTTTTTTTTCTATCCACTGCTTCTGTAGTGTCTGTGTAACTAATGGACAAAAATTTCAACATATCTGCAACTGAAATTTGCTGGGGCAGCCCCTAACAACTGCATTTAGACTTCCATTATGAGCGAATTTCGAGAAAACAGGCTTTCCATTATTTCCTCATGTCCATGGCAATTGCACATGTACTGCAGAAGACAGACTCTAGATTGAGCCAGGGTTAGAATTTTTTTTCTTCTTTTAATTTGCTTGAAAATGTTCTGTTCGTGTTTTCAGTCTTCTAATGTGCTCATCTGAAGGAGAAGTACTTGGACACAGGAATCTGAGTTGGAAACAAAAGGCTGTTTTTAGCCTTTCAGATGTTGAGTGTGGGGAAACGAGAAGGCAGAAGTGATTGTGCAATAAGGGACAAAGGATTTCACTTGGTAGCCCAGTGATTAGCTCATGATGACATGCTGATTTTCCTCCCCCATCCACCTGCTTTAAACGTGTCATCAGTATAACCTTGCTAATCCTACAACATCATGCTTACACAACTGTTTGCTGCTGTGACTGGGAATGTTTGTTAATGTGGCAATCCCTGCTTTCACAAAAGCAGACCTGATTAATCATTGCCATTCTAATGTATATTGACGCATTGACTGTGTTTTCTAGGAAAGCAGCCTTTATTGTATTATTTCCTGTGTCTGGGTTTTCTTGGTGCTACATCAGACTGGACACCTGATGTGCCAAAATATTGGGATTTTGTTTTATGTCTATAACCTAGATTATAATTTAGTCCAATTGGTCTCTATGTCTTTATGCACTATTTCGATCAGTTTGTTACTCTTCTCTTAACAGTTCCTGGGTTCGAGGTTCAATCCTAAGCTCAGGTTACTGTATTTAATTTGTGAAGATCTGCATGTTCTTCCGTGTCCGCATAGGTTTCCACCGGGATCTCTGGTTTCCTCCGACCTCCCAAAAAACATGCTTGTAGTTGTATAGGTGACTCCAAATTGCCCCCCCAGGACACATAAAGAAGAAGCCTTAATTTGTCACATAGACATTACAGCACGGTGAAATTCTTTTCTTCGCATATCCCAGCATGTTAGGAAGTTGGGGTCAGCCATGATACGGTGCCCCTGGAGCAGAGAGGGTTAAGGGCCTTGCTCAAGGGCCCAACAGTGACAGCTTGGTGGTGCTGGGGCTTGAACCCCCGACCTTCTGATCAGTAACCCAGAGCCTTAACCTTTGAGCCTATGTGAAAATTTGGTTCTGATATTTTATGCATTAATGCAGACTCTTTCGGGCTTCTCTATCCCTACTTGAGCCCCATAAGTTCATTGAGGTATGTATTTACTTGCTAATTAGTACAAATCAATGGTTTGTATTTTAGTTTCCGGGGCAGAAATGTTCATTTGAAGTGCAGTCTTTGTTCGTTTTTTTTTTTTTTTTTTTAATGTAATATTCAGTAAAGCTGCTGTATGTGTGCGCTGTCTGATCCTGGATCTAATGCTTTAATTATACAGTATTTCCTTATCAGGCCAGAAGTGTATAATTGAGAACTGTAGCTGTAGCAGTCTGAGCTCTAAAAGCTGCTTGTCTGTTGTTTCTGTCTCACAGGAGAGGCTGTCTTTGCCAGATGTCTTTCTGCTCTGAAGGAAGAGAGAGTCGTGGCCAGTAAGAGCCTCACAGGGCCCCAGGGGGCCAAATTTACTGGGGACAAGACTCAGTTTCTTGAAGATATTAGAAAGGTCAGTGAATTAAGGTCTTTGGCCTAGCTAATTCATTTCTGTATTTTTGTATACTGTCGTTGCATAGAAGCTTAATGACTTCAGACACTCTGGATTTTCATCATTATCATGTGCACTAATCATTTCCTTTCCAGGCTCTATATGCCTCCAAGATCATTTCCTACGCTCAGGGCTTCATGCTCCTGCGCCAGGCAGCTAAAGAGTTCGGCTGGTCTCTTAATTATGGAGGAATTGCTCTGATGTGGCGAGGTGGCTGCATCATTCGTAGGTGAGCTACGCCTTTCTCAGATACAGGGTCAGAAATTAAAGAGTGTGTAATCTTAGACTCCAGAGCACATGGAGCTGTTTGCTGAGACACAATGCAGTGAAATGATATTGAACCTCATTGTCACCAGCCAATGTTGCAACAGTGAAATAACCCATGAGGAAGCAGAGCTAATGTTTCAGTTTACTGAAATACATTGCATGTTATCTGGTGAGGTAACATTAGATAAGGCTGTGCTAGGAACAGTATTAAATAGTTACAGGAAAAACATGATAAAGAGGTATGTTCTTAACAGTAATGAAAAATGTACCTAGAAATGAAATAATATAAAATCCTTGATTAATACTAAAGCTGATCTGAGGTCCATGTCGAAACACATGGAAATAATATGTACATAATAATAAATATTTAACATACAAAATCATTACCATTTTTCCAGGTTTTATATATATATATATATATATATATATATATATATATATATATATATATATATATATATATATATATATATATAATTATTATTATTATTATTATTATTATTATTAATTAATTAATTATTATTAATTATAATAATTATTATTATTCTTATTTTGTTGTTGTTGTTGTTTTTTTGCCCTCAAGAATATACTTTTTTTTTTCTTTTTTTTTGAAATCTGACTATCCTTGGGTTCATTTTTGTAATTTTAATTTTAAATAATAATTTTGCCTGAAGGAATGTACTTGACACATTTTGTTACTGACTAGCCAAGAGCTGTGTATTATCATCCCTTATATCGTAGCGCTTTTGAATTCTCAAATCTGATTGGTCAGAAGGTGGTAAATAATTTTCTATAATAGCAGCTCTGACAGCATTTCAGACTTTAGCATTTTTGGAAGGAGTCTCCAGTGTCAGTGCTTTGTAGCAGTCAGAGGTAAAGCAATTCCTTTATGTTTTCCACCACTGGAAAGTGGTATAGGACTTTGGAAAGTGGTATAGGACCGTAGGACTTTGTGGTTTCTCAATAAAATGACAAGCTGCCATTTTTAAAATAAATTATAACTGTTTATAGCTGTTACGTATAACATAAGTGATGACAAAAACGAACTTGTTTTGCAGACGTTACACAGTATTAAATGTAAACCTCCTGAAAAGGAGAAAAAAAAATCTGTAAAAATTTTAATATAGATTGTATACAAAATTTTAACATCAAATCAGCTGCTTCCAGTCAGTCTGTAATTATTATTATTTTTAAATAATACAAAGATATCACAATATCCACAGTATCTCAGAAAAGCATACTGTGACATTATTTATCATGATATCGACATATCGCCTAGCCCACTCATTGATTATTTTCATATAACAGTGCACCTCATTGTGTTTTATTCTTCACAAATCTCACTAATGTACTAAATCGTATGTGAAAATAGTAAACTGTTATTATGTGGTTTAGGGTGCTGACTGTGCACTGTTGGCCAGTTGCAGTTTTTGTCACTCCTGAACTGATGGAACTGCACTAGATGCAAATTTCAGATTTTCTCAGCCCTTATAGTCTTTAAAAAAAATCTATTTCGACATTATGGACCCTTTACTCTCAGGCACGGTGAAGCACTGTATATATTTATTCTTTTTCTTAAACAGACAGAATTAAATTTACTCCAGAGTGACTTGTCTGGATGATGTGGTGGATGATGTGGTATGATCTTGCTTTTTTTTTTATGTCTTTAGTGTGTTCTTGGGGAAAATAAAGGAGGCCTTTGACCGGGATACAGAGCTGCAGAATCTGCTACTAGACAGTTTCTTCAGTAAGGCTGTACAGGACTGTCAGGTACAGAACGTCTGTCTAGTCTGAGCAGAGAGGCCTTGTGGCTGTTTAAACAGAAAACTATAAATAATTTAAGATGATGTTATAATAAATTGGACAGTAATACTCTCACTACCAGCTACAGTCTCAGTACATGGGTGCTAATAGCACAAGTCTGTCTCTCTTCTGTGCTGTAGGAGTCATGGCGGCGAGTTGTGAGTACAGGAGTTCAGCTGGGGATCCCAATGCCTTCCTTTACCACTGCACTGTCCTTTTACGACGGGTACAGACACGCCATGCTCCCCGCTAATCTGCTGCAGGTAATGCCTTTACTCCAGCACAGATCTGTTCACACTGCTACACTGGCCACAGCACCAACATGACTAAAGCCCCTTCACTGACATAAAACCTGGTCATGTTGATAGATCCCATTTTTCACACTTGCAGCTGTAACTTTGATGGGTCCAGCAGCATGAGGTCACGTTCAGTGCCTATATGACAGCAATGCTGTACATTTATAATGTAATGTGTTGGTTTATTTTGTCCATGTTTCCACTAACTTGTAGATTGATTAATTCTTTTGTTTATCTGCGGATTTAGCAGAACATTGGCGAGAATTTTACCAGGTCGAATTGCAAAACATTTATTGGTACATCTGCATGGGTGAAAAGCTGGATGTATTCAAGTCATATTTGTGACTTTTCTTTTCTTAACATACGCAGTATTTTCCCCAATTTTCACATGACTTTAATTGATGGAAACACAGATTCATTCACTTAATTTAAAATTGCAAAACACTTCAGTGGAAATCCAGCTTGTTTACTTCAAATTCCTCTTTAAGTCACCCATGTTTATGTCCAGTGGTATGCCATCACAGTAACCCTCAGTAATAACTATCATTGTACCTTTTAGGCTCAGAGGGACTACTTCGGTGCCCACACATATGAGCTGCTCTCAAATCCTGGCCACTTTGTCCACACCAACTGGACAGGCCATGGTGGGAACGTATCCTCAACATCTTACAATGCCTAGACTCAGAAATCCTGTCCAGCAAAGAGCAGAGAAGACCATCATCTGAGATCAAGACCAAGGACCAGGCACCTGACCAAAACACATTCTTCTCACACTTCTATCCTGAAGTCTCATTTCAAGATTACTGAAGATTTTTATGATGCTTTGAATTAACCTAGAGATCTATTTATGATGGAATATGATAGCATAGCGTGTACACTGTTTCAACCATCTATCTTTTCTGTAAGGTAGGAGTAGGAGACACTTAAGGAGAGAGAGTAGTGTTGATGAGGCCTCGTTTACTGTAGGTACAGCTCAGAGATCAGAATTCAGCATTAAACCTGCATTACAGTTTATTGTTACACTGTATTAGGCTAAATAAAGACTTCCATCCATTTTTAATCAGTCTGTCCTCTTTATTGACTTGCTGTCAACCCTGAACCAGATTTACTGTTATTTTAGTATTTTACAAATGTTCTATTCACACTAATAGTTAACTGTAAACCCTAGAGATACTTATTTTCCTTTCTCATTAGACGAGTAATGTATGCATAATTACTTTAGAACAGGAATTCTCAACATTGGCCCAATGCCTACTTTAGATGGGTATGTTGGCCTTCCCTATACAAGGCTAGCCAAACGTTAGCCCAATGTCTATTTTATATGGCTGTGTTGGCCCTCTGTATACAACACTAGCCCAATTTTGGTCCAACGTCTAGTTTGGGTGGCTATGTTGTCCCTCCCTATACAATGCTAGCTCAACATTGGCAAAGGAGCACTTTTCATAACAACCCTGCAATGACTGAAAATGTGTCAGCCCTTATGGACCAACATTTGCCCAATGGAAAAAATTATGTTGGCCCAGTGTTGGTGACTGACATTGAAAGGGCTGTCAGTTTGCTACCTAGCTAATGGCTTGATTTTGAAGAGTTCGAGTAGGGAAAACAGACAAACAAGACTCAAAACAGTGTTACTATGAATGCAAACTTTAATACACTGAAAAAGACACACTATTAGCATCAAATAAATAAACAAACATAGAAATAAGGTATTAGATGCCATGAGTGTACCTTCTACCATCATTTACACATTTGAATGGCCATGTAATGCGATAACATGAAATTACAAATGACCTTATATGGCCATGGGCATTGTTTCGACTCAGGACAGCTGTCATTTGCTGCTATTGTCAAGCAACTGTTTGATGCCGTACACAACAGCTGCAAACCTTTTAATAATCAACCAATCGGTGTGCGAGAAGGCGGGAATTACAGGGAGGGGTTAAAGCGCACACAAATATGCGCACACATGACGCAGTATTAGACCATAAGCACATCATAATGAAACTAAAGCTGAATCCCGGACATTTTCTCAAATATAGAAATCCCGGCCGGACGCCGGGTATATATAGGGAGAGAGATGGGGGTAGTGTGTGTGAATGTAGTGAGGAGGAAGTAGTGATTTTTCTTTTGAAATGTAGGAGGGGAAAAAAGTAGCTGAAAGAAAAAAAAAAAAACAACCAAACATTATTTAACATACTTCCCACCTCTGCTCGCTCAGAACACTGTACTTTGCAATATGAATTTGTTACCAGCAGAGGGCACTAATGTCTTATCGGCTAGAAGGTCAGAAATATTATACCACAGAAATTTTTTTAAAACATTTTTAAAATATTCAGCTAATTAACAACATTTAATATTACATAAGGAATTCGTAGAGTTTATAATAAATCTACTAACCAACTAACTAACTGGGGCTGGAAGTTTCAGTACTGCATCACTGAGTTCTGTTTTTACAAATTGAACACCTGATTCAATTCGTTGTTAGCTAAAAATAAATAAATAAATAAATAAAAATAAAGCTACTGATTCAAACAGGTACATTTGTCTTCTATGTGTTGAATGCAGTAAATGTGTGTAAATGACCACTATGTTCCCATGTTAATGAACATGATTGTTTTTTGTCCCCCAAGCTTCATATCTGACCACCCAGTCCTGGCTGGGTGCAAATAAAACCAACCTGCTCCTGCAGCTTTTTTTGTTGGGTTTCAAGGGATCCTAGTCCTGCAGCACACCTCCAATGGAAAGGTCACCATGGATGATGTTTTATTTTTTGTTTTAACCAACATGTTTTGTGAAGATAGGGCTTTTATGGTCAGTGCATCCCCCTGGGCCTAGTACAACTTCCCCAGTTATCCTAAAATGATGGCAAGCCTGCATTTAGATCTGTGCAGCAATTAAAAAAAAAAAAAAAAAAAAAATCTGCAGGAATTATAACACTGATAATGGGGTGGGGGGGTGTTTCCTCTGGGTACTCCGGTTTTCTCCCCAGTCCAAAGACATGCATTGTAGGCTGAATGACATTTTCAAATTGTCCTTAATGTGTCGATGGGTTTGTGAATGTGTGTGCGATGGGTTGGCACCCCATCCAGGATGTCCCCTGCCTTGTGCCCTGAGTTTGCTGGGATAGTCTCCAGGCTTCCCCACGACCCTGTGTTGGATAAGTGGTATGGAAAATGGATGGATGGATGTTCACTTTTGATATCAACACACCATCATCTTTTTAGATTAAATGAAAAACGTGGTTAGATTATTATGGTTTTTTTTTTTTTTTTCTTTTTTCTTCAGATTAGCCGATTATTTTTTTGGTCATACTAGCCTCAGGATTTCTGTTTCATTTTACACTATATGACCAAAGATTTGTGGACACCTTACCATCACACCCATATGTAGGTCTTCCGCAAACTGTTGCCAAAAAGCTGGAAGCTCACATTGTATAGGATGCTGTAGCATTACGATTTCCCTTCACTGGAACTAAGGGGCCCAAACCTGTTCCAGCATGACAATGCCCCTGTTCACAAAGCGAACTCCATGAAGACATGGTTTGTCAAGGTTGGAGTGGAAGAACTCTAGTGGCTTGCACAGAGTCCTGACCTCAACCCCACTGAACATCTTTGGGATGAAATGGAATTCCAACTGCACATCTTCTCACCCAGTGCCTGATCTCACTAACACTCTTGTGGCTGAATGAACACAAATCCCCACAGCCACGCTCCAAAATCATTGAAAAGCCTTCCCAGAAGAGTGGAGGTTATTAATGGGCTGTTCATCAAGCACATAGGAATTTTATGCTCAAGTGTCCACAAACCTTTGGCTATATAGTGTATATATCGGTAATACATGTTTTGATTCAGTGGAGCTTATTTCTTGTCTGGTTAATAGAGTAGCTTGAAGACGCTGCATCCCTAAGTCTCAATTCTAAAGTTTGAACCATGGACCTGCTACAGCAGACAGGTAACAGGTAACAGGTAACTCTTTTTTTGTCTCTAAAGGTTGAACAGGTGTGAGGTATAATAAAAGCTTTTGTAAGGTAAATAAGGTAAATAAGGTAAATAAAAGCTTTTGTAAGGTTGTAAAACCCTTTGTTCCAGAGTTGTTTAAACACAAAGTACTCTTCCACTTTACTTGTTTAGACACTGAAATAGTTACATTTGAAGATTTGGATGTAGTAGATCTTTTTTATATTTACAATAAAGTACTATTCCTTCTTTTTAATATTAATTTTCTTCTTTTGTCATATTTTGAACAAAACAATGAAACCAGTGGCATGTACTGTTTGTGGGATTACTAAATCCCAAGTGCCATGGTTATCCTGCTGGCCTTTGGCATGAGACCTTAGTTGCATAATCTGTACAACTCAAGTGCTACTGAATGCAGAAAATGCCAATCATAAATCAAACGACTCATTATGATAGAAGTCTATAATGAGACATCCGTACCCTAAACCTCTTTACTAATTAACAGTGATCTTTTCATGACAAAAAAATCTCTGCCAGTTGAAGTTCCATTGATGTGCTGATGACAGCAGTGAAAACTTCAACCTATTTAACAGTACCTTGTCAGATCCTGGGTTGATTAGACACCTCCTATTGTGGTTATATTAACAACGAGTACTTGTGTTCATGACTCATTGAGTACTTAAAGTGCATCTCAAACCCTCTCCAGGACCAAAGCATATTTCTAATAAGTGCTAATGCTGTGGACAGGACACAGTAGAACTTAGCACTCAGATGAAAGTGTGTAAGAGCTGCTGAATCATCACTGCATGCTCCAGCCTATGCCAGCACAGTAAGTGGACACCGTCTCCTCTACCCTGCTGATCAATTATGCAGAGGCTGGACTGAAGGAGAGGCACGCTGGCGAACAATGAACTCTGATGTGCTTTGTATTGGAGCAAATCTTCACCTCCTTTAAGACCTGATCTGTGTATGTATGTTATCTTGAAAGCATGCTTTCTATTGCGGTGCATGTCTCATTGCATTCTGTTCAGTTAGCGAGAGTGAGAGTCATGTCATTGACAAAACACTTTCATCATTTTTTATTTTTATTATTTGTGGAAATGTCCTGTTCAGGAAATACTGATTGCGAGATCCACTAAACGCAGTCTTGACAGTTTACAACTGCTTTCTAATTAGTATATTAAATATGGTTCTCTTTAGTAAGTGATTTCAGTTAACAGAAATTCTTATTTTATATGAGCTCATGGAAAAGTGTATTCTTTTTTTGTTGGTGTAATTGAAAGCCTCTCAATTTACTCTTTTAATGAACTACGTCAGTGGCTCTTGTGAGTGCTTTATAAAGCATGGCTCTGGGTGGCAGAATGAATCTTTACCAGGCAGTAGACAGTCCCACATTCATGATGAGAGTGCTGCTGAGTCTGATCCCTCTGCTGCTCATCGCATGGAGCGCAAACAACACTGACGCACTGCCTGTACAGAACAAACTGCCAAACAGCAATGAGGTGAGTCCATATGAACATATGCTTTTTTCCCCCCTCAATCTCATGTGCAGCATTTTATACTGCAGCATGTGACCAACAAACATTTCATATTCAGGTAATTTTTAACAGCTAGTAAATCAAAGCAACTGGAATTAAATTACAGTGTGCACTTTCAATAATTAAGGATTCATAGCTTCTTAATGCATCTCTTTTGAATAAAGTCCCATTCATGACTGTCAAAGTTAAAGAGTGCTGAAATGTTTTTAAAATAATAATAACATTATAAAGTCACTGCCACCTTACAGCTCCAGGGTCCCTTGTTCAATAGTGAGTTTAGGTTACTCTCTGTCATTTCTGTGCATGCTCTTTCCGTGTCTGTGTGGGTTTCCTCCCACTCCTTCTGGCTATACTAAATAGCCCCTAGGTGTGAATGTGTGTGCGCGCATGGTGCCTGTGATGGACTAGTGTCGCTTCCTGTGTGTGTATTCCTGCTTTGCGCTAAGTGTTCCCAGTATAGGCACCGGATACGGGATAAAGTAATTACTAAAGATGAATGAATGAAGACAAGTCCAGATACTCTGATGTATTACTATTAAATGTTCAAAATGACCTGAATAACTGAAATCCTTCACTTCACATTACTTAGGTAGATTACTTGGTAGAGCCAATCATAATAAAGTCTCTCACCTAGGTGCTGACAAAAGAGCAGAAGGACTTCATGACAATGTTTTTGGCCAACCTTGCTGAATTAAACATGACCATCAAAGACCTGGAAACCATGGACCATGAGCAGCTGAGTAAACTGAGTGAGAGAGCTGCTTTTGGCCTGCCACCTGCTCGAGAGAAATCCCAGTGCAACTTCTTTTGGAAGACTTTCTCTTCATGTTAAACTTGCATGTATATAAGTGACCAAAACTGACCCAATATCATATACATTACATAACTAATAACTAATAAACAGCTGAATACTAAAAGTTCTAAGTACTAATAAACATCAGCAAATGTGTCTGGCTTTGTGAGGTTTTTGTCTTGTCAGGTTTTTGATGACCCAGGAGCAGGCATATTTTAAACATGGAAGATAAAGTTGAGGTAACTACAGTAAGCAGGTTGATTGCATTTGTAAAGAAGAAATTCAACTTCTGGAGGAATACTAACAAAGATACATACTTCCACTTCAAACATGGCCTTAAAAAATGTTTATAAACAGCTTAATTGTAATAATAGAAAGTATTTAAAACCAATTATATCAAAAGTGTTTATCAAAAGAGTTAAAATAATATGTGACTGGCAATAATTCCTCTATTACCAACATCAATCAACGGTCTTTGAAATGATAAAAGCAAACAAAACACAATAGTTATTCAGATTTGTTGTGTGTGTGTGTGTGTGTATATATATATATATATATATATATATATATATATATATATATATATATATATATATATATATAACACACACAGACACACATACCAGTCCCCTCCACTAATATTGGCACCCTTGGAAATATGAGCAAATAAGCTGTGAAAAATGGTCTTTATAGTTTAACCTTTTGATAAAAAAAATTCACAAAAATAGTCTGCTCTCATGGATATCAAACAATTGCAAACAAAACAGGTTTATCAAAAAGAAAAAAATATTTGTTAAATATAGGTGTGCAACAATTATTGGCACTCCTATGAATTCATATGAGAAAAATATATTTGAAGTATATTCCCATTGAGATTTAATTTTTTAAATATTTTTTTAGTACACCTGGGTGACTAAGAACAGCTAATTGTTCAACCATGACTTATTATTTCACAGGGGTATAAATATGAGGTAACACATAGGCCAAATTCCCTTAATCATTCATAACAATGGGTAAGACCAAGGAATATAGCTGTGATGTGCAGCAAAAGGTTGTTGAGCTTCACAAAATGGGAAGTGGCTATAAGAAAATAGCACAAGCATTGAAAATGGCCATTTCCACCATCAGGGCAATAATTAAGAAGTTTGAGTCAACTGGAAATGTTATTAATCAACTGGGAATTAGACACGTGTCTATATTGCATCAATGCACTGTGAAGAGGATGGTTCGAGTGGCCAAAAAAAGGATCACAGCTGGAGAATTGCAGAAGTTAGTTGGTCTTGGGGTCAGAAAGTCTCCAAAACTACAATCTGAAGTCACCTACATCACCACAAGTTGTTTGGAAGGGTTTCAAGAAAAAAAAGCCTCTACTCTCATCCAAAAACAAACTCAGGCGTCTTCAGTTTGCCAGACACTACTGGAACTTCAAATGGGATTGAGTTCTGTGGTCAGATGAAACCAAAATAGAGCTTTTTGGCAGTAAACACCAGAAGTGTTTTTTTGTGCACACAGAGAGGTAGCCATATGGAAAAGCACCTCATGCCCACGGTTAAATAATGTTTTGGGTCTGTTTTTCTGCCAGAGGACCTGGACATTTTGTTAGGATACATGGTATCATGGACTCTATCAAATATCAACAGATATTAAATGAAAACCTGATTCCCTCTGCCAGAAAGCTTCAAATGGGCCATGGTTGGATCTTCCAGCAGGACAATGATCCAAAACATACTTCAAAATCAACACAAAAATGGTTTACTGACCACAAAATCAAGGTCCTGCCATGGCCATCCCAGTCCCCTGACTTGAAACCCATAGAAAACCTGTGGGGTGAACTGAAGAGGAGAGTCCACCAGCAGGGACCTCAAAATTTGAAAGATCTGGAGATTCTGTATGGAGGAATGGTCTCAGATCCCTTGCCATGTATTCTCCAACCTCATCAGGCATTATAAGAGAAGACTCAGAGCTGTTATCTTGGCAAAGGGAGGTAGCACAAAGTATTGACTAAAAGGGTGCCAATAATTGTTGCACACCTATATTTAACAAAGATGTATATTTTTTGGATAAACCTGTGCAGTGTTTGCAATTGTTTGATATCCATGAGAGCAGAGTATTTTTGTGATTTTTTTTAAAATAAAAGATCAAAAGGTTAAACAATAAAGACAATTTTTCACAGCCTTCTTTGCTCATATTTACCACGGGTCATATTAGTGGAGAGCACTGTATCTATACACATTCATATATATAAATATATATACACACACTCAAAATAATAGACAGATACAGACATATGTGTATTAGGCTTTTTAAAACTCTCAAATACTAAACAAGATTCCAATCAATACTAAATAAAGACATTTATTTGGCCAATTTACACTCAATCATAAGCACATGCCCCTTTATTACTGTACTTCTCTAATCTCACTTCATAAACGTTCCTAACCTAAAAAAAACAAAACTCTATATAGGTAAAACATTTGTTTGCAAAATTTGATTTATTTTACACATTAAATAACTAAAATTTAACTTATAGAAAACTGGATAGAATCTTAAAATACAGTATTAAAGATTTGTATGAGTCTGTTTATTGAAAATTACCAGAAATTCACACCATTCACTTCCAAATCCCCATTACAGTCCAAACATTTCACAAACTCCCCTAGATCTTTACAACTTGCTCATGACAAAAACAAGAAAACTTGCAGGCTGCTGTTCTGGGGGGAATATGTCTTTCCCACTTTTAGAAATATCAGACCACTTAAAAATTACAACTGATGAACCTGCCATTGGTGACAGTTTTAGACAAACAAAAGAGAAAAAACCTAATAGCACAATTGAACAATGAGTCATTTACAAAATAAAAAGTATGAGTGTCACTTGAAACGGGACTGAAGGGCTCAGGCATTGTTCCATAACAATTTTCTTTACCCTTTATTTTCAATTGGGTTTCTTTTCCTATGTGCTCCAGCCAATTTGAGATAGTCCATTTAAATTTCAATAGAGATTCCAGGGATCCTGTTACAGTGAAGTGAAGAAGTCCCTTTTCAGGTCTAAGGCAATCAGCAGCATCTCCACAGTTGGATTGTGTTGGAGCCGCCAACACTACACCAACTCCGGTCTTCAGCTTCCCCAAAACTGACTTCACTCTGGAATCTGATGTAAACCTGGGCCAGCGGAGTCCAAGGTCCCTATACATGCGAATTAAATAAGTTTTTGCAATTCAATTAATTTTTGTAGCAATCAAAAATAAGCCACTGTCAAATACCTAGTCAAATTAGTTTTATTTGAGAGTTCCCTTTGATTCACAAAACATAAGATGGCATTCAAAGCACTTCAACAAATGCAACCTTTCTTTAGGGATTCTTCAACTTTCACCGCCACATCACCCCTCGAGACACTCAGAGCTCACGCTCACTGGCACACACCCCCACACACCAGTGCTTTCTCACAGACACCACTTCACATATTCACACTTGGAGGTAACAGGGAGGAGATAGAACACACACACACACACACACCATACAAGCATCCACAACGGATAATATACAAATACTTAGATTGCTAGACATTCCGATACATACATATATATTTACTGTAATTATATAAGCTTGATTATATGAGAAAAGGAAGGAAAAGGAGATAGATCAAAAAGGGAATAGAAATAATGAATGTCCATCTGATGATGTGACAGAAAACATGCTGCTGCTGTTCACACTCGCTCACACAGGTTCTTCTCACATCTTGCAGTCATCTTGTTTTTTTTTTTTTGTTTTTTTTTTTAAATCGCACAATCAGCTTTTTTCACACTTGCGTTCACGTTCGCTCTCTCAGTCTGTTCGCTCATTCAGTCTCTCACTCTTGGCTCACCAACAATCCATCACCATCTCACTCGCTCTCAAAGCGATACATATTGGACAGATTTATCCATGAAAAGGGGAGAAAAAGACAACACCCACCGTCTAACACAGTAAATGAAGAGTGAAGCTGTGTTCTTTGATGGCAAAGCATTTACACATGGGAAGAAGGGTACTGATACTGAGATCGCTCGAACATTGCGGCCAACGAAGCGCTTCTTCCAGGGAAATGGGAAAAGAGGTGGTGAACTGTAGAAGAGATTTATGAAGGCTTGACCATAAACTCTAAACAAAAAATGCAAACAACTCCACACAATACAACTCAAATCAGATTCACAACAAAGCATCTCTAAGCACAGTTCATAAACACTGATATGCAATGAAATCTCAGGTTTTAACCAAAATAATCAATGAGAACAAATTAAATTTTCTACGTAGTGTTCATACCACTGTTACGATTTAACTCAATCAATTTTATAAAGACTTTTTCATGTATAACATCTTTTAAACAAAACTCAGAAGCAAATATCTTCTAAATACAAGAAAAATAAGATCTGCCTGCAAACTCTCATCTCAAAGTACTTACCTAATTTAGAAATAAGGACACTGCAAAAACAAAGTAACTCTTTACATTCCCCAACTAGACTTGGTCTCCATACTGGAGCCAAAGCCAGAGCTAAAGCCACCGCTGGAGGCCGTGTTATTGGCACCCCACCCGAGACTAGCTGAGCTGGTGGCATTATAATTGCCGCCGGCCGCGCTATAGCCCTGGCCCTGATCTCTGCTACCTGCTGTTTGGCCGGCTGCAGTGGTGCCAGAGGCAGCCGTCTGACTCTGCTGATTGGCCAGCATACCCATCATTCCCCAGCTGCTCTGGAGGGCTGCCTGGGCTGCGGCCATCATGGCTGGGTTTAAGCTAAGAGCCCCAAAATTCACATTGCTGCTATGACTGCGACTACCACCAAAGCCCTGCCCAAACCCCCCAAAACGAGCACGATCCAACATGTGCCTACTATTATTGTGCTTAGGCTCTGCGTTTGAGATGTGTACGCTGGTGCCCTTGATGATCAGGTCCTCACCACACAGAGACTGGGCAACCTGGAGAACAAAACGATTACAAAGTTACAAAAAGTGTCAGCCAAGCTAACAGTGGATACAATTCTACTCACACTGTAGGAAACCAACCTGGTCATCAGCAAAAGTGACAAAGGCGAATGCTCGGAAAGGCTTAGGAATGAAGACATCGGTGACTTCACCATACTGCATAAAGAACTGCCTGAGGTCATCAGCAGTCATGTCCTCAGTACAACGGCCCACGAACACTTTCCTACTCCGCATAGGCTCATCTAGCCCAGCCTGTTCCATGAAGTACTAGACCAATAATTTAAAAACAGTCACTATCATGATCACAAAAACATGATACAGTATAATCATTCAATGCTCATGACAACACATGCATCTAGGGTTACATTATACTAAACAGGTCATGTGAATTGTGTCCTGTTTAGTATAAATATTTAATTAAAAGATTACACAGAAGTGAGGTTATACCTTTGAGTTGGGGAGCTTGCAGTCACACCATCTCCCATCAATCATATGCCGCTGGGACATCACTTTAATCTGTGTCTCATAGTCTGTAAACCTTACAAAGCCAAATCCTTTAGAATTTCCTGTTTTTGCATCTCTCTTAACCTGTCAAAGAAAGACAACGCTCAATACATAATCAAGTCCTGAAAAGCCATATTGTTTACATTGTTTAGTGTTTTCTGCAACATAAACCCAAAATAACTCAGGAAAGGCTTATAGTTCAGTTGATGAGTTCAGAGAAAACATGTGCAAGTGCTGCGAGTCTAAACTGAAGCGAGACATGTTTGCGCCAAATTGGAGAAGAAACACCTAGCATTACTAACCTGTACCATTATCACCTCTCCAAATGTGCTGAAATAGTCTTTCAGGTCTTGCTCAGATGTTTTCCATGGCAACCCAAGAACAATCAAGTCTGAAGTCTTCTGAATGCCCCTCTTAATTTTCACAGCAGAAGCAGCATCCATTTCATCCATCTTTCTTTTATTGTCTAAAAATTAATAAAGCTAGGTCAGATTGACGATACCAATGACAACAGTAGACCACACACACTTGGCCAGGTTAATGAATTCAAACACTATTCATCTGATCACACACATACCATATAGGTGTAAAATAACTATATAGTTTGTCTTCACTATTCTACACCGTCCATGAATAGAAAGGAGCACAATAGGACCACTGCTGAACAGATAATATTTGAATGATGGTCCATTCTTGGCACAGAAGACATGGACACAGCAGTGGCTTGGTAATGTGTGTGGTGCCATGGTTAATAAAGTAGTCAGTAGGGCTGTTCTAGTTTCATGGTTAGCCATGGCATATAATCGGACAGTCAAAATCCCAATTAAAATACATTTCCATCTATTACTGTCTACCCATTCTTTTTTTCTTTAAAACCCAGTCAAGTTCCTTACTCCAATGTGACTATACAAAAATGTAGACTAGATTTCACATCCACCTCCATAGACATGTTACATTCCTACTTCTGCCACGACTCCTATTATGCGTGTGACTTTCAAAGACATTGAACATGGCACTGTTGACCAGAACCGAACAGAACTATCTATTTTTTTCTGGCTAAGCGGTGCTGCACACTGCCAGACTACCTGAATATTTTATGTAAAAATTGTTCTCAAAGAAATAACTAGAGACTTTTGTACAAAGATTTTGTAATAACTTTGCCCTAATTTTTCACCACCATCTTGTGTGTTATGGTCGAATAAACTGTGTTATTTTTAGCCTTGGTTATCATCGGGTAGAAATCTCCAACTGTAACACCCCTAGTGGTCAGTAATAAAACAAAAGCCCAGCACTGCTGCTGTGCCCAAGAAACACCCAACAGGATGCCATTTTCATCACTGATGGCCCACCACCCAAGTCACATCTGGTCGGTGGTGCCTTTCCAATGCAAGATGGGACAGAGGGGATAAGATAAATTGTGCTTTTAACACATTGGATACAGCCTGGTATATAGATGCAAGGCGCACCTACATGGTGGGTTTAGACCACAGGGTCCCAACCGTGAGCCTTGATTAGCACCTGTTCTGCACATTTTAGTGTTCACTTGCTCCAACACTTCTGATCAGCTAATTAACAACCTTTCCTAAGTGGAAGTGGATATGTTAGAAGAGAGAAAACACTAAAATGTGCAGGACGAGGTAACTCCAAGTCCATGGCTGGGAACCTGTTGTGTAGAGAATGAAAAGAACAATGAGTAGTAGAAAACAAGTGCAAACCGCCTGCACATATAAACTAGCTATACGTGCACACGTTTTATTTTCTTGTGCGTTGTACAGATTACCTTTTGGGTAGTTGACTACGTACACCAGATTGCCCCAGTCGGCCTCCGGTGCATGCAGCACTCCCTCCACTAAGCGCACTCCCCGCATGCACTGAGACACCGGGTTCCGGTAACGCAGGCCGCACGCGCCTGGAAACTGCGCCGCCACGCTGGACAACAGCACTGTCCCGTCCTCCTCCGAGGGAATTTCCATTGGCTCCTCGTTTTCATCCTCAGTCACACGAATATAACACGTTTCCATGATTTTAATGCAAAATCGCGGTGGTTGCTAGCTAGTACTAGACGTTAGGGTAGGTGGGCGCTTTGTGCTAGCTAGCTAATGCGTTAGCCACCACGGTAAATAATTTAGTTAGCTAGCCTAGCTAGCTTTACGGCGGGACGTTGTAAACACTGTGCTTATTGAAACTCAAATATAAACAATGCACACGGTAGTGTACGTAATCTGCCAAATTATTATCACAGATAATAATATAAATAAACAGATAAACAGATTAACGCTTATACTCCCATAAAACGTCGCTGCTAACTATCGTCCATGAAGGATGAAAGAGGGCCTCAAGCTCGCGCAATGAATGGTAGAAAGGTTTTTTTTCCGCGCTCTCCGTTTTCTCGTCTAGCTTGTCTTATTTTCAGGGTTCTCGTGGCCACAAACTGGAGCTCGTTAAATAATGAGCCCGCACTGTAGAATTAGATTTCCCGGAGCAAATGTATTTTACATGAAACGAAAACAAATACCCCGGTCTATTTTTCTAACCTCAAACTTCTATCAAAATGGCCGCTCCAACGGACTCGTCGAAGAAAGTGCGTCATCATCTGGAAGGTACCATAACCGTAGACAGGAGGGGTAGATGTTAATAGTTTGTATATCATTTTGCAACGGACGTATGTTATTTCAGTCTTTAAAGGGATGATTTTCAATATGTAGCCATTGTTTATTAAATAATTGTATATTAATTATTGTGTTTTAAAATGACTTTTAAATTTTGAACGAGGTATTTAACACTTACCCTTTGTTGTACGGCGAGCACAAAATTCTGTAGTCCTGTTACATTTAAGCGCGGATAAACCAACATACAGAGAGGGATAAGGACTGGTATTTGATAATGCGGTTGTTGATGTGCTTTCTGTTTATATGATAAAAACCTGTGGTGGGTTTCTGTTGAAGCAGAAAAAAATACATAAAAGCATAAAAAATACCCTTTTGCATTTCTGAGCGTCCAAAAAGTATATATTTTGATTATATATTTTACAAGCAATACAAATGTAACGCCATTAGCTAGAGCTGATAAGTAAGGAATAACACACAGCAGGGAGTGTTTATAGGAAAATAACCAATGACTGAAACGTTAATTACGAGAAACCGCAAAGCCATGAAGACTCTCCTGTGTTGGAAAACATAAAGCTACTGTTTTAGCTCTTACTATTACAAAGTACTGACACTGGAGACTCCTTCCATAGGTGTTAAATAAATATCTCTCACAGAAAGCTTCGCCATCAACATCTATCCATCCATTTTCTGTACCGCTTATCCTACGCAGGGGAGCCTATCCCAGGGAACTCTGATCACAAAGCAGGGGTACACCCTGGACGGGGTGCCAACCCATGGCAGGGCACAATCACACACCCACTGACACACACTACGGACAATTTGGAAATGCCAGTCAGCCTACAATGCATTATAGTGTATTTTCATATATTAAGCTAAGCAATCAAGACTAAGCAATCAAGACTAAGATTAAATCAGTTATGATGTAATCAATTATGTGTGATGTATAAATAATCATGTATAAGTGATAAGGTAATGAGTAATTAATATAAGGTAATGATTATGAAAAGATCATAAGGCCCAAATCATAAGGCCTAAAGGCCTAAAATCAAAAGTAGGTCAGTCAAGAGATTTTGTATGACTTCAATCTGTGTGAAACTCACTGCCTGTACACTCTGTACTCTCTCTAGTTACGATGTATTCTTTTTGCGTGGCCTGCTCTGATGTATCCTCTGTGTGTGCATGGGAACACTGAGTTTGTACGCCACATGGTTTAGTCTGCATCTTTTATTTTATTTTTTTTTACTTTTAAGTCTGTACCTTTTATTTTTTTATACTTTTTAAAAAAAATACTTTTATACTTTTTTACCAATCTACTGTTAATGATTACTGAAGATGTATTGTTGAAATCCATGAAATTCATGCTGTAAATCAATTAAATGAAACTTTTTTAAAAAATGAACTGGCTTACCTCGCGCCACAGTTATAGATAAGACCTGCAGGAAGAACAAATGGTGTGGAGAGTCATCAGAAGTGTGATTAAAGAAAAAATGGGGAAATCCTGCCTAATTGAGATCATTGTTTTAGAATTGTATAAAAACTGATGCATTGATTGTACCTGTCAGATGGTCTGCAGTCATCTCGGTTCCAATAAAGTCTGATTTTTGGCATCTTAAACCCAGGACTCTCGAAGAATTTTTTATAGTTTAACTAAGAGATTTTCCACAATAGAAAATCTTTGGACTGGGGAGGAAACTAGAGTACCTGGAGGAAACCCCTGAAGCAAGGGGAGAACATGCAAACTCTTCAGAGGCAGGATTTGAACCCCCAACCCCAGAGGTGTGAGACAAACATGCTAACCACTAAGCCATTTATTATTAAGACATATTAAGTATTAGATTATGTGAAGTGTCCTCCATACACGTACTTGTGAATGAGCTGTTACAATAAAGATAACTGATTTGAACAAGTGCATTAATATAAACCAAATGTAAATTACAGGCAGCACTATAGTACTATAGTAGAGTACCTAGTGACTAATCAGATTCAAGAATTCAACAGCACTGTGGTACAATTGCCATTAATGTTGTGGATTGCCAGTTCTTGCTGAAGATGTTTGTTTGTAAATCCCCTCAGCCACTACTGACTGCATAGACATGTCCTTAAATATTTAGCTTTCAAGGGTTAGATTGAGTTTATTATCCAGTCAGCAGCAGAACATTTAATTTCATGGTATAATTAGATTTGTTTAACATTTCAGATGGTGGCTGCTGTCTTACTAAGACTTGATTTTGACATGAAAACGGGTTACTAAATCTAAAGTTAACAGTGCAGAAGTGTGTGGATGTTAAAATACTCCAAGGTAACAAACCACACCACACACTGTCCTTACTTTCTACCCTACCACTGTGTACCTCAGCCTGTGATGTTTTTTTATGGTGCACCTTGCATTGAGTTGTGATTTTTAGTAGGCAAACACAGGTGATGCTTCAGTTTATAAGCCCTGGATATTCTACTAGCAGTATCAGAAACAGTCGTGTCAGCCATGGCCCTGATGCACCTCAGGATATTCATCTTATTCTTGTAAGTATTATGCTTTATTGCAATTTCCTACAAAGAAATACAGTGAACACACCAATATAGACATGATAAAGAAAACTATAGACCTACGGGATTATGCCAAATAGGTTTCTTCTTCTGTTTCTTTGCCATGCAGGTATTTTGTGTTTCCTATACTATGTGGTGGTGTTTTGCGTGTGCAGAAGAGTGACTGGATGGGAAATACACCTGCAGAATTCATCGGTAATTTTCACTGAAGTGTCTATAATTGGTTAAAATAACACTTTACATGTAGTCTGCATCCATTATAGACATTAATGGATATTACAGTGGGTGTCAGGGTCTTTCTTTTCAGCTGTTGTTATCTGATCCAGTGAGGTGCTTGACAATGCAGAAGAAAAAGTATTTTGAAGAAAAATATAGTGTATATTCACATGCATGGTACAATACAAACAAAGCTTTCTTTCTTTTTTTTTCTTTTTTGATGCAACTGTTTAGAGGGAGATGTGGAGTGCTTCTCCGAATATATGGAACTATGGATCCACAGAATGAGAACTGAAGGGTTGAGACTCTGGCTTTCAGCAATGCTGAGGATTCAAGGTGAGACAGATGTACAGCACAAGTGATGTTTCATCCACAAGGGTGCTAGCATGTTACTACAATGAAACGAGAAGAAACATTCTGCAATAATTTGGAAAAACTATAGCCATTTTAATGCCTAAAACACATTTTTGGTTGTTTTAAGATGTCTTTGTGTGAAAGTGGCATGGTTGAAAAATGTCAGTTTAATCTACACAGCACACAGTCATATAGTAATATAATAATAAGTTACACAATAATATTTACACAGCTAACACCTGCCACCAGGATATATGTATCGTTAACACGTTTCTCGTTTCTCAATCAGAATCATGCACTTGTTACATTAGCAACACAGTAGAAACAAAAGTTACTGCAGGGAAACTGGGAAGCTGAAAATGTAATCGGAAAATCTCATTGGAGAGATACAACTGTTATTGCATTATAAAATACTGTATAAGAGCCTATAAAGATCCACTGCCTAAGGTATAATATGATGGTTGCAATTTACAATACAACAGTTCAAGAATTTTTTTTTTTTAAGTCACCCTTGGGTCTCTGGAGATCTTAAACCATCAGCTGTCAGCATGTGGCTTTGGCCTGCATAAAGATCCTGACAGGAACTACATCTTCAGAGTCATGTACAGTGGGTGCTTTGTCCAACAAGAGGTAAACTACACTTTAAATCTGATCCATATCTTTATTACTGTAGCACACATACCATGCACTCCACTAATATTGGCACCCTTGGTAAATATGAGCAAAGAAGGCTGTGAAAAATTGTCTTTATTGTTTAAACTTTTGATCATTTGTTCAAAGAAATTCACAAAAGTAATCTGCTTTCATAGATATCAAACAATTGCAAACACAACACAGGTTTATCCCCCCTCAAAAATCTTTGTTAAATATAGGTGTGCAACAATTATTGGCACCCTTTTAGTCAATACTTCGGGCTACCTCCCCTTGCCAAGATAACAGCTCTGAGTCTTCTCCTATAATGCCTGATGAGGTTAGAGAATACATGGCAAGGGATCTGAGACCATTCCTCCATACAGAATCTCTCCAGATCCTTCACATTTCGAGGTCCACGTTGGTGGACTCTCTTCTTCAGTTCACTCCGCAGGTTTTCTATGGGTTTCAAGTCAGGGGACTGGGATGGCCATGGCAGGACCTTGATTTTGTGGTCAGTAAACCATTTTTGTGTTGATTTTGATGTATGTTATGGATCATTGTCCTGCTGGAAGATCCAACCACGGCCCATTTTAAGCTTTCTGGCAGAGGCAGTCAGGTTTTCATTTAATATCTGTTGATATTTGATAGAGTCCATAATGCCATGTATCCTAACAAAATGTCCAGGTCCTCTGGCAGAAAAACAGACCCAAAACATTAAAGAGCCACCACCATATTTAACCATGGACATGAGGTACTTTTCCATATGGCTACCTCTCTGTGTGCTCCAAAGCCACCTCTGGTGTTTATTGCCAAAAAGCACTATTTTGGTTTCATCTGACCATAAAACCCGATCCTATTTGAAGTTCTAGTAGTGTCTGGCAAACTGAAGACACTTGAGTTTGTTTTTTGATGAGAGTAGAGGCTTTTTTCTTAAAACCCTTTCAAACAACTTGTGGTGATGTAGGTGACTTCGGACTGTAGTTTTGGAGACTTTCTGACCCCAAGAAGCAACTAACTTCTGCAATTCTCCAGCTGTGAACCTTGGAGATTTTTTGGCCACTCGAACCATCCTCTTCACAGTGCGTTGAGACAATATAGACACACGTCCAATTCCAGGTTGATTCATAACATTTCCAGTTGACTGGAACTTCTTAATTATTGCCCTGATGGTGGAAATGGGTATTTTCTTGGTCTTACCCATTGTTATGAATGACTAAGGGAATTTGGCCTGTGTGTTACCTCATATTTATACCCCTGTGAAATAATAAGTCATGGTTGAACAATTTCCTGTTCCTAGTCACCCAGGTGTACTACAAAAAATGTAAAATATCATTGGGAATATACTTCAAGTATATTTTTCTCATATTAATTCATAGGGCTGCCAGTAATTGTTGCACTCCTATATTTATCAAAGTTTTTTTTTGATAAACCTGTGTTTTGTTTGCAATCATTTGATATCCATGAGAGCAGAGTATTTTTGTGAATTTGTTTGAATAAAAGATCAAAAGGTTAAACAATAAAGACAATTTTTCACAGCCTTCTTTGCTCATATTTACCAAGGGTGCCAATATTAGAGGAGGGCACTGTAGTTTTATAGTACTAGTTTAGTCTAATTACAAGTACAGCATTCCTCACTACATTAATGTTTAATTACAAAACTTTCAATGTGCCTCTTTTCAGCATGGCCATTATGTGATTGTATTGAACTTGATGAAGAGAATAAGCCGCTTTGGAGGCAGGACACATAATTATGTAATGAAATGTCCTGTAGTTCCAGCGCCACCCAACACAGAGCACATTCAGTGTGACCCTGATTTCATCCAGGTAGAGCTTTTAAAGAAGTGCTGCTTTGTAAACCTAAGACCAAAACATGTGATCAGTCCCTTTTAAATATTTATGTTACTTTATATTCAAAGGTTACCAGACAGATCCCAGTGGATAGCTGGAACAATGAGGTAATGTTGGCTAATTGGTTGTTTGATTATAATGTGTTATATGTTTGATTATAATGTGTCTGATGTACGGGATAAAACACCTGGAATGTGCTGTTATAAAAATAATCAAGGACAGGGTTGTGTCATGGGACTCGTCACAAAGTTCTAATAACAGCACATCCTGAAGCATTTTATGCCTCTTATACTGCAGCAATAATCAGAAACATTTTAGGGAAAATTAAGAAAAATTTAAAAAGTTACAATAACCTGGTTGCTTAAGTGTGCACCCCCTTTTATAATCACATTCAATCTCGTGTTCAAAAGTAATTATCATACAGCTGTCATCAATTAAATTATTCTGATTAAGCCCAAAGAAAGATTAGCTGTTTTTGTTGGATTTTTTTGACATCTTCTTGGTTTCATCTGACTGCTGAAGCCTTGCAAAGTCTGCAAAGAGCTGACAAAGCCTGTTTATAGTCTTGAATAGCTACATATACCAGTAAATTTTAGTGAAAAACCTTTTAGTGAAAGGAATTTCACCTTTCAGCAGGACAATGACCCAAAGCATCCAAATCAACAAAGGAATGGCTTAACCAAAAGAAGATCAATGTTTTTTGAATGGCCTAGCCAGAGCGCAGACCTGAATCCAAATAAAAATCTGAGGAGATGCTCTTACAAATTGATGGATCTAGAATTTTTTTGCAAGAAAGAGTGGGAAAAAGTCAAGATGTGCCACGTTGATAGACTCTTACCCAAAAAGACTGAGTGGAGTAATAAAATCAAAATGTGCTTCAACAAAGTATTAGTTTAGGGGTGTGCACACTTATGCAACTAGGTTATTGTAAGTTGTTTTTCCTTTTTTTCCCCCTAAAAAAGATTCTGATTGTTTTACACTTTATTTATATACTATGCAATTTCACATTAAAGGTGGGAAAAGATCTGACATGATTTATCTTAGTTTAATTCTTTTACTTCACAAAAACCGTTTTCTAAAACCATTTACACCAACAGGGGTGTGTAGACTGTACATTATAAGAGTTATAAATAGTTGTACTCTCACTTTCTCTTACTGTTAATAAGACAAAAAAATGCAGCTTGTCATATTCCCAAGAAATTTCAAAAGCTTTCCATATGGAGGATTTCCACCGCACTAAGTGATGGAAAACTTACAGGAACAGCTTTACCTCAGACTGTTACAAAGCACTGATAATGGAGACTCCTTCCTTTTAATCTGGTTATGTAGAGTGTCCCTTATACAAGTCCCTATATAAGTTGTTACTGACCAATCAGAATCAAGAGTTCAACAGCTCTGTAGTATAAAATAAAGTAAAATACAGTGTTGGTAAATGTATAAAAGATTACTAAATAAATATTTTATTTGTTCTTTTAGCTCAGATGGTCTCTTGCTTTGAGAGGGAGTCTGGTAGTGGCGCTGGAAGATGCCAGTCTCATTCAAGTAAATGTTGACATTCAGAAACCGCTCATTACTGTTCAAGGCAGGAGGAACACAGTTCTCAGTCATGTGCAGGTGTGATAACGTGTAATAGTGTTTTCTCTTTCTTTATGGACATTTATTTATTTTTTTAAACTAATAACGAGCTCTCAGACTACATGTTGATCGCACTATGACATCTTGACAACTCAGACCCTGGCTATGTAACACTGAATTATGGATAATGTTAATTCAAAATGGTTCATTTACAAGATGCTATCATTTGGCTGTGGAGATAAATAGACAGAACAAAAGCAGAATTGTAGTGAAATACCATAGGAATCTGGGGAAAAAGAGAAAGCAGTTAGGAAAGGATATTTTGTTTCAGAAGCATCAAAGTCAACTTATTCTTCATGCCATAGGCCTACATGTGACTCTCATGTAAGCATATACTACATATACTTAGTAATACACAAGAACTATTGTTCACATTATTATTTTTTTTTATTATTGTTGGTATTGCTACCTAACTATCTAAGCTCAATAGCATAACTGTTAGCAACACAATGCCTCTATCAGCCTGGATTAGTTCATCCTGTTGCTACCAAACTCTCCTTACTTTGTCACGAGGCACCACAACTTCAGCCAAGCAAAATGTGAAGCAGACTGGGACCACATTGTTTTCACAACAGATGAATCAAATGGATGACAAAATTAACCATAAATGTTTCACAGAGGTTTGACTTAATTTGTTGTCTTCACATATGCACAAAAATGCTGAGTCATCAATCTGAATGGTTGGAAGTTTGTTGTGAGTTGTAGTTGGAAAACTCAAGTTTTTAAAAAAAAAAGAAAAGAAAGAAATGCAACACTAAATTAAATTAGAGGCTGTCTGGATATCATATAAATATTCTTTGATGTGTTTAGATGATGTAATTGGTCACATGACCAGAGGCATTCACAGGCACCTAGGGAAGAAGAGGTGCTGCATTGTAAATTTGCTATAGTGCATATTTGCACATATTTGCACCATATTTGCACAGTACATGTAATGTTTAAAGTGGCTATTAATAATATTTAAATAAATTTTTACTGCCACATTTGTATCATCTTCACAGAAATGTTACTATGTGAACAGTCACAGTTGTGACTGCTGAGATACACATGACTATAAATTCATATTTGGCTAATGACAATACTAATTAAAAAATAAAGATGGTGAAAAAAATATTGTGGAAAAAAAATACTTTTCTAAGTTTACTAACTTTTCTGAAACGTTTCATGTAACATAGTTGTGTCCAACGAGTAAAATATATCTACTCACATAGCTGAGAAAAATTTGGGATTACATGAATTAAATCTGTTATCAATTTAATATTTTGACTAATGAGTTCTAACGTAATATATTGTCTTTTCTGCCATCTTGTGGCCATTAGGGTATATGACATATACTGTATGTTCTAAGCATTATGTGTTTAGAAAGAATGTAAGTCATTCTATGGTTTATGTCTATTGTGTTGGAGTATTTGGAAAGTAACATTTGTCTCCTGTTATTTTTTAGGTTCTACAGACTGAGGGCCAGTTCTTACCTCTTAAGTTGGTCAGTGGACAATATGCCTATAGCATGGAAGCCACTTGTCCAAATAGTGTGTACATATCATATCATATCATATCATATCATATCATATCATATCATATCATATCATATCATATATATATATATATATATATATATATATATATATATATATATATATATATATATATATATATATATATATATATATATAGTACTGTGCAAAAGTCTTAGGCACCCAATATTTTTGTTTTTGTACAACTTTGCACTACTTTGTTATACATTTTTATTTTATGTCACACCAAATACTGACTTACTGTTTACTTAATTACTGTTTACCGCTCTTTATATTTATTAATTAATCTATATTTATTATTTATATTCTTTATTTTTTTATGTAGAAACATTTAATTTCTTTATGTTTTAAGGCATTTTTGCTCTACAGCATTTCTTCGCATGTGCCTTTTGCACAGTACTGTATATTTAAATCTCTGTGTCTGCACAACATGTTGATTTCTGGATGTTTCTATATTTGATGATTCAGTGATTCAGCACTCATATGAGGACACAGTGCTGCACATTTACAAACGCCGCATGGGATTGACTAAAAGAGGAGGCTACGACAATGAGACCCTGTCAGTCAGCAGTGTGTCTATAAACCAGACAGACACATTTACCTGGTCTGAGACCACCAGCTTTGTGAAGCTTATAGTTCCCACTGCTCTTATTCAAAAGACAAAGGTGAACAAACTTGCATTCCTCAAATAGTTTTTTTTTTTTAATTACCTCATTATCATTTCATGTTTTATTTTTTAAATTTAATTGCAGAAATGTGCTGACAAGGAGGGTGAGAATCTTCAACAGTCATTCTTCAGAATAGATGTTGTGCTCACTTTTAAAGAGACAAATAACAGAATGCTCTGGACGATGGAGAACATGTCACCATGCTCAAGTTAGTATATGGAGTACTGAATTAATCAATCAGCGTTTTTCCAAAGTTTTTTCCATTGAAAATTATGTACGTGTAAAATTGGTTATGGTAATTACAAGATGATGACTTCAGAGCTGTTCGATCTCCTTAAACCTGGAAATTTGACTTTTTATTATGGAAACACACACCACCTCCACACATAGATATCTAGATAACATCTTAAATGGCTAAGCTATATTATTCATTAGGCAGTTAAAGGAAAAATCAACCCTGAATCAGTTGCAATCAAAATTATTCAACCCCCATTGCAAATCAGGTTTATTGTCAAAATGTACAGACTTTCAGCTGTTTGCAATGAACAAATCAACAAAACCAATTGAAATAGTTCAACACAACAAATGCTTCAAGTGGTTTCCCCAAATTCAACTGAAAATGCAACTTTATTCAACCCCTTCATGGCAAGCATCTTCAGTACTTAGTAGAGCACCCTTTTGCTGTTATGACCTGCTGCAAACGAGATGCAAATGGCCTCCAGTTCAGTAATATTCTTGGGTTTGCGTGATGCAACCGCCTTCTTCAAATCCCACCAGAGATTTTCTATTGGGTTCAAGTCAGGTGACTGTGATGGCCCTGTAGAATCTTCCAGGACTTCTTCTGCAACCAAGCCTTAGTGGAATTTGAGGTATGCTTGGGATCATTGTCCTGTTGGAAGGTCCAATGACGCCCAAGCTTCAGCTTCCTCACAGACGGCATGACGTTTTCTCCTAGGATTTCCTGATACTGGTTTCCAGTGCCAGAGGATGCAAAGCAGCCCCAGAGCATCACCGAGCCACCACCATGCTTGATTGTGCACAGAGTGTTCTTTCTTCATTCTTCTTTCTCCAGACATACTGCTGATCCACCGTGCCGAAAAGTTCCAGTTTTGTTTCATTGCTTCACAGAACAGAATCCCAAAACTTCTGTGGCTTATTTATATGATTTTGAGCCGACTTTTCTTGTGCTTTTGGGTCAGTAGTGGTGTATGTCTTGGAGTTCTGGCATGGGAACCTTCTGCATTTAGTACGCACCTTACTGTGCTCACTGAAACCTCAGTGTCTGTTGCCACCAAGTCTTGCTGCAGGTCTTTTGCAGTCACTCAAGGCTTTTTCACAACCTGCCTTCTCAGAAATGTGGTTGCAGCCGTTGATAGATTCCTTTTTCTGCCCCGTCCAGGTATTTCATGTATTTTCTGCCCCTAGTCAGTTCAGGTATTTCATGTGTTCCAGCTCAAGCACACCTGGTGCAACTAATGAAGCCCTTAATTAGTTGAGACAACACCTGTTTTGCATATTTGTGCTGTTGTGAGGGATTCTATTTAGGGGGTTGAATAATTTTGAGACTGGAGAAGTCATTATAAGTTGCATTTTCAGTTGAATTCGGGGAAACCACTTGAAGCATTCGTTGTGTTGAAGTCTGTAAATTTTGACAATAAACCTGATTTGCAATGGGGGTTGAATCATTTTGATTGCAACTGTATCTTCATATCTTCATATCTTGTACAAACGATTTATTTTAATTTAATGAAATTCTGAGTTTATTCTTTCATTAACATGTTGGTCTATGTTCACTGCTTCCTGCATTACATTGTGGATCTTTGAGCCTAGTGTTTGCTGTCTCCACTACTTCTAATTTGGATTTCTCATTAATATGACATTGAATGTTGCTGGAAAATGTTGAGTGGGAAAAGCTCTTTTGTTCCTAACTGTTATCCCTTATATCAACCATTAAACACCATTGTAACTGTGCTAGCAATGCCCTCTTGTGACAACTTCTCACAAAAATACAGCACCAACCAACAGATTAGCAAGAGAATCATTAAACACATCACAAATATTTTATTATAAACATATTTAATGTGTTTCAGGGTGGAGATTTCATTTAACCCTCCTATTATGTTGAAAAAAAGTTACATTCATTATGTTATGGGTCAAAATGACTTCACAGTTTACACACACACACACACACACACACACACACACATACACACACACACACACATATATACATATATATATATATATATATATATATATATATATATATATATATATATATATATATATATATACACACAAAAAAATGGCTTCTCTGATACCACAAAAAGAAAAAAATATTTGCATATAAGTTCATGACCCTAAATGAGGAAACGTCAAAGAATTTCAAAGAGAAAAATAGAGATTAACCAGTATTTCAGACATCTCAATTGTGGAAATTGGTCAAATTGAACCGACAGGAGGATTAATACTAAAAAAAAAAGCTAATGCTAATTAGACACATGTAGAGTTAAATCCTGACATTATACTCCTACTTGTTTTAATTATGGAAGCTGCTGTTTCACCCGAGTTAATGCTGAGCTAGTAATTACAAGTTGAACAAAAATGCAAATACTTTTTACTAGTCAGAGGTACGTAAATACCATGAACACTATATCTGACTAACAAGATGATCTCTGAATTTGTTTCAGATTATCACATTCCTTCAGTGACGACTCATCCCTCAGTAACACCTAAATTTCCTGTAGCATTTACTGCTTTAAACCCCACACTCCTCAATTCAGTCACAGAAGAGCCACTGTATTCTCCCAGCACGGAGCCCCAGACATCATCCGGGACCACTGAAAAAGGATTTAGCAAGACTACTAGGGTACCTGGAGTGGTATCAGGATCTCCATGGAGCACTGTTTTAGCAGACAGTGATACACTTAATGTGTTCAGAACTACCTTGTTCAAGGCAGATACTAGTACTGATGATCTAAATCCTGATATTCCTGAGAATCTTGTTTAACAACATCTCTTAGCATGGGGTCAGATGCAACACTGGTTACTTTATCCAATCCTTCATTTAGTCCTCACCCTGAACAATTCATGGACTTGACTAATGCCAGAGAAACATCAACAGTCATTTCATACGAACCATCTCTGACAACCACGGACAACACTGTATGGTCGAACACCAATAGTAAGATTAGCAAAACTGTACTTTTCACTACATCTCATTCTGAGGCTGAAACCAAGTGGAGCCCTGTGACATTGTCACTTTATTTAGAGAGCACTAGTACTAATATCATTCCAAATACTGTTTCAGACATCACTTTAAACACTCCACCTGCATCCCTGACACCCCTCTGACTACATAAAAGAGTCACTCGACCATCCCTGTCGCCCCCACAACCTGATATTACAGTGCATTCAGAAGTCCTGAATAAGACCACAATTATTCACACAACATATGAAGGCACATCTGTGCAGCCAGAGACTGTTACATTAGCAAGCACATATGTCCTAAAAGCAGGGCAAAGGAGATAATACCACTGTACTTGCTTTATACTTTCACTGCATCAGAGAACAAGACAACCTTTCAAAAATGAGATTCCTTCCTTCATTCATCTGAGGGTAATTATGGCTACTTTACCTACCAACATGTTTTTATGAAAAACTCATGCTATCGTTGGGCGGACATGCAAAACATAGTATCGAACCCTGGAGCTGAGAGGCACCAACAGATCTGTTGTGCCATTGTGTCACCCAAATGAAAATCAGCCAAAGACAAAGCAACTCTGATACCTGTTACCATGAAACAATCATAAGATATTATATATATCTGCCTCTGGGTAAGCGAGTGCAATGTCTGAATGTTGTCTTTGACAGAAAACAGGATCCTGCAGTTGCATTGCTTCTCCTGCCCCGAGGCATAATATAACAACCATACAGCCTTTTAGCTTTCAATAACTGCCACTTAGATGTGAGATCTGTGTACTACATAGTATGGACTATTGTTGTATTTATAAAAAAGGAAGTGCGAAAACATAAAAGTAAAAGTCTCTAATGAGTATTTGAATAATGCACACATCCAAAATTATACACCGCAATCTGATATGCAGTCTGAAGAGTTGCAGTAGCTTTCAGTTTATTTGCTTCTTTATAGGGGTTTTCAGCCAATGTAAATTATGTGTTTGTTTGTTTTTAAAAAAAATACCCTTGATGTATTTACTGCCAAATATTTCTTTTCACTTTGTTCTTTTCAAGCTTCAGTAAAAAATTATAAGTGGTACAGAACAATAGATGGATGAATGGATGAATGGGTTTGCACTCAGAAAGCAGAACATTTCATTTATGCATAATTTTTCATCCAATTAGATCATATAATGCTCATGTAAAATAGAAGGTTGCTTTTTCATTATGCTCACTTAACATGAATTAACTCAAGACAAAAAAATGACCAACTGATTTCCACAAATGTCATATGAATATATACACTATATATCCAAAAGTTGGTGGACACCTGACAATCACACTCATATGCTTTTTGAACATCCCATTCCAGATTTAGTCACCTTTTGTTGTTATAATAACATCCAATCTTCTGGGAAGGCTTTCCACTAGATTTTGGAGTGTGCCTGTGTGATCATGCAACCACAAGAGATTGTTTGTTTGGTGAGGAGGCCTGGTATTCCGGTTCATCCCAAAGGACTTCAGTGGGGTTGAGGTCAGGGCTCTGTGCAGGCCACTCGAGTTCTTCCGCTCCAACCTTTGGAAACCATGTCTTCATGGAGCTCTCTTTGTGCACAGGGACATTGTCATGCTGCAACAGGTTTTGAGCCTTTTAGTTCCAGTGAAGGAAAATCCTAATGCTACATCACACAAAGACATTCTATACAATTGTGTGCTTCCATCTTTGTGGCACCACATATGAGTGTGATGGTCAGGTGTCTGCAAACTTTTCGGCCATATAGTGTATATTAGTCTCTAATGCATTTGTATTGACATATAAACTATATGCAACTACAGTGTAACTACTGAGGATGTGTGCACTGTTATAGATGGAATGTAATAGTGCAATCATTAAGAATAAATGATTATTTACACTGGCATCCTGACAAGCAGCAAAAGCCACCTGAGTAAGAGGGGGACAAAAGGGGGAAAAAATTAAAATAGGCATAAACAACAAATTAAATTTTAATTTACAAATTACAACAAAGGGTAAACTGACAATAACTTAAATACCAGAACACATCACACAAATGGATTTTAAAATCTATAAAATCTATATTTTAAGATTATCAGCTGAAATGCAATACATGTATCAGTAAACATGCCTTTAATATAGTAAAAACAGACATCAACCTAAATTAGTAGGCCTACAGTTATTTATTTATTTCTAAATAAAACTAGCAAAATAGATCAGGCAGATTTTAATCAGTTTGGTTGTGCTCGTATTCATAGAACATATAAAAAAAAAGGATAAAATGTGTATTTTCTATTTTTATTCCATTATAAAGTAGCTTTTACTTAAACATTCACATAATGGTAATATAATCTTTTGAGCACACCAATGTCGGTAAACATCTTCAAACACATTTGACATTTGCTTAACCAAATTCAGCCACATTCTCCCTGCAGGTCAAACACGAGTTCAGACACAAAGGGACTCTCGTTTGAAAATGAGGAAATGGTTATGTAAATGACTATTTTTTTCTTCAGGTTTCAGGTACGATGAAACAATTCAACACGAAATAGGTGGCAGGGTATTTGCGGTGGCAAGTATATAGATTGGTAGGCAGATGGCGCCATTTTCTGCATTTTGTCCAACAAGGCTCAGGGGTAGAAACAGAGGGCCTGGGCTTCTGTTGCCATGGAGTTCACTTTGTGTGCTCGAGCAGTTCCAAAACACACAGCTCTCAATGGTAGCCTATGTGAAAATCCTTCAGTGTGAAAAAATCCCACCAGAATACAAAAGTTAACTATATACAAAAGTTAACTATATGTTGTTTTTAACAGCTACTACTACTGCTACTACTACTACTACTAGTAATAACAACAACAACAACAACAACAATAATAAAATCACTAACCACTTTGTCCTTTTATTTCTAACCACTTTATTTATGTATATGGCTGGGGTTGTTGCGGATCCAGAGCCTAACCAGGGAACATTGGCCATGAGGCAGAATTACACCCTGAATGGGACACCAGTCCATCGCGGGGCACCATGCACACACACATTCTCACACTCATTCAGTCACCTACTGGCATGTTTTTGGGAGGTGAGAGGAAACCGGAAAACCTAGAGGAAACCCATGGGGACACAGGGAGAACATGTGAAACATTACATAGACAGTAACCTAAACTCAAAATCAAACCAGGGACCTCGAAGTTGCTACCCACTGCTGCCCCTAACAACAACAACAACAACAGCAACAACAACAATAATTAATATTTATTATTATTATTATTATTATTATTATTATTATTGCTATTGCTCCTGTTTTCATAATTTTATTTATGGCATTAATATGCAGTCCATAAAAATATGTGCACTGTAACTTTACAGAGTTTCTTGTCATCACTTGACTGTAGTAAGGAAGTATGGTGCAGTTTTGCTCCTAGGAGAATAAACAGTAGTTACTGATGTACACATGTGTATTATTCTGTTGAGAAACGATCTGACCTCAGATGGGTGCTTGGCTAATTTGCCTTTACTGCGCAATTTTCCATGCTTGGCTGCATTCAATTAGATCCCAGAAAGGGCATGCTGTTTTAATGTAGGCCTAACACAGGCTTGATTTTTTTATTTATTTTTTTTTTCATTCTGAACATTTGGGGGAAGGACAGCAGTTTTGAATTTCAAAATCAGACATTTGTTGCCCAAATATTGATCACACTTATTCATCCTAATTGTTGTGTCCAGAACCTGCATTTAATTGTAATAATATAATAGTGTGTCATTCCAGTCCTGGCCTTTTAACCAATTCCCAATGGACACAACATAAATCTAACAGAGAAATATGTGGGCAGGCAGGCCTTCTGCTTTTAATTGGCATCTGGTGCATGAACTTGTGAACAGGAAACATTATAGCTTCACAAAGTACACTAATATCTGAAGCTTTTCATGTGGCTCTTAATACCATTACATTGTCTGTGTAGGCTATCAAGTTTAAAATCCCTTTCATGTTTTTTCTTTCTTTCTCATATGTGTTGCACATATGGGAAGTGTCCAACATGGTCCAAAGACTACAGGCTGCACAACGCATTTACTGTAACATGTTACAGTACCTTGCATAAATATTCACCCCCTTTGAACATTTTGTGGTTTTATAGTGATATACTGATATAGTAGTATTGAAAGGTTGTTTTGTATGGGCATGTTGTGAATAAGAGTCATGGGTTGAACACAGGACAGTCTTTATGATTACACCAACGGTTCTTATATATACAAATCTACAGTATCCAGGTGAAATTATCCAGTGATGCAAGGGTGAGTTTTAGGCACAAACTATAAATCTTCCAAATCATCCATGTGGGACCAGGGATGTGCATAAGCCATGCAAAAGTGGTTTCCAGATCAGTCAGACAGGTCCAGAGTGTGAGAGGAGCAAATTATATGACTGATAGCAACTGGTTGCACCAGAAGAAATTTAGGGATTTTACAGCAATGGGGGTGAATACTTATGAAATCCCAACTTTTAAATTTTTATTCATAATTAATTTTGAAAACTATACTGATTTTTGGTATTAAGGGCTATTTTATGTAGATTCATGACATACAATCCCAATTAAGTCAATTTCAGGTCCAACTTCTACTGACTGTAGAAAAGTTCAAGGGGTTGAATACTTATGCAAGGTACTGTATACAGTATCTTATATATATATATATATATATATATATATATATATATATATATATATATATATATATATATATATATATATATGTTTGTTTGGACATTAACCTAGACTAACCAAAATGCAGGACAGTTGTAAACTTGACCATCTTTTCACACTGATCATGAATCTTGATTTTTTTTTTTAGTATGTCCAAATGCATAAGCATTTACCTGACTTATAAGACTCTAAGGTTAAAGGCTAGTTTTCATGAGGGTAGTTGAGCATAAGCAACCATGCCACTATTGACCTATGCCATGTGGTTCAGCATACCAAGTGTGTTTTTGGATGAAAAAAAGCACTAAGAGAGTTAACTCATGCTGGACTTCCACTCTTCCTCTTCATCTCACTTGGTGGGTAATTACAGGATCATGGGTCAGCCATACATGCAACCACAGCTATGTTACACAGTAGCAGATGTGTTCATGGCATTATCGGGTAAGAGCATGAACACAAAACAAAAAACATATGCAGCTGGTTACTAGGGACCCTCGCCAAATGTGTGCACCCTAATCATTTCCATGTGTGGCTGTGGGGTTGAAGCAAAGGGTTGCAGGCAGAGAAATGCCATGTTTGAGTAGTACCCAAATCAAGTACTCAATGGGAAATCTGAATATGAGATTAACTTGACCTCAGAGACCTGACACCTCATGGCATCAGGGCTTTTTTGGAGAGTAAATGGGCTGACACAGCATTTGTGTCCATGCCTGCTCCTGGCTGTACTAGCACATGATTTACTGAGGCTCGGAGATCAAGTCTGCAGAAGTTTGATGTACCTCCTCAGATATGGCTGCTTATGTCTACTGGAACAGTCCAATGTGCACCAAAACACAGGTTAATTAATTAGCTCTACTATGCTATATCATATATCATAAAAAAATCCTAGTATCCTATGTGAATACTAGTTTTTGTTTAGCACATCATGCAGCTGGAATTCATAATTTCATTTCTCTTGGAGTCAATAAAATGTAAAAAAAAAAATGCAGTTGTTATGTTACTTGAAAACATAAAACACAAACCCCTCAGTCCTGAAGATTTTCTTGTCTTGAAAAAAAGCTTTATGTCTGTTACAGAGCACTGAAACTGGAGACTCCTTCCATAAATGTTAAATAAACTTCTCCTCACAGAAAATTTCACCATATCAATGATTTTTCTTTGTTAAATAACACATTTTTAAATTAAACTAAGGTTTAGTGTCCATCATAAACATCCCTCTGAATTAGCTGTTATTATAGAAATGATATGTATCATAATGAGTGCATCATAAAAGCTATAAAACTGTGATTGGTCTTGCAGTCGGAAATTACGGTAAGATCTGCTGTAAGAAATAGGAAATTGATCATAATCGTTCAGAATCCTGACCAATCAGAATCAAGAATTCAACAGCACTGTGATATACTTACAAATAAAACCTAGATCAAGTTATACCTTTAAGTTAATTCAACAAAGTACATGATGTTGAACATTATATAAAAGAATTAATATGATGAAAATAATGAAAAAGTCTAATAGGCTTCCCATGCACTTTATGCACTGGCTGTTATTGGATACTATAAGATGCTTTAAGACACTTTTGATGCCCTGACGAAGTGATACACACTTTATTTCTGTCGTCTTACCCTTATGAACTGACGTACACTTTTCTCATCTGATGTAGCACTTGTTTTATCTTTATCTCCGGCCTGATTGTGAATGGTTTAAACTCTGCCTCGTGTACGTGTGACATTTCACAATGTCTGGGAGGTCATTGTTGTTTGGAGCTTATCCCTGCCTGCAGTCCAGATGAGACATGCAGGAAGGGGGTCAGTTTCTGTGATATCCTGTGTGTGTTCACCATCTGATTACACGCAGGGCTCGATTTTTCTTTGTGTCAGTGACATCCAAGTTCACAAATGTGTGCTATAATAAACAAAATCTGAGGCTTTTCTGTGTGATATATCTGATTACTAAAATAAGTGATCTTATCAGGGATGAGCTCCTGCTCCTCAAATGTACACGACTCCCCCCTTAACTGCTGCTGCCTTGCTGTGAAGTTTTCTGCCAACAGCTTCTGCCTTTTTTCTCTCTCTCTCATTAACCACAACTGTCAGATCCTCCAGATGATGAGCAATTAATGCAGATAATAAACACTCGCCATCAGTTCCTGTTTGTTTGTTGTTGTTGTTGTTGTCGATGCTGTTGTTGTTGACGGCGGTAGGGCTCCTCTCATGCCACCTTGGTGCTAACTAGTACTTCTGTAATCCACCGGTGGCAGAATTAGTTTCTCTTTGCTGACACAAAGCTATAACTGTTCAGCGTCAGGCAGCAGACTGATAATAAGGCACGCTGAATGTTAACAATTAGATCTTAATCGGAACCAGGGTGTCTAGGCTGCTCTTTTATCCTAGGGTTTGAGAGAAACGCAAACACAGTGACTGCTAAGGTAGAATACTACTTCTGAATAATCATGTATCTCAGCTTTTCGAAGCCGTGTACATCGTACCGGGCTGTAGCAAAGATGGCATGCTGTCGAAGCTTCACTGTTTGCTCAGGTATTAGACTGATAAGACAGCACTGTCTTCAGTAACCAGCCTTGTCTCCCTAGTGAGTTTGAAGGGACTGGGTGATTGACATTGGCTGTATAGGCCATCGAGACTAGATCAGTCACTGTGCACATCCATAGACTGGTGAATTTCAGTGTAGTGCTCTGGGAATATTTCACCCTGAAACGCATTAAATGTGTTTATATTGAATTATTTGTGATGTGTTTAGCGATTCATTTGTTGGTTGGTGCTGTATTTTTGTCATTGCTAGCACAGTTCCAATAATGTTCAATAGGGGGAAAAATGTAAACAATATCCAACATAAGGGATAATGGTTGCATTTCTCTATTAGCTCCTAAAAACAAAAAAGCATTTTCCAGTGATGTCATATTAATAAGAAATCTAGCGTAGAAGTAGTCAAGATAACAATCACTGGACTCCAAGGTCCAGAATGCAATGCAGCTAGACGACAGTTGCGTTGAGCCTTCACTTGAGCAAAGACTTGGCTCAGCTGGTTAATGATCTTAGATATGACAAGCACAATGGCTCTGATGGTGGTTTTAGCAAGAAAGTTGACACTTTAAATGCTGATCTGTTTGAACAAAGTGTACAGATGAGGAGGTGAGAGAGCTGGACAGACTGAAGGACTAAAGTGCTGCTGCATCGCTCTCTTTAGGTAGAGATGAAGCGAGGGCTAATTACCATTGGCGCTACTATCAGCAGGTAGTCTAAAGGCATTGTGGGTAATGTAGGAAACTGTGAAACAAAGTAAACATGAAAGAAGTTTAAACTTAAAAAGTCAACTTAGAATTTCATGACAGAATAAATTCTAGATGCCTTCCGAAGATCATATGTTAATTACAAAGATATGCAAGTCGTTCAGAGTGGAGTTTTCCTTTAAACAACACACCCACCTCTGTCTCACAGATCATGCTGTTTGCTGACAGTTCTGATTTAGAGGCTAGACCTCAAGTGCTCTCAAATGTCTTGAAATGTGACACATACACAAAACCCTGAAACAGTGGAACGACTTCCTGACACAATGGCAAAACACACAGTCGTGCAAGTGTGTATGTATCCATTACAGATCAGCATAGAATTGCCAGGAAAAGGCACACTTTTAAAAAGAACGGGTCCAAAAAAAGACCTTTAAAACATCTGATTTCCCCTTTACATGGAAAAATAATTGTAGCCTTTTGTTCCGAAACTGAATTTCCCTCAAAAACACTTTGAAAACTAAACAGAATTGACAGTCGTCAGATTGATTGCGTTTCATCCTTTGTTCTCACCAGAGTGTGTTTGCGCCTTTGCCATGGAAACGCAGGATTATTTACTCTTGGGCCGCTTCACACTTACCTTCCCTTTTCCTGACCAAACAACAAAGGAAGTACCGGGTCAAGCGTCTTCCCGCTCACATTATCTGGTAAATTGTGTTTCAGAATGTATATACAAACCATAATAAAGATGTCTATTTAAAGGCCTATTTTTGAGCACTGCTCACTGAAACTCTTGAACTCGCAACAAACAGCCATCCTGTTTTTACTTGCAGGGTGGACCTGAAGTGCTTCAAAAAATAGGAAATTCAGTAGTTCATGTTTGTTCTAAACATACAGCCAACATCCTTGACATCAGAGTCAGGCGTCACAGTGCTGAAAAGAAACTATACAAAAATCTTTCAAGTCCAAGGATCTTGAGTGGCAAAAAGCCATTTTCAATTTGTGTTCCAGATATCAGGAGCTAATGTGTATGGATGTGCATGGATGTGGCATGAGCACTGCAGGGCAGTGGGTTGTTTAAGGGTTTAGGGGGATGGAAGAGGGTTTTTTTCCCCAGCTGACATTATGTGCTGATACATTGTAATAGCTGGATATCTTCATTACAGATATTGGATTTGTTTCCTGAATGATAACTAGAAGTTCTTGTTGTTTAATGAGATGAGATTGACAACAACACTGACAGCTAGTTACCTGAAGTAAGAGTGTTGCTGGAAGCACTAGATGGAGACAGTGAGATTCACATTGAGCCTGGTTTGTTAAGGGTAAAAGGATTCTTTTACTTTCTCACTCCCAAATCAGGTATTTGTGCAATTTGTGCACAACCTTTAGTATGTGCCATTTACTTGGGAACACATGTGATGTACCTTTAATTAGCTTGTAAAGTAAAGCTTTAAAGGTATGTATGTACATGTATGTAACTTCAATTATTTTAAAAGTATACAGATACATACTAAAGGAACCAAGGATGTACCCTTGATGGTACCATGCCAGTGACGAAGGGAAAAGTGCGGTTTAGTACCTTTATTTCTGAGAGTGTATGGTCAGATAAGATACCACAAATAAAATATTATTTCATTTTCAGTCCCTATCCTTTTTGCTTCTAGTTTTAATGTATATAATAACATAATGACATGAAAACTCCAATGCATTCAACCCGATCACATTTTTTTTTGTTATATCAAACACTTATCAAAGTTATCAAAGAATCTACTTCAATCTACTTCAACATTTTAAGTAGTTTATTAATTTGTAGAATATTGTTTTTCTCCCATTATTGCCTTGTATGATCAATCCATAAACAACAAACTACCATTAAAAAAAAAAAAACCCAGTGTATTTCATTAGATAGGCTACATCTAGAAATACTCTTTCACCCCTAATCATGATAGATATTTGATGACATATCTGTGACCTCATTATCTACATACTGTAGATACATACCATCTACAAATTTATATACAGATTTACATACAGTATATATACACCATCAATCATCATCTATCTTACACATTTGTTTTCCAATGTGACTTTAAAAAATGTCCAAACAGGATCTATGTAATCTATGTGTAATGCAATGTATACAATATTTTCGTAACCTCAAAAAGTGGTTTGCACAGGTTATATATGTAGGGGGGCATGGTGGCTTAGTGGTTAGAATCCTGCCTCCGCCCTTTGTGCCCATAGCTTTTATGTTCTCCCCGTGCTTTGGGGGTTTCCTTCGGGTACTCTGGTTTCCTCCCCCAGTCCAAAGACAAGTAAGCAGATACAGATAGGCATTTCCAAATTGTCCGTAGTGTGTCAGTGTGTATGTGTGTATCTGCCACCCCGTCCATGGTGTCCCCCACCTTGTGCCCCAAGTTCCCTGGGATAGGCTCCAAGCTCCCCTGAGACCCTGTGTAGGATAGGTTGTACAAAAATGGATGGATAGATTAATCATACTGTATATGTTCAGGTTCTTCTGTTTTATATGTGAGTGCATATGGGTTTTATGGATACCCTTTACATACCCTATACATACAGTGAGGGAAAAAATTATTTGATCCCCTGCTGATTTTGCACGTTTGCCCACTGACAAAGACATGATTAGTCTATAATTTTAATGGAAGGTGTATTTTAACAGTGAGAGACAGAATAACAACAAAAAAATCCAGAAAAATGCATTTCAAAAAAGTTATAAATTGATTTGCATTTTAATGAGGGAAATAAGTATTTGATCCCCTATCAATCAGCAAGATTTCTGGCTCGCAGGTGTCTTTTACACAGGTAACGAGCTGAGAGAGTGCTCCTAATCTCAGCTTGTTACCTGTATAAAAGACACCTGTCCACAGAAGCAATCAATCAATCAGATTCCAAATTCTCCACCATGGCCAAGACCAAAGAGCTGTCCAAGGATGTCAGGGACAAGATTAGACCTACACAAGGCTGGAATGGGCTACAAGACCATCGCCAAGCAGCTTGGTGAGAAGGTTACAACAGTTGGTGCAATTATTTGCAAATGGAAGAAACACAAAATAACTGTCAGTCTCCCTCGGTCTGGGGCTCCATGCAAGATCTCATCTTGTGGAGTTTCAATGATCATGAGAACAGTGAGGAATCAGCCCAGAACTACACGGGAGGATCTTGTTAATGATCTCAAGGCAGCTGGGACCATAGTCACCAAGAAAACAATTGGTAACACACTACGCCGTGAAGGACTGAAATCCTGCAGCGCCCGCAAGGTCCCTCTGCTCAAAAAAGCACATGTACAGACCTGTCTGAAGTTTGCCTGAATGATTCAGAGGAGAACTGGGTGAAAGTGTTGTGGTCAGATGAGACCAAAATCGAGCTCTTTGGCATGCTGCCTATGACCCCAAGAACACCATCTCCACCGTCAAACATGGAGGTGGGAACATTATGCTTTGGGGGTGTTTTTCTGCTAAGGGGACAGGACAACTGCACCGCATCAAAGGGACGATGGACGGGTCCATGTACCGTCAAATCTTGGGTGAGAACCTCCTTTCCTCAACCAGGGCATTGAAAATGGGTCGTGGATGGGTATTCCAGCATGACAATGACCCAAAACACACAGTCACAGGCAACAAAGGAGTGGCTCAAGAAGAAGCACATTAAGGTTCTGGAGTGGCCTAGCCAGTCTCCAGACCTTAATCCCATAGAAAATCTGTGGAGGGAGCTGAAGGTTCAAGTTGCCAAACATCAGCCTCGAGATCTTAATGACTTGGAGAGGATCTGCAAAGAGGAGTGGGACAAAATCCCTCCTGAGATGTGTGCAAACCTGGTGGCCAACTACAAGAAACATCTGACCTCTGTGATTGCCAACAAGGGTTTTGCCACCAAGTGCTAAGTCGAAGGGGTCAAATACTTATTTCACTCATTAAAATGCAAATCAATTTATAACGTTTTTGAAATGCGTGTTTCTGGATTTTTTTGTTGTTATTCTGTCTCTCACTGTTAAAATACACCTACCATTAAAATTATAGACTGATCATTTCTTTGTCAGTGGGCAAACGTACAAAATCAGCAGGGGATCAAATACTTTTTCCCCCCACTGTATCTCTAGATATACTGTACAAATGATAAATAAACTTGACTTAAGAAAAAAATATATACAAAAGACAAGAGAGAAAATCATACCAGGATACAATCACACAAATCTTGTATTTAAATGTATGTTCTGTGGAAACATATTACTTTTTTATTAGATAGTGGTTAGATAAGACTTTAATACATACGTATTCAATATTTTGCTGATAGAAATCAGTATAACACCTGAGCGCTCCAGTGGACTTTTTTGTATTTTTCCTCAACTGGAAAGATGAAGAGAGGTTTTCCTCCTAATGAAAATTCTTATGAATATTCTCTCTCTGTGTGTGTGAAGTACCTCGTCACACACACACAGTGTCTATAATAGAATAAAAAAAACTGTCAGTGGAAATAAAAGGGAATAACGCATGAAAGCGGAAGGTTAGTAAAAAGAGCTTGTCACAATTAAGCACCTTAATGGGTGAAAATCCCCAGATAGATCACCTATAATTTATACTAACAGTCACTCTAATAAAGACTTTTAAAACTTAAGATTGAAATTTAATTAGAGTATTGAATGCATAACCAAAACTGTGAAAAATGAACTCATGGGAGGGGTGAAGATTGGGTCCTTTTCCCGTTTTGCTCTGAGGCTAAAAAACCCATTCATTTAATACATTTCATGTTCTTTCGCATGAGCATTTCTAAGTTACAGAGTGCTTTTCTCACACTAATGTTCCTAACACAGTATCAGAGCCTGATGAAGGTTATGTCTAAAGAAAAAAGAGATGTTATTACCTTACTATAAAGAGCTAGACCACCTTTAGTTGGTCATGCATAAGAAATTTCATCTGAATGCTTTTAACTGGTCTTAATCAATCAATTAGGTTTTGATGTGAACTATTAAATGCGCTTTCTTAATTTGTTTGTTTTCCTTCCATTCTCACACCAGAGGATGAGACCCTCTTCCTGAGCTATAGAGCTTCAGCGAGCATGAGGTCTTTGAGTGGGGTTCAGCAGAGGAAAGCTAATCAAAGCATTAGTCATTAACAGCAACTTAGTAAATATAAGTTTACATGAAGGTCAATCCACTTCGCAACATGTAATGAATTACACAGCAATTACAGTGGAAGAAAAGTTGTTTGTCGGTTCTCATGTGCTCAGTAATGACAAGCACAGGTCAGCAGTGTTAGACACAAAGTTCCCTCTCCTTTTCTGCAGCTAATTATCTCAAGTGTGTCTGTTCAGCCTCTGTGAATATGAATTTGACCATACAATCCAATCACATGTCTCATATTTCCATGCCAGTGTTTTATTTTTTGGAGCCTTGCACAATATTCTTTGATAATTTACAGATTTTCTCATTGATTTTAGAGCTTGTATGCATTTAAACGAACGCCGGTTCCATTTAACACACCGTTCATTGCTGTGTCATGTATTATCAACTGTATCACTGTTATTGTAGAGCTTTCCCTTAGAGAAAAGTCACATGCGATTTGTAGATACTTTACATTTTGTTGCACACATTCTTCACATGGGTGTTTACCAGAGGTGGTAGAGTAGCCAAAAATTTTACTCAAGTACAAGTAAAACTACTTATAAAAATAATTACTCAAGTAACAGTAAAAGTACTAATGTTAATAATTACACGAGTAAGAGTAATAAAGTATCCAATGAAAAGACTACTCAAGTAGCAAGTTACTAGTTACTTTGGATCTGACGAAGGGAAAATCCTGAATCTCAGACTACATGGAGAACTGTAAGTCACACCTCTCCTTGAAAGTCTGTCTGGTCTGTTTATATGATATAAAACCTTGGTTCAAGATGAAGCCGCATATCCCTGTCCTGTGATGGGTACTATAACAAAGAACCTGTCATTTTCAACACAAAATCTCACACACACCAAAAAACAAACATTTTCCCAACGGTTAACTATCTTTATTATGTTGTCAGCATCTGCATTTAAACAAGACAACAGAGAACAAAAGAACAGACTATGGAACAGAACAGAAGAGAAAGTGTGTGTAGAGAGAGAGTAAGTGTTTGTGTGTGTTAGTATATTTGTTTGCGTGTGTGTGTGTGTGTGTGTGTGTGTGTGTGTGTGTGTGTGTGTGTGTGTGTGTGTGTGTGTGTCCTGCCTCCCTCAACATGCTCACTTCTTCCCCCTCTCCAGGACTAAACCACCAATAAAGTGAGCAGTTGTTGCGTCCGCATTCAGACCACTGCAGTGTATTGCAAGACTCGCGACCTCATTATGCACGGTATAAATGAATTATTAAAACTACTGTACATATATTTCTTAACATTTAACAGTAACGGAGGAACGCCACCAAATGTAGTGAAGTAAAAGTATATTTCTGTGATTAAAAATGAACTTGAGTAAGAGTATAAGTATTAAACCTACTCTTAAAACTACATTTTGTTTTTCAAAAATTTACTCAAGTAAATGTAACAAAGTAAATATAGCACATTACTACCCACCTCTGGTGTTTTACACATGCCTGTGGTGAAGTTTACACACATTTACAAGTTTTCACATTTGATATTTACACGATTCGTTTATTTTCACATGATTTTTACACGATTCATTATTTTCATGTGACGTTTACACGCGATTTGTTTATTTTCACGTGATTTTTACACAGTATATTCATCCTCACGTGATGTTTACACACAAATGACTTTTTTCACATGTAATGTTTACACGATTCATTTATATTCACATTTGATATTTACACATTATTATTTTAACAAGTGATGTTTAAAGACAATTATTTTACTTTCACACGATTTTTACACGATTCATTATTTTCATGTGACGTTTACACCCAATTAGCTTATTTTTACATGTGATTTTTACACAATATATCTATCTTCACATGATGTTTAGACACAATGTAATGTTTACACGTGATTCATTATTTTCATATGTGATGTTTACACACTATTTTATTTTCCACGTGATGTTTACACACAATTATTTTATTTTCACATGTGATTTTTACGATTCATTATTTTCATAATTTTCATGTGATTTTTACATAATATATTTATCTTCACGTGATGTTTACACACAATTAATTAATTTTCACGTGATGTTTACACATGATTAATTTATATTCACATGTGGTCTTTTATTTTCACGTGATTTTTTACACATGATTAATTTATATTCACATGTGGTCTTTTATTTTCATGTGATTTTTTACATGCGTATTATATTTTGACGTGATGTTTACACACAATTAATTTATTCTCATCTTATTTAGACACCCAGTTAATTTATTTGACATGGTGTTTACACACAATTGATTTATTTTCCTATGTGATGTTTACACATGATTTATTTATTTTCATAGGTGATTTTTACATTTAATTAATGTGAAAATATTTAATTTATTTTCACATAGTAACTGTTCCACATGTAGGGAATGCAGTTTTATATTTCACAAATGATTTCTCACACAGTTAATTTAATGACGAATAATTCTTTTTCATATATTGTATCACACGACATAACACGTGTTTACTTGAATTTACATGTACAATTTCAGGGGATAACATGGTATAATGCCCCTTCATAAATTTTTCACGTGATCACATTGTACTCACATAATCACGTGTAAAAAATTATGACCACGTGTGAAATATATCAGTTGAAACCCTTTTATTGATGTGTAATTCAGTGTATCCAATCTATCCATAGCTCATCACAGTTGAGTAGTTTGGCCATGAGGGGTCCAAGAAAGTGGCCTTGGTGAGATGGCTGTAAAAAAAAAAAAAGAAAAAAAAAAAGCACATACTTTTACACAAAGCTCTGAAGAAGCAACACAAGAGTTATGAGAAAAACATAACTTATAAATGACCTAACTATGAATATTTTCTTGTTTCAGCATGCATTTCCCTCCTAGTGCATCTAAATATTTAACACTTCACATCAGATTGATGCGACTCATAATTACAGACATTGCACCAAAATCACATCTGACAGGAGCTGGTATCTGAAGAACATTTCCATTAAGAATTAAGAAAAATGAACTTTGCTTAAATATTACATGCATTTCTTAGGACTAGTGACAAAATCTTTTGAATTTACAGAAAAGACGGGCAAGCTTAATTGAGAACATTGTGATTTATTTATACATGTTTAGAAAGCTCTTCACGTTTCCCACAAAGAGATGAGTGGCTTGTGAGCACACACATTTCTCCTCTCCATAAAAGAGACAAAAGAAATTTCAAGTGCCTGCTTTATTTATTTTAAAACAGAAGGATTCTCTAAGTGTCATCCAGATTTGGCCATTTGGAGTTGGAATAATGGATGGGTTGTGCATGTATATTTAATGGCTCCATGTTGTGTGGGAGATAAACATGGTGTTTGAGATGTTCTCCCTCTGCTGAGCTGTGTATTCCCATTACTCTGCTCTCCACTATAGTATTAAGTACCAATGTCAGCATTTCACCTTAAACACTAAAAAAAAAACCCAGACTGTCTAATACAATATGTTGGGATTCGTATTGTGTATACAAATTCCTCCTTTATACCATGTCTTTAAATTCACTTGAGGAAGCTCAATAATTATTTTTCTGCTGTATCCAGTGTTAAGAGCGACCTTATTGACTTCAGCACTTCCCCGAGACTGTCATCTTGATGCACAAACAAATAAGTGCTTTTACTGCCGCATCCTATTTCCCGGCCTCTTCGGATTTTACCTGCTTCCAGGAGTCTGAAATGAGACCCATCTTCTGGTCGACTTAAAGTAGTTAAAGTAATTCGCATGCAATATGGTGCACTAATTTTGACCGCCGAGACTAACTACAGTCCTACTAATAATGTGTTTGGGCCCATTTTTAATAAGTCATCATAATTACACTGAGAATTTGATTGGGCATCTGTGCCCAGGAAGATGAAACATGTTGTGTGGGCTTGATGGTAAAGGATATTGCTTGCTGTTCATACATAATTGAGAGATCTTGAATGTCAGACCTGTGGGAGCAAACGCTGGAAAAAGCACCGGTGCCCCCCATCATTAGGTACACAGCTTCTGCACAGTGGATGGCTGTGTGGGAAGGACAGATGTCACTGCATCAGGACTGAATCCTACTTCAACATCTAGTTTTGGCATTTCATAGCCATTTTCAGCCATTTTTATTAGCTGCTAAATTACAGAAGGACTATTTTTTTTGTCAAGCTTTAGTATTTTTCTTACATGGGCTACTGTTTAACCCCGACAAGATACATGAACCTCACATGTAGTTTGCAGACACTTCACATTTTATATTCACACATTTTTCACATGTACTGCATGTGTTTTATTTTCACATGTGATCATTACACATGATTCATTTATTTTACGTGATTTTTAATTTATTTTCCCATGTGATGTTCACACAATTTATTTATTTTCACGTGATTTTTACACATGATTAATTTATTTCCAAATGTGATGTTTAGGCACAATTCATTATTTTCACGTTTTTTACACGATTCATTTATTTTTACAGGGTTTTTTTTTAATGCATGATTCATTTATTTTCATGTGATGTTTACACAATTCATTTATGTCCACATGTGACATTTTACACGATTCATTTACAACTGCAATTCCGAAAAAGTTGGGACAGTATGGAAAATGCTAATGAAAACAAAGAGGAGTGATTTGTAAATGTACTTTGAGTTATATTTAACAAAAAAAAAAAATGTATAAAGACAAGGTATTTGATGTTTTACCTAATCAACTGCATAGTTTTTTGAAGATAAACGTTTATTTCGAAATTGATGCATGCAACACATTCCAAAAAAGTTGGGACAGGGGTAATTTAGGACTAATAGCAATGTGACAAGTTGAAATAAGAAGGTGATGTGAAACAGGTGAGGCAATCATCTAATCGTAGTATATAAGGAGCCTTCAAAAAAGTCCTAGTCCTTCAAGAGCAAGGATGGGCCGAGGATCACCAATCTGCCAACAGATTGCGTCAGCGAATAATCCAACACTTTTAGAACAACATTCCCCGAAGGCAAATCGGTAGGATTTTGGGCATTTCACCTTCTACAGTGCACAATATAATGAAAAGATTCAAGGAATCTGGTCAAATCTCAGTGCGTAAAGGGCAAGGCTGAAAACCACTTCTGAATGTGTGTGATCTCCGATCCCTCAGACGTCACTGTCTTAAAAACCGTAAAAATATATTGACATGGGCTCGGGAATACTTGGTAAACCTTTGTCAGTCAACATCATTCGCCGCTGCATCCACAGATGCAAGTTAAGGCCTTACTATGCAAAGCAGAAGCCATACATCAACACTGTCCAGAAGCGCCGCCAACTTCTCTGGGCTTGGTCTCATCTGAGATGGACAGTAGCACAGTGGAATCATGCTTTGTGGTCCGATGAGTCAGCATTTTTGGACAAAACAGCCGTCGTGTTCTCCGGGCCAAAGAGGAAAAAGACTATCCAAGTTATCCTGTTATCAGCATCAGGTCCCAAGACAGCATCTGTCATGGTATGGGGGTGTGTCAGTGTCCATGGCATGGGTAACTTGCACATCTGTGAGGGCAACATTAATGCAGAAAGATATGTATGTTGCACATTTTGGAGCAACATATGCTGCCATCTAGAGCAGGACAACACCAAACCACATTCTGCCCAGATTACAAGCGCATGTTGCGTAAGCAGAGAGTGCAGGTGCTAGCATTGCCTGCCTGCAGTGCTGACCTGTCTCCCATTGAGAATGTGTGGCGAGTTATGAAACGCAAAATTGGTCAACGAAGGCCCCGTACAGTTGCGCAGCTGAAGAAATTCATAATGGATGAATGGGGGAAAATTCCGCTTGCTAAACTTAACCAAATGGTGTCTTCAGTGTCCAAACGCTTAATAAGTGTTATTAAAAGAAAAGGTGATGTTACACAGTGGTAAACAGTCGACTGTCCCAACTTTTTTGGAGTGTGTTGCAGTCATCAGATTTGAAATGAGTGTATATTTTCAAAAATAAATTAAATTCACAAAGTAAAATATCAAATAATGTGTTAATAATGTGTTTTCAGTATAGTACAGGGTGAATAAAATTTTCAAATGATGCTTTTTGTTTTTTGCATTTTCCATACTGTCCCAACTTGGAGTTATATTTTTATGTGATGTTTACACAATTTATTTATTTTTACGTGATTTATTTTCACATGGGATGTTTATATAATTCATTTATTTTCATTTAATTATTACACAATTAATTTATTTTCAAGTGCTGTTTACACATGATTCATTCATTTTCACATACAGTTTACACATTATTTATTTATTTTCACATGATGTTTACACAATTATTTATTTTTCATGTTATCATTACACACAATCATGCTCATGTGTTAAATTCACATTCATTTTTTTTTACACGATTTACTTCTTTTCATATTTGATTTTTTACACATGATGCATTTATTTGCACATACGATTTTTAAACATTATTTATTTTCAGATTATATTTTCAGATGCTGTATTTACATTCACATTTTTCTCGCATTCATAGTTGTTTTTCATTATGGTAATCTTTCCACATGTAGAGCGTGCGTTTTTATTTTTCACATGCGATTTCGTCACACAAATAATTCTTTTTCATGATCACACATTGTTTACATGATGTCACATCACTTGAATTCACATGTGCAATTTCAGGGCATAACATGGTGAAAGATGAAATGTGATCACATTCACATCACATCCACATCACATGTAGGAAATACCTGTGATTGTGTGAAATAGCTGTGATCTTTCTGTAAGAGAAATCAGAAAGATGTCAGCATTTGGCAGGTATCTTTATCCAGAGTAACTTACAGAAGTGACAAATTGGTCAGAAACCAATCAAGCTAAAAAGGATCGAGCTAAAATACTGTTAGAGGTGAGTTAGTACATGAAGTTTGTACAGGAAGAAAAACAGTAGAGAGATAGGGCTTCAGTCTTTTCAGTCAGGTCATTCTTATTTGATACTAAGCACCATTTTAGCACCTCACAGTTTAGGGTAAAATGAGGAAATATTACCATTTAATGTGTATGTGAACTCTCCTACCCTTTGACTGCTACTTGATCTAAGTATGTGAGTTATTTTCCAACCTCTGTGAGAAGTAGGCTACTCCATTTACCCAGCCTCAACTCCATTTTTCACTGCTGGCCTCTTACACTGATGTGCCTTCTCAGGAGGTCTGGATATGAGCATCGTCTATAAAGAGAAGCCCTGACTCTGTAACTCAATGAGATGTGCCAGGAGACAGGGTGCTATTTATTTCCTTTTGGGGCCTGGGTCTCAAGCGAGATAAATGGCAAAGCTGTCGCACGAGCGACGAGCCAGCTTTATATTTTTGACATTTCCGTGTTTAATGTGTTGCACGTTTTATATGACCCGTCTTTTTGCTCACTCCTTCTTGCGTTTTCTTTTAAGGCTTAAATGCAATTATTGATGTGCGAGCCTCGGGAACATTATGCGTTATTTGTTAGTAAGCACCATTTTTGCATATTGACGATAACAGGAAAATGCATGTATGGAAATTGGAATATAAATTGACTTATGTCTAGAGGGTTGCATTCTGCACACTGAGCTCTTCTGCAAGTAATATATATATAGTTCTTTATATTGCTAATCTAAGCATGTGGCTTTTAAGAGTTTAACTTTATAAAAGAAATGCCTACAGGCCTTCGGTAGCACTGCTAAAGACTTTTATGTTATTGCTTTGACAGATAGCGCTTTCTATTGCCTCTAAAACAACAAGAAAAGTGGGAGTCGTGAAATGAAGGAGTTTCGGAATGGAGTAGCTGATTTTGTGTCTTAAATTTATTTTGGGTACTTTTCACAATCAGAGTTATATTTTAAATTAATCACAGAGAGTGCAAAAAAAAAAGCATTCGAAAAAACTTGCATGAGAATTTGTTAATATTCCCATTGAAAGTCTCGATATGTAATGATATCTTTAACAATGCCATTTATTTGATTTTTGACGGTTGTATTTCATTACTTAATTGTTTACCTTCTATAAATCAATGTAGAGAGTCACACAACCGTTTGAATGTGACTGTTTTTTTTTCTTTTATTCCTAGTGTTTTCAATACATAAACCTTTTATAAGAGCTGCTTATAGACAGCCTCAAACCGAATCAGGCTCTAAGAGACGGTTTAGATGATTTTAAAGGTGAAGCAGCGGGCTATGACTCTATCTCTGATTTATGAGAGCTTTCTCTTTGCCTGGATTGATGCTATGCTTTCTTCAGCCCATGCAGCTTTTACTGCATCATCTTGCATCCAGAGACATGGCTTCTGCCCAATAAAGCCCCTTTTAACATTCGTGAGAGTTTCTATAAACAACAGGACAAAAAACTATTAAAAAGAATACTAATGCAAGATGACTTTCACTTCAGCCTGGAGAAACGAGCATTACACAATAAAATACAGAATAAGTGAAATATGGATAAGTAAAATTGAGGGTTGTGATGGGGTTTGTAGCCTTGAATGTCCTCTCTGTGTCTTCAGAAGACATCACCACTCATTTGAATGAGAATGAAGGCTGAAAGCAGAATAAGGAGACTTATTTGGACAGGTGGAGTGACTGAGAGACATCCATTTTAATCACTGGCCACACTACATAGTATTACAGCCCTAACACAAGCAAGCTGAACAAATGAGACAACTGTATCTTTCTCTAACTATCACATACAGAACGGGAGATGCGTGGGATACGGGACTGTAAAATGAGTGATGTTTGTAAAAAGAGACAGTTCTGCTCACTAAGCGCTTTTACATGGACGCTCTAGCGGTTTTATGTAGCGCTTCCCCTAATGCACTCTGACACACTGTTTTGATATCATTACTACATTATACTTGCAATTTTTGAGTGAAAAAATACACTACTTAGAAAGTCGAAATTCATAAATACATTTATGTCAAACTGCACTTAATATTGATTCTGTTAGTGTTCAGATTCAATAATAAGGTACAGGGTGCATGAATATTTAAATATAATCTTCATTTCTGCATCTCCTAATGGCCTCAGCTCCTCCACACTCAATTTAAACACAATTTAGGAACTATAATGTATTGAAAAATACAGGGATTTGGCAATAAATCATGGAGAGAATATCCTGGGCCTATTATAAGATAGTTCAATATTAGCCCCCAGAGGGGCCTGCACAATTAGATTCCTGTTTTTAGGCTACTCAATTATCCCCCTGCTCTCATTTCATGGGACTTTTACCTCTATACCTCTCAAAGCTGTTTGCTTATAGAAAGAGCCAGGCGCTTTGATACAAAGTGCCTGAGTGGGGGTGGTGTTACATTTCTGGAATAAGGATGTTGTCTTTGCTGTGTGTATTAGAGGCCTGAAAGGAGGTTAGAAGAGCTTTAAACATGTTAATAGTGGTCTTTAGTTTATTTAGTTACAAAAAAAAAGTGTTATTTAATACAATTCCTGTGTATTCTGAATGACATAAATGCACTCAACATCCACTTTATTAGGAATACATTTACATATGCACAGTCCTGCAATTATCTATCAGTCAATCACGTGACAGCAGTGCAATACATAAAATCATGCAGACCCAGGTCAAGAGCTTCACTTAATGTTCATATCAAACATCAGAATAGGGAAAACATGATATCAGTGACTTTGACTGTGGCATGGTTGTTGGTGCCAGATGGGCTGGTTTGAGTATTTCAGAAACTGCTGATGTACTGACATTTTCACACACAACAATCTCTAGAGTTTACACAGAATGAGCAAAAAACCCCAAAACAAAACAAAAACAAAACAAAACAAAAAAACAACTAAAACATCCTGTGAGCAGCAGTTCTTTGGTTGGAAAAGCCTTGTTGATGAGAGAAGTCAGAGGAGAATGGGCAGACTGGTTTGAGGTGACAGGAACACTACACTAACCATACTTTACATCTGTGATGAGAAGAAAAGCATCTCAGAATGCACAACACATCAACAGCAGAAGACCACCTTGGGTACGAGTCCCTCACAGGGTCCCTCACCTTACACCCATTAAATATACCAAAAATTAATATCTTTACCCCTTTAATGTTTTCACTTATTATTCAGCTATTCATTCAGTAACTACAGTGAAGCAAAAAGCAACAGTTTTGTGGTTAAAATGTAAAATATAAGTCTGGACCCACTGACAGGTCCTGAGACTTTGAGAGATTCATGTGTTAGTACCATTAGGTCCACCATTACACCGCTTTATTTAGAACGTTGAGAAATCTTGGCTTAATATAACATTACAGTAGTGATTTCCTGCCAGTCAGTACATTTGGAAATACTTCCCACCTGAAAAGGGTGCAATTTACAGGGTGCAATTTACAGAATTATAATCTCATCAACGTCTTAAAAAATGCTTGAATTGTGTCAAGTCAAGCAAAGTTACATCATTTCTATTTGGATTTTACAGGCTCTGTGGTGCACTAACTGTAAACAGATTGGCGCTTATATTTATATTGCTAGAGAAAGCTTTCCAGCTTTTTGTTGATTCCAGCTCACAGATCTGCTTTTTTCACACCAACATCAGAACAACAGCTGATTGTTGAGATCGGGGTCATGGTGTACATTCATACATATGGTTCCTTTTAAGTAAGTCACACATTGTTATTTTCACTTGTTGTCCAATGACTGGAGTCAGCAATAATGAGTGACATTTTGGAGAGAAATTTCACGCAAACAGTTTCTTCAAAGGGTGAAGAAGAACTTTTTAAAACTCTTGGCTGGCAGTATGCAGAATTACCAGTTTATTAGTTTCTAGACTTATATAACTAATAAATTGCCAATTCAGAATTTCCATATACACAGTATATATGTTTATACTGCTACACTATCACATTCTTGAATCTGATTGGTCAGAAGGTCTTGATTAATTTTCTATAGCTGCAGCTCTAACAGTAGGTCTAGCTGCAAGGCAAATCACTGGTTTATATTAATGCACTCGTTGTACTACATAATTCCTATAGTAACAACCAATTCACAGGGACTTGTACTGCGGATGTGCCACATAATCAATCCAAGGGTAATAATAAACAGATTTAAAAACATATTGTTATTTAACAAAGAATAGCATACAGTGCTGTGAAAAAGTATTTGATTTCTGATTTCTTCTGTTTTTTGTGTATATCTCATACTAAATTATTTTAGATCTCCAAACGAAATACAACATAAAACAAAGGCAACCTGAGTAAATACACAATAAAGTTTTTATTTATTTATTTATTTTAATTGAAGCAAACAAAAAGTTATCCATCATCTATCACCAATGTGAAAAACTAATTGCCCCCTTAAACTTAAAATCTGGTTGTGCCAGCTTTAGCAGTAATAACTGAAACCAAACTCTTCTGATAACTGTAGATCAGTCTTTCACTTACTCATTGTTACTCATTCACTTGATCATTGTCTTGCTGCATAATCCAGTTGTGCTTGAATTTCAACTTATGATCTGAAGACCGGACATTCTCCTTTAGGATTTTCTGGTAGAGATCAGAATTCTTGTTTCCCTCAATTATTGCGAGTTGCCCAGGCCCTGAAGCAGCAAAGCATCCCCACACCATCACACTGCCACCACTATGCTTGACCGTAGATATGATGTTCTTTTTGAGGAATTCTGTGTTTGGTTTACGTCAGATGTAACGGGACCCCAGTCTTCCAAACAGTTCGACTCATTAATCCACAGAACATTCTCCAAAAAGGTTTGAAGATCATCAAGGTGGCAAATTCTCAATTTGGCAAAATTCAGATGAGTCTTAATGTTTTTCTGGGTTAGCAGTGGTTTTCACCTCTCCACTCTTCCATGGATGCCATTTTTGCCCAGTGTCTTTCTGAGAGTGGAGTCATGAACAGTGACCTTTATTGATGCAAGAGAGGCATTTAGTTCCTTTGATGTTGTCCTTGGCTCTTTTGTGACTTGCTGGATGAATAGTTGTTGTGCCCTTGGAGGAATTTTGAAGGTCTGCCACTTCTGGGAAGGTTCACTACCGTGCTGAGTTTTTTCATTTGGAGGTAATGGCTCTCACTGTGTTCTTTGGAGTCCCAGAGCCTTTGAAATAGCTTTGTAACCCTTCCTAGACTGAAGTATTTCATTCACCTTCTTCTTCATCATTTCTAGAATTTCTTTAAATTTTGGCATAGTGTGTTACTCGTTAAGACCTTTTAACCAATTTCATGCTGTTGAAAAAATTCTATTTAAGTGTTGATTTGATTGAACAGGGTTTGCAGTAATCAGGCCTGATTGCGTCTAGTCCAGCTTAACGCCATTATGAATGCAGTTTCATAGATTTGGGGAATCTATGTAAATACATTTTCACACAGGCCCAGTTGGTATTGGATAACTTTTTTGCTTCGATAAATAACATTATCATTTAAAAACTGTATTTTGTGTTTACTCAGGTTGCCTTTGTTTTATCTCAGATTTTGTTTTAATTTCTGAAACAATTTAGTATGAGATGTACACAAAAACAAAAGAAATCATAACAAGATGTCTTATTAACTTCAAGAGAGAGAAAAGAGAGGCTGGCGAGTGAACAACTGTTTATAGCTGCTATAACTTAAGTGATAACAGGTACTAATGTGTTTTGCAGATGTTCCACAGCATTATATGTAATTATAAATTGATATAAAGCATGACATATTGTTCCTTAATTAAACCAAAATTGTAATAGTTGGCAAATGTGTCCTGTAGTGTTTTATTCCTTACATTAATACTGTATCCTTAAATATACCTTATATTTGTACAAATAGAAGTACATATAGGATCACGCATCCACATATTGATTCTGGCACAAGTTTTACGCCGGATGCCCTTCCTGACACAACCCTCCCCATTTTTTGGGCTTGGGACCAGCACTGAGAGTGCACTGGCTCATGCAGCCCTCCAGTGGCTGGGGTGGGTACCCTGACCAGGAATTGAACCCAGGCCATGGCAATGAGAGCACCACATGCTATAGCCACTAGTCCACCAGGGATCCAGAGGAATAAACAATAAATAATAAATAAATCTTTATTTTATTTAACTGTGGTCATAACCATAACATTGTGAATTTTGGAAAGAATATATGTATTTGCTAGTTCTCTTCATGTGGTCAATACAATTTTTTATGCACTCAGTGAGAGATCCTTTCATGTTAATTGGCCATGCGTTCCAGCCAAGGGCCTCCAACCGGCAGTGCCTACTCCTCATTTACTGCCAAACACTGATTGCAAATGTAGCAAAATCCTGATTACTGAATTTTTGAGCAGCTCCTTTGTGTATGCCACTTCATTTCCCCTTTCTTGAGTGGTTTATTAAAAATTGATAATTCTTTGTAATGGCCTCATTTCTGTCAGTTTTCATATTTTAATCCCGTTTTAAGGAAAACAAGATACATTAATCAAATATGACAGAACACATTCTTAATGTAATCATGCAAGGGATTATGAATTGCAAATGCACAACCAACCGCCCCCTCCTCTCCAAACATACTTCCATTAATGTTACAAAATAAAATAATCATGACCATTTTAAATTGAGTTTGACTGCATCTGATGCAATGGAGAATTTACAGTTGGGTCTGTTGGAATTGTGTAGAGGTGTAAGCTACTGCGCTGAAAGCTGTCAGTGTCATGTTGTTTTTAGATCAAGACCGAGTTTTGGGATGGTCAGGGGTCCTAAACAAATTTGAGACGACATCCCGCCACCACTGCAAAGGAAACTCTGCTTTTTTTAGTATTACAAGCAATGTGCAATTCATTCATTTATTCATCTTCAGTAACTGCTTTATCCTGGTCATGATGGATCCAGATTCTATCCCTGGAACACTGGATTTGAGGCAGACTACGGGCTGGATGGGATAATCCATCCAGAGAACATGGGCATGGGGACATACTTACGTGCTTCACTCCACACAGACTCAGTAACCTGAGTTCAAGAATCAAACCTGGGACCCAGGAGCTGTGAGGGTCCTCATTCCACTTAAAGAAAAATTCTTTGTATATCTTGCATATACTGCCGTGTTTACATCCTGTGTTAATTTGTTGACCTATGCTTAAACTGTCAGCCGATAAGAATAAGAAACTTGGCTCCTGGAAAGTGATCTCACTGCAGTCTGGCACACTTTATAGCGTGCTTTGTAACTTTTGAAAGAGGTGAGTAATACCACAGAGAGGATGGAGCACCAAAATTAGATGCATTTCCAACCTAGATCAATGCTTTTTTTTTTTTTCTAAAATGAGAATCCAGACAAGGCCATTAAATAATCATAACCAAATAAGTTTGTGTTTACGGGAAAAAAGTGTATAGCCAACAGTGCTCATAAACAGAAATCAGCGAGCAAAAAAAAACCCTAAATGAATATTTAAAGAGGTTAGGGAGAAAATGGTTCTAATGAAGAACGGCGGGTCTAAAAGGCTGACCCTGGCCTCCGGCGTGAAGGAATGCTTCCCAGGGTACCTTGGCCACACTTAGAGAAAAGCAGATAATTCGTTAATGTCACGCACTTGTTGGAAATGGCAGATAAATGGATTCCTGCCATTATTTGCCAGCCTAAGTGAAGTGAAGGAGGCAGCATGGTGGAGAGGACAAAACCAGTTATGAGTGATAAGTGTCTGAAAGCTAATGAAGGCTGAATAGGCCAAGGTCAATGGCTGCTAGCGAGGTGTCTGTGCCGCTCGGCTGTCCTGCTGCTTAAATATAGTGGGAATATACACTGAGCTTTTAACACCTTGAAACATGGAAGAGGATGGAATATGAAATATGGGCTTGTAATGGCTTTTTAATGATGCCCCCCCAACCCTCCACCCTGGCCTGAGATTGGAAATCGGAGGTGAACCTTGATATCGCTGCACTAAGTGCTTGTAATGCACCGTAACTTTTTTCCCCTCAGTGTGGATGAGGCCATTTTACATAAATGACGAATGTCTTCCTGACATAATATGTTGAAGGATGATACTGTTCTAAATGTACTGAACAATATGAACAGAAATAGATTTTTTCCATTAGGGGCTTCTCTGAAGGCATTTTTACCTTAATAATGACCATAAAAACCATAATGACCATAATAATATGAATGTAAAATGTTTCTACCAAAGTTAAAATCACATACATGTAATGATTTATAGGCCACTCTAAGGCGCCAGGATAGATATTTGACTTGTGTAACAGCTATCATGTCTGCAACCTGGAGAAATGTTGAGTGAATGCCGTGGTATACTATACAATGAATTGAATCACTGAAATACAAAATAGTTTTGATCTTAGCACAGGATTTTGAAGAAATTAAAAATAAGCGTGAAAGAGATGGTTTCTCTCGCTTTTGGATTGGGTGAGAAGTCTGTTGGTTCTCTGCTTTTGAGTGCTTAATGTCCTCTAAAGACCTATATTACACCCCAATTAGATGCCACTCTTGTTTCCTTACATCAAGGGCTTGACTCTACTGGCTTGTCACCCTCCCTGGGCCCAATCAATTTCATTACTCCAGTTACAGCCGAGCTCGGGTAAAGCTGTGCCCTTAAACTTCAGCTTCCCTCCGGATCGATCAATAGCCCACGTTCTTGCCAAGGTTCCATTTAAAGTTCATTTATTTCAAGCCATCATATAAAACAAGACAGAGCATCAATGTGGCTCCACTTTGTTTTATTTGTCTGAGGATTTCCAGCATGACACTCTATCCTGGGTGCTGGGAGGAAGGCTGCTAGTTAAGTGCTGAACATACAGCACACTGATCTCACCTGTACAACGTATATACCATGGTATGTTGGTTTCAGTGCATGTAAACCTACATTCTTTCATCCCAGGACTGTTTTTAACAGTCTCACTGATACTAGCAATTTGCTGCAAGGTTGATTAAGCTAGTAACCTGCATGCATTTTAATTCTGAGTGCAATCAGTACAATTTGTTCCTAATTTCTATTGCAATGGTTACATATTATTCAGGAAATGGAAAGTACACTGTTCAAGGCTTGATTTGAGGGCAGTGCAAGCAAATGCCTTGAAACAACAAAACAATGGTTGAACCACCATTAGCTTTGTAAAATTCATTTTGAAGAAATGCTTTTTGGATTATATTTTATCAATTAATATGTGTAAAGAAAATGTAGAGCAAACAGTACAGTAAAATCTGTGGACTGACTATGTAGACAACAAATACAGGAACAACTAGCAATGTTAATCAGTGTAAAAATGTCAAGAGTTAATAAAACAATAAATTAGAGTTTATAATCTTGTTTTATTTAACTATGCCATGTGGATGATTCCCACGATTGGGGTGGCATTTATCCATTGTAAAATATATAACATAATTGTATAAATATATACATCTAAAAAGGTTCAATAACCATTCAAAAAATGTGTCATGTTTCAATTTCATCTCACACAACCATTTCATTTTTTTTTTTACACAGTTTTTTTGCTGACAACGGCTGCATTTTGCTCTTGAATGAGTAACAGGGTTGGGTTTTTAACATAGAATTAGCAAATACACAAACTGTGGTTAATTTAATCAAGACATTCTATAGATTCACTTCCAATCTATAATTTGGATAACAGGGTTGTACTTTTAAAGTGTCCTCATCAGTCAATATCACTGGAAATAAAGAAGAAGAAAAAAATTAAAGAATTAAATTTTCTTTTTTCTATGATCTTCAGGCAATTCAGATGATATGATGAAATGATGAAATTCCAAATATTTCCTGTGTTGAGGTAACAGGGTTGAGTGAATGTTGTGGAAACTAAAATGGGAAATACATTTTTCATAATCTATAACGGATGACTCAAGCAAAAGTATGTTTCAAGCATGAGATTCATATATTAATGAAAAAAATTATAAAATTTTTGATAGATATTAATTATTATATTTCAAGGTAAAGTGAAGTTATAGTGGGCTGGGATAAGCAAAAATTATGTTTTCTAAGTACTATAGATTTTATTAATGTCTTAAGTTATTTATCTGAAACATGCACATAGGTTATTGAGAAGGACACTTTACCTATGTTTAAAATGTATTTTACATTTACTTTACATACAAATCTGTAAATGTGATATCAGTGACACCCCAATCATTGAATCACCCAGATGATATTATCCTGTGACTCTGACCAGGAGAAAGCAGTTACTTAAGATGAATGAATGACTAACTGACTCACTGAATTAATTAATTGTGTTAATTAAGATATTTCATTAATAAACTGAGTAGCTAACTAACTGCTTCATAAGGGTTCTAGTTCCTACAGAGCTTCATCTTCTTCACAGTTTCACATCGTTACAGTCTAATAAACCACACCTTGACAGCTTAATGAGTAAAACAGGGTCGGAGAAGTTTATAGGAACCAGGTCGTATCAATATAATTGGATTTTAATTTCATTACTATTATTATTGTGTTTATGTGTTGGCATTAGAATTTGCTACAATTTATTGACAGATGCTTTCACAGTTTCTCACAATCAATATTACTGCTTTAACTAGAGGCCATGCAAAGCCTCAAAGGTTCTGTAGGGCAGAGGTTTGTGAACATTATGATGGCTCACACTTTATTTTTCATTCAAGATGATCATTTATATATATTCTTGAGCTCCATGTATGACATAATATAGTACTATGTGTTATTATGAACACAGGGACTGAAGTGGAACTTGATAATTCCTATACCCTGACATCTTTCACAATGTCAATAGCGCAAATTACCTAAGGACTCAATAAATACGACGTAGACGTTGGTGCAGTGTGGTAATAATAAAAGTAGTAATAATGTAATAATAGATCATAGAAACTGCACAACTTTTTTGGCCTTCATGTTATTATTTATGTCAGTCCTATAGAGACGCCTTTGTGGTTTTGTGCTTTACACAATAGCTGTATTCAATCCTTAGCAGCTGTACGTATCATGTTCCTTTATTCTTAACTTCACTGGATACATCCTCAGCAATTTTACTGAATTTTTCAGCAATGAAATGAAGCATGACGTGGACGTGCGGTTTCCTCTCCCAGTTCAAAGACATGCATTATAGGCTGACTGGCATTCTAAATTGTCCGTAATGTGTGAATGGGTGTGTGAGAGTGTGTGTGATTGTGCCCTGCAATGGGTTGCCCCCCATCCAGAGTGTCCCCTGCCTTGTGCCCCAAGTCTCATGGGATAGGCTTCAGGCTCCCCCGCGACCCTGTGTAGGATAAGCGATACAGAGAGTGGATGAATGGATGGAACTGTTCACTAGCTGTATGTGGCTGATATGTGCACAGGCCTCTCACTTTATAAGTGTACATGCTGTAGTCCATTACAGAAGTGTCCCACTCAGGTATTACAAGATACGTAGGTCATTTAAAGCAGAGGTTCTTTTTGTAAACAGCAACCCATTTAACTGTAAAATAAAATCCCAAAACCACCTTAGCCATAGAGCTTTCTCTAACAAAAATTCATTAAATTCAGGTTTTTGAATTGTTGTGGTTTGGAATAAAACCATTAAATTCAAGTGACCAGTCAAAAAGGATAATAACTATAAGAACTCAATAATAAACATAATAACATTGATAATGCTGGGTTGTGGTACTTCATGGACCCCACTTTGAGAACCATTATTTTATAGTACTCAGGTACAGCATGACAAGATTGTAGATTTAACAATAAATTAATGCCCAATGACAGAAAGGCCCTGAATTGTTCTTACTTCATTTTATTGGCCATGTGAATGCATCTTTTATCATAACTGGTTTAGGTCTAGCAAGATTTGGCACTTGCCCTGCTTCTCATTTACAGATATAGTCTTATAGTGCTGGCATTCTAGATGCTCCCTCTGTTTGGATAGTGAGCATGAGTGTCAAGCAGTGGCAGGGTGTTTGTGAGAGGAGTTAATTGAATGGGAAGTGGGGAGGGGAAGAGTCCTTTAGCGCTTTTATGTGTGGTGCAAAGACGCTGCTGCTTACTGCTCTCTTCTCACCAGTGGACTTGGCAGTGTGTGACAGATCTCTGGGAGTGATTTTGTGCTAAGTTGGCCCATATGAAACCATCTCGTTTTAATCATAGAGCCTGGCTTGTGTACCAGCAGCAGGAGCTGTGAAAGCTTTGGCAAATGTGTCGCATCTCTGTTCCGTGGCACACGTACAAAATACACAAATATTTCCATAGTAATTATGTGTCAAGTGAAACAAGCAATCATGGCCAGGGCTTGACGTGTTCAAGAGAGCGTGGGGGTGGTGTAGCTGGACATCCAGGATTGAGATGGACCCCCAGATAGACAAATTAGACCTTCAGCTATCGACCGATTGTGATATTGTTTGAATGGACTGAATTACTTCATGAGGGCTTGGATCTTTCTGGTATTTACCAAATACACTTCAATGGGTAGATTGACTGCCAAGATGCTAAGTAACTCTGAGATCATTTCCTTTTTTTTTTAAATGTCTTTTTTGAACTTTGGTCAGAATGATCTAATATAACCAAAAACTACACCACCACAGTTGTAGGAATTTGTCACTTCAAATAAGAGTTATACTTTGTTGTGGGATTTAGCAATCAGGTTGAATGATTATCCTCTCTGAAGTATGATGATCATACTAAGTGGAAGATAATGTTGCCTCAATGTGGAACACCTGCCACTGAAATATCCTGTATTATCTAGTATAAAAGAATATGATTTTACCAGATTGTGGGCTGGTAAAAAAAAAAAAATAGGCAAAGTCTAACTATTTTTAACACTAACTTATATGATTGTGAATGATTGGTCTAGGATGACACATGGTGCCATCTGTCTCTCTGCAGCATTAAATCCTGACTTCTGAGATCTCTTCAGCAGGCTCCAGCTCTCTCACAAATGTTTTCTATGGATTGCAAACGCACGCTGTTGTATACATGTGCATTTGCGCACGCGTGGTTTGTGTGTATCATGCCAAAAGAATACTTCAAACATTTGTTTCATTTTGCCATGTGTGTTGATTGTGGGGTGCCAGTTGTCTTAGACAGGTGGTGATAGAAGAATGAAAGCAATCTATTAACTGTTAACTAAGGGATTTTACTAACAGATCATAATGCATATATGAACTGAATGTACATCCTGAAATTATTTTGTTTTAGATAGATTATATCAAACAGATATCCTATATATAGATTAACACAACTGAACCTGTTTCTACTGACTAACGCTAAAATAATGCTGAGAAGCCTAGTATACAGGAGTATAAAAAAGGAGTATCAAATAAATAAATAAGTAAATAAATAAATAAATAAGTAACATCACTAATCTCAGAAACGTCTCAAAGCCTTGCAAAAAGGTGAATTATCTGCACCAGTAGGGGGAGCTGTAGCTATGCATAATTCACATGAGCCATGAGGTTAGATGAGATGAGAATGCCCTCAGATTTGTCCACCGGGGAACTTGTGTCATCTTATTCAATTCATCCAAACTCGAGAGAGCCCAAATTCAGCTAATGAGGTATATACAGGAGAATTATAGCCTCATTTTATTTTATTTTATTTTTTCTGCCAGTTAAATTTACCATGCTATGTGCATATGCAACCCGGGATGCATGAACACGATATGGTTGTGGTAATGGTTTCCTGCGCGTGCCCTCACTCAAAAGTTAAACTCAAAAGTTGATTCATATGTGTAGTTTATATACACATACACGTTTCCACCATCTTAATGTACATTACTGGTGAACAGAAAACTAGAAAACGTCACTTCCAGATTGTCTATCATCTTCATTTCAGTGAAGCTCATTAAAGCTACAATATGACAACTCATCTCAATTAGCCTAACTGGCTAAAGATAAATGAGGTGAAACTAGTTCGTCAAAATGACAACGAATTTGAGGCTTTTTTTTTTTATTTTTAGAATACTTTTGTTATAGTACTTCATAATGTCGTAAATGTTATATACAGGCAGTGTACGTAAAGCTCTGGACCAGGGTCAAGGTGTGACTCGAATTTCCTTCCGTTTGCACTAAAGACAACCAGACGCCCTTCCTAATGAGAGTCAATATGGCGAATGACAAACAGCGGATCCTTTTAGGACATGAGCGCGCTCAAACTCCTCCAGCTCTGCTTAAACTTGCAAAAAAAAAAAAAAAAAAAAAAAAGGAGAGAGAGTGTATATTTTCAGCACAAGACTCCATAAACTGATTTGCAACCGAAGAGCGATGTCAATATAACGAAAAGGTGACGGCTGAAGGACTCTGAGTTTACCTACGACGATCAAATATAAGCGCATGCGCAGTGTAGCCTCCTTGTCCCAAATACACACTACCTTACTAAATAGTATGTCAAAATTATACAGTACTACAAGAGTAATAACCCATGATTTAGTACTTATTCGAAATAGTAAGTTAGTAAGTTAGTATGCATTTTTGAAGCAGGCACTCAGCCAAAATGAATCAAACAGATTAAGTCTATAAAGCAGGTGCATATATTAAGGCATTCACATTAAAACAATGTCTGGGTGATATATTTTAATCCAAGTCCTATTATTATTTTTTATTGTTATTTAGCATTCTCTCATTCCCCGCCTCGCATCTTTGGCTACCAGATGTGTCCCCACACTGAAGAATTATTCCTCATCCCCAGAGTGGAATAAATGCAATCAATATGAGCGTTGCTCTCAGGCCTTGAAATATTACATTAATGTTCCATGTGGTGACATTTTAGCTGGAAATTTCAAATACATCATGAAGGCTCAAATTAATATTTATCAGCAAGGGTTTTATATGCTTTGCAAAACAGTATTAGTGTGAACTGGAATTATGCTGCAGAAATGTATTTACACAGCTCGCCTGTACTGTCAAGTGAAATGTTTGGAAATGTGTTTCACAGTTCTCATTTTTTGAATGATTACTTTTCATGAATAAAATAAAGAAACTAAACAAGAATGTTTGGGAAGCGTTTAACGTGATCAGAGAACGTCTTATCTTGGAGTATTGGTAATTTGTGGATTTGTAGTGCTATTTGTTAAACACATTAGTATGCAGAAGGAAAAACAATGGACAGTTGTAAAGCATTGCAGTTAAAGCACCTGATTAAAGAAAGTATCAACCTCACTATATATATTTAAACCATTTTTAACACATATGGTTGCAATGAACAAATGTGTAATTTCTTTCCAAGGTTGTTCTGACATAATCCTTTCTGTCTGAAGCAATAGCCCATGCATACAGTTCTCCTGGGAATTGCACACTATCATTTATAGATCTGTTTTAAATTATGCTTGTCATTGAATCCAAATTTATGCCGCCATTGATCTAGAAGGAAAAATATTAAACGATTTTGGGGTTGGTCTTTGGTGACCTCTGGGTCAAGGAGAATTTAACATTGGGCTTATTGAACAGTTGTCTCTCTCACCTGCTGCAGCTTTCCTTTTGTTTCTCCACATTTGCATTTCATGTGCCTTTGGGGTTTGGAGTAATCACAGACTTACAGACAGACAGTCTTTTGCATCTTAAAGACTTTTCAAGTCAGTGTTTTACAGGGAAACTATGACTTTGATATGGAAAGAATGGACTCATGTCAGACTTTAGTAAGGCTCCTTTTACAAGGTTTCTGTAAAGGGAAGTGGAAGAAATTGTTGATGGCAGAGAACTTTCATCAGTGCAAATATTATTTTTCCAGTGGTTATGGGTGTGGTTAGAGATTAGATGATGTAACGATATCTGGTAGAATAACTTTCAGAATATTAGCCTGTATAATATCTTTTTAGAGAGGGTATGTTTTTTAAAATTATATGGTTATGCTTTAATGATTGAAGCCATTTAAGGCTACCATGAATGAATGAAAAAGTAACTAATGTATTATACAATACTGTATTACAGTATTCTATCCTATAAGAGAGGTAAAACTCCACTCAGTACAATTATATACACATGACCAACTTTATATAATGCCTATATTTAAGGCATTTTGGTGACCAAAATGACTTTGATTGTAGCACTCAGAGTATGCTGTGAAACAGGCCTTTCTTATCATTTGCTAGATTGCTGTAGTTGCACTTGGCCAGGTTACAGTGGCACGTGGCCCGGGCTCTCATAGTAATCGTGCTGCAGCAGGTGTTGCTGCTCAGTGCTGCTCTCCCCTGTGGCCTGCTGATGGAGAACATCTGGAGAGCCTCTGTTCCGCTTCTTCTTTTCTGTCCTCGGTATGACCAGGTGATGTAGTGAGTAGTGAGATGCATGTCGACATGTGGCTCCAGGCTCCCAGTGCCTCCGTATTCAGACATGTTCTACTTGCATTAGGCCCAAGGGGCACATTGTTTGTACTTTATATTAGTTTGAACAGCTATATCAATGCCCTTAAGTTATTTTTTTTAAATACTTTAAAGATCTGAGGTTTTCTTGTAAAGGTGGGCAGGACAAATTACATTGCTGATGTGTTTCTTGAACAAAGAATTAACATATCGAGATTTGCGCAACAAAAAGGAATATGATTGACACTTACACTGCAATGATATCCTTTATTTTGTAACCCAAAACATTATTTTCCGTTTGCTTAACGAAGAAGTTACCTGTCATTCAGAATTTCACCAATGTCACCGAAATGAATGGTCCATTTAAAAGGTGAAAGTCGATGGAGGTGTAATTAAGTTTCACGAAAGAAAAGATAGCACTTCTAGGTGAAAAAGCCCTTGAAGCAGCTGAGCTGTGTTTTGTGCATGTAATGTGTACCAAAGCACACGCACCATTATTTAATAAGACCCCCACTTTAGGTGATAGCTGTCAATTTTTGAGCTCACACACTGAAAAGAAGGGAACATTAGCATAAGCACAGAATTCATTATCTTTTGCATCAGGGTAAATTGTACAAAGGAAGTCACATTTACACATTTTCTGGAAGGATGCTCTGTAGCTTAGTGAGTGGTGACCACCTTGCCCTACTAGTTATTAAGACTTTGACTTTGATGGCATGGCTGTTGGTACCAGGGTTGGTTTGAGTATTTCAGAAACCACTGATCTCCTGGGATTTTCATGTACAGTACACTCTAGAGTTTATGATCATTTTAGATCATTTTAGAGTTTTAAAAAAAAAAAAAAAGAAAAAAAAAAAAGTGAGTGGTAGTTCTACGGGGGAAACGCCTTGTTGACGAGAGAGATCAGATGAGAATGGCCAGACTGGTTCAGGAAGGCTGGCTGACAGGAAGGCTACGGTAACTCAAATAAACTCTCTATTCAACTGTGGTGAGCCCAAATGCATCTCAGGACACACAAGTCAAACCTGGAGGTGGATGGGCTATCACAGCAGAAAACCACATCAAGTTCCACTCCTGTCAGCCAAGACCAGGATTCTGAGGCTACAGTGGGCACAGACTCACCCAAACTGGACAGTTGAGGATTGGAAAAACCTACACTGGATATACAATTGAGGTTAAATTTACATACACGTAGGCTAAAGAAATTCAGTCTCAGACTCAAAACTCCACACATTTCATGTTACCATAGATTTCTTCTGGCAAGTCAATTAGGATCTATTTTATTCACATCAGAAGTAATTAAAAATACAGTATATATTAAAAACAGATTTATTTCAGCTTTAATTCACTATTCCATTGGGTCAGAAGTTTACATACACCAAGGTGACTGTCTCTTTAAACAGTCTGGAAGACTCCAGAAATTGATATAAAGGCTTTTAGAAGCTTTTGATTTACCAATTATCAATTAATGGAAGCACACCTATGGTTGTAAAAGGGCCTACCTTTAGAGACAGAGCTTTTTGCCCTTAATACCATGGGATAATCCAAGCAACTCAGCCAAGACCTCAAAAAATGTGGACCTCCACAAGTCTGGTTCCTCAGTAGGAGTATTTTCTGAACAACTGCAGGTACTACAAGCTTCTGTCCAAAGAAGCTTGTTTCGCTGAAAACTAGTCCCTACTAGTGCACTTCAGAAAATAGATGTCATTTTGACAACTGGATCTTCTAGTAGGACAATGGTCATAAGCATATCTCCAAAGCTGTAACAAAATGACTTAGAGACAACAAAGTAAAGGTAAGAAATTTGTGGCCTGCTTGGTCAAGAAGGCCCACAATCCTGAATGAGTTACACCAGTGCTGCCAGGAGGAATGGGCAAAAATTCCAGCAAAGTATTGTTAGAAGCTTGTGGGAGGCTACATCAAGCATTTGAGTCAAGTTCAAGGAATTAAAAGGCTATGCCACCAAATACTAACAAAGTTTATGTAAACTACTGACCCACTGAAAATCTGATCTAGTTAATAAAAGCTGAAATAAATCTGTCTCTTAGCTATTATTCTCATATGACCTCTAATGAAAAAATAAATTCCCTAATTAACTTAACACAGGAAATATAACAACAGAAAGTATGCTAACATGAAATGTGTGGAATTGTGAAAAGTTAAGTTTGAATGTCCTTAGCCTGGGTGTATGTAAATGTTTGGCCTCAACAGTATATATAGGGGTTGCATGACTACTAATTTTTACTAGTCCACCAGTAATTCAAAAAAGTAAAATATTTTCTATTTACATTAAAGCAAAACCATATTATGATGCATGTATTGTGTAACACTTGGATTTTACATTCCTACTATTTAAATATCATGAATGAAATTAAAATAAATAAACAAATACTCACAAGGTTACACCAAATTTCCAAATAGGTTTATACTTTTTGTCATTTTAAAAGAAGTGCACTCAGGGTCACCTTAAAAGATGGGACCATTTTTAAAAACAACAATCTCTCAGCCTGTCAGCAAAGAAATCCTTGCAACGCAATCTGTTTTGTTCCATCGATTTGTCCACAAGCATGCCCTGTGGTATGGTATGTATGTTATGTTGGATGGGATTGGTGCAGATGACTAATTTTATACCCTGATGTCCATAATAAAGTCAGAGTATCTGCTTACTTGTGCCCTATCTAATGCTTAGAACTTCCTGACTTGTGCAGAATCATATGAACCCTCCGCTAAATGTTAAGGGAATGACATTACATTCCATGGCACAGCATGAAGCGTGGGATAAAACACACTTTTCTATTTGAGCCATGTTTCTCAGCTTTCCTCTTGTGTTTAATTACAGGAAAACTACTGTGAAATTCAAACTGTGAATATCTGTGCCTCATCTACTCATTTAATTGTGAAGCTATGAAATGTTCAGATGTCTCAGTTGTTCCTATAAATCCTCAAAGTCTCAGAATTAACAAAAAAAAAAAATAGTGTACACTTTTCCTCCAATTTTGACAAAATGTTATAAGGGAGACTGGAAATGAATCCACTTAAATCAGGGAAACATGTTAAAAAAATCCTGCACACCTGCAATTAAAACAGATGTTATGCTTCATAACAGTTTGATGTCTTAGTGTGCCTTTGAGAGGGAATATAAGTTCATGTTAAAGTATCACAAACATTTGTTAAATGTTATATGCACTAAAAGTGTTACTCGAGTATTAAAAAAGTCAGCAACTTTCACATTTCTAAATGAGAAGCTCATTTGACACTGAGCTCAACCTCCAGCACCTGTCCTGCTATTCGTCACAAGCTGATATCTCCTCCAGTGGCATAACATTACCCTTTATAGGGCAAATCCACTCAGCATTACTAGATCTTTACAAACGTCACAGGAGCCTCCCCAAATGCCCCATAGGTCATAACTCAGAGCCTAAATTTAGGCATTATTAAGGTACTGCCTATGAGTGGATTTACATTTTGTAAAGCCAATACATAGACAATGTATTGTTTTTTGGGTTGCAATGGAAGACATTATAATAGAAAGACTTACAGAGAGCTTTGAACTGGGTTACATTAACATTATGGTAGTATTTTGTAATATATTTAGCAAATTTGAGATATTCATATTGACATCAAGATTGTGCTAGATTTGATTAAGCTTGAGACAGTGTTAACACACTTTTATTTAAAACAAGAGAGGCATCTTTGTGACATTTCCTAAGAATAAGAGAAAAAAAACTCAATATATAATCTGTCTTTTTATTCTTAACATACAAGGAGCGTTTTTGTCTGAAATTCAGAACTGAAAAAGTCCCTTCTTTCACTGACTATCAAGGGAAACCTGATCATCTGGCTTGTTAATTTCATCATTTCTGAACTTTATGGATTTTCCAGTTGCTGCACATTTCATAAACAGGCTTTTCGGCCGAGCCCCTCCTCTGGCTTCCCCGCATATGTCAGCGTTTTCTCTGAAGGAAGAGGCCTGAAAGTTTATAAATAAGCCTTCTATCAAGTTCCACAACAGGTGTGACCTCGCTGTCCTAAAACTGAACACTTTCAATGGCTCATATCTGAAAAGGAGGGGGAGAGAAGGGGATTTACTGCCATCTAAAATAGAGGCGTTCATCATGCACTTAATGTTGCCTTTCCACCTACTAGATTATGAATTTTGTTTTTCCTTTTGTAAACATGTTGCCACCAAGACATATGTTGTATTCACAGTGTAGTTAAACCAATAATGTTCAAAAGCTCAAGAGGATTTGTAGCTCAGACTGACTGTATTTTGTTTTGAGGAAAATCTGCAGGATAAATTGAATCTTTTTATCTATGATGTGAGGATCCTTACTCAAAAATGTATACCAAGACATTGCTCATTTCCCACTCCTACCTTGTATATGATATATTGGAAAAAGTCCACTTGACTTACCAGACTTGTACTTTGTGCAAGTTCAATATTAATGTTAGATGGACAATAAGTGCACTGCCTTATGCCTTTAAACGTTACCACTGACCACATTACAATGCATCATTTCTTCAACCGTGAGCTTTTATGTGGAGGAGATTCAAAGCACATCTCTAATTAGAGAGTATCTCGTTCCATTTTGCTCATTCCCACGTCTTACTTTCCCATGAACTGTTTCAGAATTTGTGTCTGACAAGATTCCGATTTAACTGTATATAAGTGTATAAGATCAGTAGTCACTGATTCAAGACCGGTGTTTAGTGTGCTGTTTATTATGACAGAAGTGTAACCGTGTCCTTGAACAGCGGTAAGAGGATTCGAGTCCTCTCTCTATAAAGAAAAAAAAAAAACTCCACTGTAAAAATGAAGGACAGTTATTTTACTTGAGTTGCCATCAGTGCTGAGGAAGGCAAACAGGTGAGGGAGAGGGGAGAAGGGGAGGCTTGTTGGATTACTTTACATTATTTAGATTAATTATTCAGACGTCTCCATTTTGCCCATGATAGCGCAACACATCATGCCACTGTGCGAGTCCCATCGTTTACCTCACCTGCAAAGGAAATACAAAGCGAAGGCCTCATCAGAGGCTGAAAAGTGCACGTTTAAGCAGAGGGCAATATATTGATTAGTCACATCCTATCCAAGCAGAGCATTTTCAAGTAGGTTACAACTTAAAAGCTACATAAAATTGTGCCAATTTCACTATTTTAGATCTGATTCACAGACTCATGCAGCTGAACTATTAAATAAAGTGTAGGGAATAATGTATTAGTTTAATAAAACACAGATAAATAGCTGAAGAGATTAGTACAGCAGAGCAAATGCAGGGGGTGCAGCGCGCCCTTTGTCTTACCCCCTATCGGAGTGTGTCAAAAGCATATAAATATTTAAGGATGAGGTGTGCGCCCGGGCGAAACTCCTCTATCAGGCATCTGCTGTCTGGAGCTCTCAGACGAAGACAGGTGCAAGCACATCAAAAGAGGATTTCATTGCTAAAACAGCATTTCCCATTTTCCTCCTTCTGGTGAGCCTTGTCTGGGGTAAATTTTAATGTAAGGAGACACCAGACGCTCCGAAAACTACTAAAGTTGATCCTCTGGGACATATGGTGGCTTAGACTGGGATGAGGGAAAACAGTGTAGCAGACAAGAGGTCAGAGGGGATTTGTAGATTTAGTTCATTGGTTCTCAGAGTGTGGAATGGGGACCCCCAAGGGTCCACAAAGAATAGTCATGGGGTCCGAGTTTTTTTGTTGTTAATTTGTTTTGTTTGATTGTTTGTTTTTTTGCTCCAATAATTAGCCAGAATATTATTGTACGTACATATAAATAATGAGCCTGAGATTTGAATAGATGGATTATGTTCATTAAGTAACTGAAATGAAGGAATTTATTTGACAGGTAAAGGGATCTCATTCTGCAAAAGGTTTGAGAACCTTTCATGTATACACTTTAAGAGGATGTATACACTTTAAATTGCAATTTGCAGAAAAAAACATTCTAAAATTGAATACTTTTTGAGGATTATTTATTGCTCCTCCTACTGTAGATGGGCGTTTTCAATTCCTTCTCTTTTGTTGTTTTGCCAGTCGACACAGAAGTTATGTTCAGTGTCTTGTCTCCACATCTAAACAACGCTCAGAGCAACTTGGTTCAAAGATTTAATTGTGTTTTGCAAAGCATGTGCTAGACGAAAAGGCAAAGTTACAAGGTCTCTTACGCTGTTAAGCACCATGAAGAGAATATTAAAACTAATATCTTTGACATTGTCTTGTGATGCTTGTGTTAAAAGACTTGTTTATTTTCATCATTAGAGGAGTGTGTTGTCTCCTGAACAAACAGGTCGGGCTTGCACTCCCAGTGAGGCTCTGTCTGTCTGTTTTTTTTTTTTTTGTTTGTTCCATTCCAGTCATCAAATGCCGCTTACAACATAATGAGAGATGTGGCAATTAATTTTCTTTTAATCAAGGTCGAAATGAAGTAAATTGGTACAGCTCTACGAGCCCTCATTTTCTATTTTTGCAGTGATGCAAAACAAATACGATAAAATGATGGCCCTGCTCACCTTCAGTAATTAGAAACCGTGAACGATCAGATGAAGATGATATGTGATATACAGTACCTCTCTCTCTCTCTCTCTCTCTCTCTCTCTCTCTCTCTCTCTCCTTCTCCCCCCAGAGATCACCTTCCATTTCTTTTCGCGCAGATGACCATGCTTTCCGCTTGCGCTCTCGCTCTTCGCACTCGTCTTACAGACAGAGGGAGCAGCTCGACTTGACATTGACTGCTGTGCTGTTGTAATGCCTCTCAAATCTTATTAAAGACCACAACTGCAAAGGACCTTGCTGACTCCACACATTTCCATTAACTGTGTTGTTTCAGTACCCTACAAGCTGATTAAGAATTTATTAAAATTAGATTTTAACTCTGCCCCCAGATATCTTATCAACGCCATATGGCCGCATTGTTGGTAGGCCACATTAATAAACACTCTGAATTAGCTGGGCTCCATTAAAGGAAGAGCTCTCCAGCAGGCATTCCTATGAAATGGCAATGCAGTTTATGTTGACTGACTGCAGATCCTCTTTCACGACTCTTGGATCGGTTCCACATTTAGAGTTATTTGTTCATGTAACTTGCAATTCGCAGGTGTATTGACAGCGCAGTCTTCGTTCTTGTGTGAGGTGCATGTCTGCAGATTTGCTTAGTTCTGATTAGGTGATATTCTAATCTGTAAACAATGACCCACACCTTCATTTCCTGAGTAAGCCATTGAGGAAATGACCACCCACCTGTTATTGTCTGCATGTTAGGCATGCACATAAATTGGAAAAACACATTGTTTCATACACAGTCGTCCCAAACATCTTTGAATACTCTAGACCGTGACTGCTTAAAAGTGGAATTTTTTTCAACTCTTGTATGTTGTCATTATGGGGCGGTCACTTTTAAAAGCTTTGGAGTGCAAACACTCCTTAGCCACATGTTTTTACATGAAGTATATTGAACAGCAGATTTGAAATATTACTCAATTTAGATTTAAAGGAATAATTCACCCTGAATGACTTGCATATTACAGTGCATCTTTACAGTTAACATGTGATCTTCAACAATGTCCAATATTTTGTAACATTTTGTAATGAAATTCTGAGTTTTCTAGTTAAATCTTCTTTCATTTTCACTTCAGTCAGTGGTTCCTACATGACCCACAATGCCATTAAGTGCCATCCTGTGGCACACATCCAGTAACTTCTCACAGGAATAAGGAAAATACAGCAACAACCAACAAATTAGCATCAGAATAATTTCACTAAACACATGAACATATTTCATTTATTTAATATGCTCCAGGGTGGGGATTTCACTTTAATAGTCAAAAGAATTACTCAAAAAAGATTAACTTGCAACTCATCGCTGAGAAACTTCTCAGTCCTCAGCCAAAAGTTTCTTTTCCATCTCCTCTCTGTGCTGCCCCTTATTTACTGAACACAGGCAGCTGCCACCACCTCTAACATCCATTGTGGAGACAGACGCATACATCTGGAAGACATTGTTTTTGTACAAGTCTTCATTTAATTAAGGTGATTGCCAGTCGCCTGCCCTTCCATGCTATGCAGCTGAGTATCACCGTCGACCTTCATTAAGCTCTCCTTAAGGTTCTTTGGCTCTGTGCTGGTATTTACATTGAGGACAATGTTGCTTTTTGCAGTTATACTTCAGTATGATGTGCTTTCCTGTTCACTCAACATGTAAATAGAAATAAAGTCCATGTAGTGCAACATTACCACTCAAAGAATTCTTTGAGTGGAAAAAGAAGTCTTTTATGAATGAGGACTAAAGATAAACTGTGTAATTGTGAAGACTGTCTTTCTTTCCAATGACTTTGTAAGCTTTTTCACTTGGTACACTGGATACACTCTGCGTAGATACTGATGGGTCAAAATGTCTCTGCTCAGCTGGTTAGAGGTGTTAATATCCAGTAAATCCGGCGTCAGGTTTTTCTGCCTACATACGGTGCAGGTGTCTTTACGTCAAAAATGCTTACGCATCAGCATTGCCATATGGACAGTGCTTTATCACTTAGTCAATGTGAATGTCAAAGGTGTTATTCATCAGATTTGCCAATTTCTATTTATCAGCTCTAGCAGATCCAATATCTTTAGCGCATTTATTTGAAACCCGGAATGATCTCTTTGTTCAAATAAGTGCACTCCAGTCTTTCAGACTGCTCCACTCTTAGAGGAAAGATACTTTTCCTGCTGTAAAAAGGCTCAAATTAACACAGAAGTGCTTCTAACATTCTGCTCGTGATAATACTGCTATAAAATGCATGGCTTAAGATCAAGAACTGACCAGATGAACAAAAAGGGAAAATAATTGCTCTAAATGGTCCAGCTTAGCAGTATGGCTCTTCTAACCTTGTGCTACCTTGTTATTAGCCTTTAATGTTTCATAATTAGAGATGGCACTGCTGGAGGAGGCAGTAGGCTCGGGGGTTTGTTGGGTCTGCCCTTGAGAGCCGCTCTAATGAATCAATGGACGGCAATAATTGTGCTGGTCATTACTGAATCAAGTGATCTGCAGAATAATGTATTGATTTTCAGCCTTTCTTACTACATTATTATTCTGTATCACCGTATTGCAACATCAGGGCAATTGACTGATGGGTATGCAGAATCAGTGGCATAATCAGAGTTCAACATCTTCATTCTGTCTTTTGCCTGCAGACCTACGTAGATGCATTTAAAGCAGCCAGAGACTGCACTTTATTAACGTTTCACAAATGTGTTTATATGACATAGTATAACTTACTGTATATAAAAAAAAACCCATCAGTTTACTATCAACACCTTCCTCAGCTTCCTGTGTGTATGCTGGCTGCTGGCAGATTTCTTATATTACCTCACGGAAGCACTTTCTTGTGACACGATGCTAAAACCGACTATTTAAAAGTGTTGAACCAAACAGTTTAAACCGCAGAACATGAGCACTTCTACTGAACATGGTGGGATTTCTCAGCATTAAATATGTACGATTTGTAACAGTAGCCCACTGGCAATAATAGGATGGGGATTTGAACTATGAACATGTCTTGTAATATTTATCAACTCGCAGATTTGAAATATTATTCTATTCAGCATTAATAGCCAAAAGTGTAGAAGGTCACTGGTATGTTGAATAAGGTTTAAAGGCAATTTATTTCCAAATTGGTATAATGCCATAATACTGGTCTTGAAATAATGAGATTTTTTTCATAGTGCGAATTTGACACAAATCTATTCACTCCTTTCTGTGTCTCAAACTGTTTACAGGATTTGTTCCTCAGGTATTTTCTCAACCTAGTAGGCATTGCATTCACTTTGAAACAACATACTGTAATTATCTGTGTTCTATACATTACTTTGCCAGTAGTTCTCATCTAAAGACTTATACAGTGACTCTCTGCTTATAAGATGTTGTCCCTAGGTGACAGAGAGATCAGAGACCTAACTCTTTAGTTGACTGTGCAATTGATCACCTCAAATTCCTTATTATGTAGAGCAGGACACATCACAAAACTGCTAATTGGCAATAATCTGTTTGTCAATAGTTAGCAAGGCTGCAGAATTAAATAAGGGGAGGTTCAGGTTTAAAACACATTATCAGTGCTTATTTAGTATCTTGGGAGTCTTAGAGATGCTCATGCTCATGCAGAAGTATACTTTTAGACCTAAAACTCTAAGCCATATAAGCTTAAAAAGAATACTCCCAGTTTTTCCAACCTACTGTGGCATTTTCTGCCACTGGATATACGGTAGCCTCTACACAAAACACTATAAATTCAAATACAAATAATACTCACAACACAGTGGATGAGAGAAGCAAAAATCAGATTTATTGCCCAAAAACAGCAGCCAACATGAGATCAATTCAAATGAGACGTCCCAGGCATCTGATCTACCCTGAGTTTGGTCCCTAATTATACTCTTTTCCCCTCCTTCATATAAAACAATTTCCCATAATGTTTGGTTTTCAGAAAATTCAGCCACCATTATTTTCAGAAAACCAGGTTTTTCAACCACCATTAAAACCAGGTTTTTTAAGGTGAGAAGAAAAAAAAATACACTCTCCCCCTTGTTCTCCTCCTTCTTTCCTTCTTGCCCCGCCCCCTATAAAAGACCTCTGTGGCCCAACTTACCAAAATGTCTCCCAGTAATCTAGACAAGCAAACCTTTCTCTGCGTTCTCTTCTCTGGTTATCATATTAAACTTTTATTCTTCGCTTCAATTTGATCTCTTTACATGGGTAAGTGTTGTTTTTATGCATTACAGATTCTGTGCATGATTTTAACATATTGTTGTGTTTTACACACTACTTAAAGCTCTATTATAATCTAAGTCTTGAAATTACACATATTCGCTAGGATTCTAAGATTATGTTCACTGCTATAAGATTATGCTTTCATAATGCTTTTTGCATGTGTATATATTTATTTACAACACATATAATATAATATAATATAATATAATATAACACGTGTTGTTTTTTTCCCCATTTTCCTAGCCTCTCATGGACATGCGTTATCAGCTGCAGTTGTTATGGCTTTATCACGAACTGACCTCGACATGTCCCAAGACCTCCTCAGCCATGCACACCAATGCATGGCAAAGGGCCTGTTTTTATATTATTCTACTTCTTAATAAACTACGTTTTTACCTGGTCTTCTGTGTTTGTTATTTATATTTTATGCAAATTAATTACCACACTACTTCTAGCATATGTGTGATTAACAAGGGGAATTATTTTAACACGGGGGGCACGTTTGCCTCATGCCTCTGGGGCTGGGGGCTCAAATCCTGCCTCCGCTCTGTGTGCGCGGAGTTTGCATGTTCTCCTTGTGCTTCGAGGCTTTCCTCTGGGTACTCTGGTTTCCTCCCCCAGTCCAAAGACATGCATTGTAGGCTGGCATTTCCAAATTGTCTGTAGGGTGTGGATGGGTGAATTGTGCCCTGTGATGGGTTGGCATGGATGGATTATTTTCACACATGGATTATTATGGATGGATTATTTTCACACATTTCCCTGTACTGAGAAAAGAATGGAAACCTGTTTATGCAAAATTTACTTATAATTTATAGTCAACGTCAAAGGGCTGTTGTTGAAGATCCTTTTTTTTTTTCCAACTTTCCCCTCATTTTCTCTGTTATTTAATTCCCACCTGCTGCTCATACTGTGTCACAGGGCAGCGTAACACATTTATACTGGATAAAAGGAGAAAAGAGCTGTCTGTCTTCTTCCTCATACATGTCTCATATAGTGGTCTTTTCAGCTTCTTACTTGTCAGGAAGGAAGATCCTCTAATGACAGACCTATGTTCTGCTTACATCATCAATCAGTGGGCTTGTGCAGACAATGGTGTTGCATGCACAGAAACAAGCCCTCATTACACAGTTGCAATCAAAATTATTCAACCCCCATTGCAAATCAGGTTTCTTGTCAAAATTTACAGACTTTCAGCTGTCTGCAATGAACAAATCAAACAAAAGCAATTGAAATAGCTCAACACAACGAATGCTTCAAGTGGTTTCCCCAAATTCAACTGAAAATGCAACTTATAATGACTTCTCCAGTCTCAAAATTATTCAACCCCCTGAATAGAATCCCTCACAACAGCACAAATATGCAAAACAGGTGTTGTCTCAAGCACACTTGATGCAACTAATCAAGGGCTTCATTAGTTGCACCAGGTGTGCTTGAGCTGGAACACATGAAATACCTGAACTGGCTAGGGGCAGAAAATACATGAAATACCTGGACGGCGCAGAAAAAGGAGACTTGTTACAGCACTTGTATACTGTTGCCCTCTTGTTGACTGAATTGCTTCTATTGTTCTCCTCATTTGTATGTCGCTTTGGACAAAAGCGTCTGCTAAATGATTAAATGTAAATATAAATGTAAAAAAAGGAAGCTATCAACTGCTGCAACCAGATTTCTGAGAAGGCAGGCTGTGAAAAACCCTCGAGTGACAGCAAAAGACTTGCAGCAAGACTTGGTGGCAGCAGGCAGTGAGGTTTCAGTGAGCACAGTATGGCATGTACTTAACGCAAAAGGTTTCCATGCCAGAACTCCAACATGTGCGCCACTACTGACCCAAAAGCACAAGAAAAGTCGGCTCAAAATCATATAAATAATCCACAGAAGTTTTGGGATTCTGTTCTGTGGGGCGATGAAACAAAACTGGAACTTTTTGGCACAATGGATCAACAGTATATCTGGAGAAAGAAGAATGAAGAAAGAATACTGTCCACAGTCAAGCATGGTGGTGGTTCGGTGATGCTCTGGGGCTGCTTTGCATCCTCTGGCACCGGAAACCTGCAGCGTGTGGAAAGCAAGATGGATTCATTGAAGCATCAGGAAATCCTAGGAGAAAACGTCATGCCATCTGTGAAGAATCTGAAGCTTGGGCGTCATTGGACCTTCCAACAGGACAATGAACCCAAGCATACCTCAAATTCCACCAAGGCTTGGTTGCAGAAGAAGTCCTGGAAGATTCTACAGGGCCATCACAGTCACCTGACTTTAACCCCATAGAAAATCTCTGGTGGGATTTGAAGGAGGTGGTTGCAGCACACAAACCCAAGAATATTACTGAACTGGAGGCCATTGCTCATGAGGAATGGGCTAAGAATCCTCAGGAATGCTGCCAGAAGCTGGTGTCTGGCTATGCATCTTGTTTGCAGCAGATCATAACAGCAAAAGTGTGCTCTACTAAGTACTAAAGATGCTTGCCATGAAGGGGTTGAATAATTTTGAAACTGGAGAAGTCATTATAAGTTGCATTTTCAGTTGAATTTGGAGAAACCTATTGAAGCATTTGTTGTGTTGAACTATTTTAATTGCTTTTGTTTGATTTCATTTCAAACAGCTGAAAGTCTAAATTTTGACAATAAACCTGATTTGCAATGGGGGTTGAATAATTTTGAATGCAACTGTATAAACTGCCCCAACACCTGCCCTTAGACTTTTGTGTGTTCTTTACTCAATACAGAGAAATTTGGAAATCAAACGTGTACATGCAGTAGATTAAGATTAGGTTGGAAAACTCCAGAGTATTCCTCTAAAGTGAATGAACGTGAGGAAATGGAAAGTTGGAATATATTATCACCTGTAATTAACATTACAGCAATTTATTAGCAATTTATTAAAGTGTGGTTAGGGTGTGTTCTTTATCAGTATCTGCACTTTTGTCTGGGAACATGAACGTCATAAAAAGTATTTGTGAATTCCAAGCATTGTACTGTTGTGTGCTGAAGGTCAGTGGGAGCAATGATCACAGCAATCTTTTACTTCCCTCTTCCTGTTTCATGGATGGTTATATGTAAAAGCTGAAAAATATATACTAGACCTTCAGAAATGACTAGAGACAGTTAGGAGACAATGATTTTATAATGATATGGTAAATTATTTTGTATGCCAACATCTCAAGCACTCTTTTAAAAAAAAATATCTCTTTGATTTACAGTCACACAGTGATACATAGCAAAATCCAGCTCTGAAGTATCCTCATATCCTATTAGAGTTACTGTAGTTACTGAGAAAATTCATGGTAGTTACTAGTGTTGGGTTCAAGACCACATTTGCTGCGAGTCAAGACCGAGTATAACAGTGGGCCAAGACCAACAGCACACATGGCTGAATCCATGTCAAGACCGAGACCAAATGTTCAGATATGTTAATTTGCTGGTGTAGTATCTTTCTAACATAACATGAAAATTCTTTACAATTAACTAAAATAACCTGTCTACTTTGGTATTATCATTTTGTACAAATAAGTACATAGGACATACATAGGACATTGGCCCATACAACTTTCTGTGACCAAATATAGCTCTGCATTACACTTAATTGTGCTATATTATTTTGAAACATAGTCAGTTGACATGTATAGGCGCTATATAACTCCACATGCAGAGTAAAGAGACATTTATATTTTGTATTCTAATGGGAACATTACAACAGGAACTTTTGTTCTTGGAACCGATTTCCATGAACAGGTTCATGGGAAATGATGTTATGGTGACCCAGGTTTATGACAAGACTGAGATCATTGATGTATAGTCTTAAGACTGGTCTCAAGACCAAGATCAGTCTCAGGTACCACAACACTAGTACGTAATAAATATGCTTTAATATGAATAATCAAAACCAGGGTTAAACCTTAAACCTTAAAACTTAAATATTAAACCTCTTCCAGTAGGAATGTTTATATTGTTGAATAGACGATGAATATGTAAAATCACTGTAAAACTGTAAAATAAATCTGCTTTGTTATGTTCAAATCTTCAAAATGAAATATACCCTCACTCGCAACTTTAATAGGAACACCTGTACCCCTGTTCATTCATGCAATTATCCAATCAGCCAATCATATAGCAGCAGCACAATGCATAAAATCATGCAGATACAGGTCAAGAGCTTCAGTTATGTTCATATCAAACAGAAAGGGTGGGCGGGGGGGGGGGGGGGTGATCTCAGTGACTTTGAATGTGTTATGGTTGTTGCAATATAGGATGGATTGAGTATTTCAGAAACTGCTGATCTACTGGGATTTTCTACACACAACAGTCTCAAAAACATCCAGTGAGCAGCAGTTCTGTGGGTGGAAACACACTGTTGATGAGAGCGGTCAGAGGAGAATGGCCAGACTGGTTTGAGCTGATAGGACAAATATTATATATGATGTGTTGTGCATTCTGATATGCTTTTCTGCTCACCACGGTTATAAAGACTTCTTGACTGTTATTTTATCATAAATGTCCTTTCTGTGGATATTGTGGATATCATCAGTAGCTTTCAATTATTGGCCAGCTGGTTGAGTCATTAAAAAGCAGATATCTGGACCAGTTACAGAGAGCCTGTAAATAACACACTATTGTTTTACTGGCATACAGTGGCCTTTGAAAGTTGTTCCAAAATCCACCCATCTATCCATCCATTTTCCATACCGCTTATCCTAAACAGGGTCACAGGGGAGCCTGGAGCCTATCCCAGGGAACTCGGGGCACATGGAGGGGGACACACTGGACGGGGTGCCAACCCATTGCAGGGCACAACTGCACACACATTCACACCCTACAGACAATTTGGAAATGCCAATCAGCTGTGTACAGCGGATAGCATTGCCTCCTCACAGCCCCAGGGTCCCCAGTTCAATCCGGAGTTCAGGTTACTGTCTGTTTGGCGTTACACATGTTCTACCTCTGTTAGTTAGATTCTCTGGTTTCCTCCCACCTTCCAAAAACATGCTGGTAGGTGGATTGGCTACAATAAAGTACACCTAGATGTGAATGTGTGTGTGCCCCTAGGTGTGAAGTGTGTGCATGGTGACCTGTGATAGACTGGCATCCCATCTGGAGTGTATTCCTGCCTTGCGCTCAGCTTTCCCAGAATCCCATGGATCTACCATGACCCTGATCAGGATTAAGTGGTTACCGAAGATGAACGAATGAATGACAAATAAATACATAATTAAAAAAATAAATATATATATATGTATGTATGTATGTATGCATATATGTATGTATGTATGTATGTATGTGTGCATGTATTTATGTATGTATGTTTGCACAGTATGTGTTGTAGTGTGTAAATGTCAAGTACTGTGATATTTTTTACTCAGCCATCACCCATTTCATAGTCATGATTCTGACAGTATTGTGTTCTTAATGCAGTTTCTATTTTTAGACTACTTTCCACTTCCTGTGGCATTCAGTTTGGTTTTAGTCAGATTCCATTACAGTAGTAAACTAAGACTTACTGATGGACTAATTAACTATGAATATAGAAAAGATTTCTTAACTCTTTTGTAATAAGTTTATACTAGTTAATACTAATCATTTTAAAGGATGGTTTATTATATCATTTATTATCTAAAACATTTTTAATTTTAGCTAGTTTTAGATTCCGCTTTAGATGTAATTAACTAACCCTGACCCCAGCTTCTAGTCCCTGAAGCCAGCAAGGTGTCGTACACCACTTGCAAACAAAAGGGCTGTTTTTATATATGACACACAGTTGTTTTTGCGCTGTTTTTTTGTTTTTAGATCTGTGGAAAAATCGATATGTACAGTATAATACATTGTATTTTTGAAAACGTTACAAAACGTTACAAAACAGTATTTAGCTATTTTCATTTAAAAAATAAACACTGAGAAGTGGCTGTGTATCTTGATTTATGGTGAGCACAATCTCCATACAAACCGCTAATTAGCCTTTTAGCTAGCAGCCAATATGTTTGCCAGTAGCTACTCCTTTGGTCTGTTCTTTGTGTATGCTGTTCCAAACAGCCTTTTCTTTTAAATTAGCCTTTAACCTGTCATTTGAAACCATTAAAAATGATTTATAATTGTTGTTTAATATATTTTATTAACCAAGAAACTACTAAAATGGCTACACCTTTACCCTCATTACAAATGCCATTACAAATAGTAGGATTTCAGTACTTTGTCTCAAGTTACAATTTAACATAACTGTTAAATTCTCAACATATTATTTAACAGTAGCCAAACCCGTCAACATATCCTATACCAGTTGCAGTTTTGTTTAATACAACTTAGTTAAATTAGCTAGCCATCTAGAAAACTGTTAGCTTGTATTTTTCACAGGTAGACACAACTGGGATTTTAGTATCAGCATTTTTATTTGCATTGTTGTATTTTCAGTCAAAATACAGGCTTCCATAACACCAGATAGCACCCATGATTTTGTTCTAGCTTAGTACGCAGATTCTGTTCATCACTGGTTTAGCACATAGGTTCTGCAGCTACAATGTTTATTTATTAATTTACTATTTACTATAGTAGAACCTGCATCTGTTGGATTTAATTGTTGTTAAGCAATGTTTTTATTTGTATTTGTATGCTAAGTTAGCTGCACTAGTGCATTCAAGTCAATTTCGATCTGACAGAATTCGCTATGAATTATGGTACGTAATAAAACATGAAGGGGCATGCTGCTATAGGAAAATAATCAACACCGGTCAATGATGGTCAACAATCAATTAATGAATGATGTCTTACTTTTTATCAATTTATAGTTACATTTAATGTTGTGGAACTTCTAACATATTAGTTCCTGTTATCACTTACGTTATAGAAGTTATAAACAGCCATTTCCTCTGCTTTCTTTCTCTCTTGAACTTAATAAGAGGGGAAAAAAAGAAAAACACAGCTTTTCATGTTACTGAGAAACCAGAAAGCAGTTTGCCCAAAATTTGAATATTTAATTTATTAATGAATGACAGGTCATGCTTTTTAATTGTTTATAGTTAGATTTAATCTTCTGAAATGTCTGAGAGACAAGTCAGTTCCTGTTAATACATACAGTATATTATAGCTGCAATAAACATTCATTCTCTCACCAGCCTCTCTCTCTCTCTCTCTCTCTCTCTCTCTTTCTCTCTCTCTTTCTCTCTCACTCTCAAAACGTAGCCTGTCACTTTACTGAGAAGCCAGAAAGTGTTAACTCCTCTGTCCTGAAGACTTTCCCATTCTGGGAAACTTTGACTGTTACAAAGTGATTACAGCTTCCATAAATGTCTCCTAAAAAAGTCACCACATCAAGGATTATATGTTTTACTCATTAAACAACAACACATTTTTAAAAATGTTTATTATTAGTCTTAGATTATTGTACCACGGAGAGTCCGCGGTACAAGTCCCTGTGAATGAGCAGTTACTATAGAAACAATAACATATTAAACAAGAGCATTAATATTAACCTATCGTTCATGTTAGTACCGGAACTACTGTCCGAGCTGTTAGATGAAAATAATGCACACCTTCTTACCAATCAGATTCACTGTTATTATTTTTGTTTAAAGCTCTTATTTTTTTTTCATTTAGTACATAAGCTACATAAGATATTTACATGTTATCCAGAAGACAAAATTGTAACAATTTACAAAGATCTTCTTGTTCACAAGTTTACACCCCCCTGGCTCTTAATGTATCATGTTGCTTTCTTGAGCATCAGTGAATGTTTACATCTTTTGTAACAATTGTCCTAAGTGTGAAAAGATTGCCCTCAACATAATGTATCGACTGCTGGAAAGGGGTGAAATATGCAGAAAATGTTGGAAAAGCAAAGAATGTGCAGGACCTAGAGGATTATTCTGAAGAACAGTGGGCAGTTTAACTGCTCACGACAAACAAGGGACTCGTGAACAACTATCACAAAACATAATAACAGTAGTTGATCATCCAGGTAACAACACACGGTATTAAGAATCAAGCACATGTAAACATTTGAACTGGTTCATTTGTGTCAATTCAGTTATTATTGTGTTTTGTGGACTGTATGTAAACATCTGTTATGTGAAATAGCTTATTCAGGGCAGAACTAAATAAAAAACAAAATGCAATTTTTATGATCCCTCTTATTTTTTTATTAACATTTTGCAGTTTCTGCAAGACGTATGTACATTTATGAGCACAACTGTATAGTATAAATTATATAAGGAATAATGAATGAAGAAATGCTGAAATGCAACAAGGAGACTGTTTACAGTGTGCGTAACTAGACAACAACGTTTTCTTCTGTTACATGACATGTTAGTATTGCTGCATCTCAATTCGCATACTTATACTATGCACTAAAAGAGTATGCAAGTACTAGTACATACTAACACGACATGTAATGGAAGAGAACGTTGTTACCTTGTTACACACACTTTCACCATAAACAGACTGCTTGTTGCATTTCAGCTTTTCTTCATTCATTATTCCTTATATAATTTATACTAGATCATTTTATTTACCATTCCCTTGATTTATTTTTCCACATTTCATTTACACCTCTCTAAAATGCGCCCTTGAATTTGGTGAAGCAAACCGTCACAAAACTCCTCCTCCCTTGCACTAGGAGTTGTGGGCTCCCTCACTCCTCCAGGGTTGGGAGTTTGATTCCCACCTCCACCCTGTGTGCACGGAGTTTGCATGTTCTCCCCATGCATCGGGGGTTGCCTCCAGGTACTCCGGTTTCCTCCCTCAGTCCAAAGACATGCGTTGTAGGCTGAATGGAATTTCCAAATTGTACATAGTGTGTGAATGGGTGCGACCGTGCCCTGCGATGGGTTGGCACCCCATCCAGGGTGTACCTGCCTCGTACCCCGAGTCTCCTGGGATAGGTTCTCTGTGTAGGACAAGCGGTACAGAAAATGGATGGATGGATTGATGGAGCCACACTTTGAAAATCTACTGGAAATAATAGACCATCGAGGTACTTTTGAGATACTCATTTCAACATACTATGATTTAGCACATACCAATTCTAATCTCTGATACTATTTAGAACGGATAGTAGGCAAATTGGGATGCAGCATATGTCCCAGTACTTGCATACTCTTTTGCTTTTTTCTTCACAAAATGAGTACATACTTTTGGTGCATAGTATAAGTAGGCGAATTGGGACGCAGAAACATTCATGTTCAAGCACTGAAGTTTGGGACACACCCTTCACGTGCAGGTTAAGGTCCCGGGTCAGTGCAGATGAATCCACTCCAGCTTTTCCGCCTCACAGCTGCTCGCTGTGAAATTCAATTAATGACTCCGCTTCCCAGTGTTCTCTCCAGGGCACATCTTCCGGCCCGCTCGCCCTCTGCTAGAAATAGGAAAATGCTATAATAACACAACACAAGAAAAAAAAAATGAGGCAACTTTGATCACGCATGCTCCCTTGGCTTCCACCTCTTTTTTTTTTTCCACCACATCATTTCTCCTAAGTTGGAAAGTCAAGGAAAGCCCGAGCGAAGTGTTGACCACAGGTAAGACTTTAATTTCCGACCATCGACTAACTGTTCTCATCACTTCTTCTTCTCCTTCTTCTTTTTCTTCTTCTCGCTTAAAAAAAGTGCTCGAGATCTGTGAACTTTAATAATATCACCAGGTGTTGACGTGCCTCAATGCACGAGCTGTAGATGTTGTTATTTAGTTGTTATTATTATTATTATTGTGCATAAATGTGTTTGCACGTTCTCACAGAGACCGGCGCTCATTACACTATAAGCCTCTTTTTCACTCACACACACACGCACACACACACACACACAGAAGTCACTCTGAACCTGTCGGCTTTTGGGAGCTGGAAGTTAAAGACGTGCACGCCGTTAAATCGCCGTTAAAACACAGTTTCTCATGAGGAGCTTATAGACTATGATCTGCATGCATTGCCGAACCTGGTGCATTTATAATTTAAAGGTAGAAAGTAAGCTTTCGCTGAACTAAGTTGTGAAATAGCCTACTGCGCGCTCTAAAGCACGTGCCTTGTAAAACTTGTGCACTGCATTACACCCGTTCTCCAGTAGTATATATGGCTAGTAGTATATGCATTTCTTTCTTTTAAAAATAATAGGGGGGAGAAAAAATGAGCGCTGTGTTAGGTTATTGGCAGGATGTTTTCTAGCCGTGTTATCATTCCTGAACTTGAATACGAGAGTTTCAGACTTTACCTGCTCGTTTCACGGAACAGCAGGTGATGCAGCGCGAAGTGAAAGTAAGTGAGAAAAGAAGTTTTGCGTGCAATAAAAAAAAAAGAAAGAAAGAAAAAGAAAGGAAGGTGTAGTTCTCTCATGCAGTGCTCAACGCAGTTACAGCAGGCTTATAAATGTGCATAGAATGAACTCAGTGTAAAACTGCGTTATACAGTAGGAGCTGTACGCGGCTGTTTCAGAATGAGCGCGAGACACAGTTTAGACTTTGCGCGTGGAACAAACAGCACTGGAAGTGTTCGGTTCTCGCAGCGCGCGATGACAGCTGAGGGCTCGTGACACTTCGCGACAGTTGTTTAAGATGAACCGGGTTTATTCTCGCGGTATTCGCGCTCGAGCTGAATGGAAATTATACGTCGAGGTCGCACTTTTTTTTTTTCTTACTTTACATTCTGTTCCGGTCGAGTTTGCGCGTGCAGGCGGGTACAGAGCGTCTCAAATCGCGCAGGACTAAACACACACACACACACACACACAGAGAGAGAGAGAGAGAGAGAGAGAGTCCAAATAGCCTAGCACTCCAGCCGAGGTTACTAAAGTTAGCGTGGTAGGTTGTTTTCACACACACACACACACACACACACAGAGACACACACACTTGAGTACAGTAGTAGGATGAAATCTAAGTTGTCCTCGTCAAAAAATAGACTGCTTATAATATTCAGCTTTAACACTTCATAAATAAACTATTTATTTATTGTCTATAATGATGTTTTTTTTATTTACTGCAAATTCATATTTATTTATTTGTTTGGTGACTATAATGCATTTATTTATTTACTGCTCATACCTTGTTATTTATTATTATTATTATTATTATTATTATTATTATTATTATTATTATTATTAAATTTGCTACATTACATTTACTTATTTACTGCTCATCTGTCATTCTATATTTTATTATTTTATTTGTTTATTTATTTATTTGCTACTGTGCAGTTATTTACATACTCCTCATGTGCTCCAACCAAGAGAAGAGAACCTGCATTTAAATAAACAGCCGATTTTTTATTAGTTGTTGTTATTTGCTGACAATTACCACAAATAAAAGCTGCACTGTGCATTCTCATAACCTTATATAACCCTTTAAATGTATAACTAATATTTATACCACGAGCGGATGGTAAATAGGAGCAATCTGTATGTTTTACTGTGTGCAAAAATTGCCACAAGTTCAAGACAACAAAGAGTCAGAAAAGATCACGGGCTCTTTAAACCCTGGGGTGTGCTTATTCTCGCCGGATCTTTCTTCTTTGCTAATTATTGTGTTGTTTTCAGAGCAAATATGTCATATCCATGGCGACCAGGCAGGTTTATTGTCTTTCTCATGCAATGGCTCACATAAGTAATTAATTACTCTCTCTCTCTCTCTCTCTCTCTCTCTCTCTCTCTCTCTCTCTCTCTCTCTCTCTCTCTCTGTGCCTTCAGTTAAACCAATCATTCGGGGAAAGCCATCTCATATTTAAAACGCCTGTGGTATGAAGGTGAAGGTAAAGACAAATCATATCTTCAATCATGGATAAATCATTATTTTTTTTATATTGATTTCTTTTAAATGTCTTTAGCACTTTATTAGCAATATGTCTAATTTTATTAGTTTAAAAACAATGTCTGCGTTTTGCAAAGTGAAACAGAACCAGCACTGTGTGTGTGTTTGTGCTTGCGCACTGTTCTCATGCATCTGGGGCTGCTTTTCTTTCACAGTGTCATAAAGCATGAATTCAACACGGGCATTAGGATTAAAACAAGTGTCTGGACAGAATTCAGGTCTATTAGTGAAATTCAGCCACCGAGCAATCGCAGCGTCGCTTTTCACTGGGCGATTATCGACAGGCCGTATGTAACAGTTGATTAGTGTGTTACTTGTGGCGTTTGTGCAGCAGTGGTGGCAGTGTGTGGCTGTGGAATGTAGCGGCATGTGGCTCGTGTCTGAAGGTGCGCTTCCATCTGGACAGCCAGCCATCTCACACTGGCCCGAGCACTTGTACAGGTGCTCAGCTGTCTCCGTGTTGATGAAGCACTGTCATGCCCATCTGTCACTTATTTTCTTCCTGTGACACTTCCTCGCCTCTTCTCCTCTCCCTCCCTTTGTACCTGAATCAGGAGGATACAGGGCCTTGCTGTCAATTATGAAATTGCATATAAATGACATCTCGAAGGTATCTGGAAGCAAACTGTGAATATATTTTATGTAACACAGACATTCTATATATTTTATAGCACACACATTCTGTATGAACACACAAATGATGTCCATGACTGATGAAAATACCTCAGAAATGTTTTCCACACATAAGTTTATAGCAGTTTATAATGGAATGCTGAAATGGTTAATTTTTTTTTTTTTTTACATATTAGATTTTAATTTCTTCTTTTATATTTTAACCTGAGTTGTATCTGTCATTTAGACGTTGTTCGATAGTTTGGGAGTATAACACAAGAACCTGATAATGCTATACAGCAGATAATACTGTAAGAATGTCTGACATCTCAGGTATCGTGTCCGGTTTTATGAAATCTGTATCGAGTCACAGATTAAATAATACTTTTGTAGCTTGTAAATATAGATTATATACACCTTTTTCCACTCTGGCAGTCGACTTTCAAAGCTTAAGAGATGTTTTCTTTTTTTTTTTTCTCTCGTCCTTTTCAACTGACCTTCGGCCCTCGCGCTGCAAATATACGCTCATAATTCGGCATTATACCTGACACAAGTCGAGATGTAGTGTAATTGCTTTTTCATGCCTCCACTTTGTAAACTGCACAATGTAATGATTTGGTATCTGTATTCACACCATTGTGGGTCGTGTAAAATCTACTGCTCTTGACGAAAGAGCACACCGGGCCTCATGTTTGTTTAATCATCGTTATTATTTTTATTTTAGTGCAGGGGAAATGTCCTCTTTGCATGCTTGATCAAGCAGTGGAGAAATCCAATATAATTGAGGTTCAAGGTGAATTGCGTCCTGAGCTCTTCCCCTTGACCGAAAGGCAGTGACGGGGGAATCTTGAGCAAAATAAACAAATCACAGCGACAACAGTAATATAGGGTTGATTTTGAAGGCATGAAATAAGTATCGATTTAAGCCTTCACTTCATAGATAAAAATGGCCATTTTGGTAATTTGTCCAAGGCCCTTTCAATACGAGAGAGAGAGAGAGAGAGAGAGAGAGAGAGAGAGAGAGAAAGGAGGGTGATGGAAGGAGGGAGCGACAGAGAGAGAGAGAGAGAGAGAGAGAGAGACACGAGGGGAGGGAGGAGAGGAGACCAGGCTAACAAGACAGAGAAAGGGACATGCTGCCCCTTTCCGAGCTCATTATCATTCTTAATAAGTCTTAAGGAAAGAAGGAGCACTGAGTGTAAATGCAAGGTAATCCTAACACTGGCCAAGGTTAGCGGGGACACGAGCACATGTGCCGTTCTCCTGTGCAGGGAATTTGCAGAAACTCTGGCGTCCGTAATGAAGCGAAGCTCTCTGTAAACCTGTAGTGACAGAAAATTAAACAGGCTGTAAAATATTGAACGTGCACTCCAATTGCAACCTGCAGTCTCGACCGGAAAATATCAGTGAGATGGTTTCAAAACCCCCGTCCTTGTAATAGATTAATATCTTATTTGAACGGATGATTTTTTTTCCCTACTTCTTCTTTTGTTGCAATATAAAGCATGCACTAGGGAATGGAATAGTGTGCCTGTTTGTGTTAGCAGACCAGGAGTGAACAGTAAACAGGTACTGGGGCGCGCAGTTTGTTTAGACTGCCAGGTATTTATTACAATTGCGAGAAGATTAAGTGATTGCATGAGCAAAGCTGTGTTTAGCTTACGAGTGAGTTTAGTGAATTATCACGCTGAGGTGGTTGACTAGTTGAGAGGGATTTAGAGCACATGGACACATATACAGTGACAAATTATTTACAGTGGCGCATTTGTATTACTGATGTTTGTGTCTGTGTGGTGTGTTGTGTTCTTTTTTTTTTCCTCCTGAGAAAAGTTTATTTTCCTCTCACACATTACATTACTCTCACGCCATGTCAGGTTACACTTTATGCACTGTGTTATATTCCTATTTTTCTTAGTCTGTGCATTTTAGAATCTTGGCTGATTTAGTGTTTTAAAGCGGCCAGCGTTTGAGAAGTGTATGGTGATGTACTGCACACTCTGCTGCATTTCTAATCAGTCCACATCTGAATAATACACAATTATGCACCGCGGCAAACAAATGCGCAACCCAGGCAGATCTCAGAAAAGGAGCTGCCCTTTGTTTGGTTCATAGTCGTGCCGTGTCTGTGTGTCACTGTAAAGATGATTTACATCCAAACAGATGTTCAGAGCCTTCAGCATAGGCCATTTGTTCTATTTTCTGCCCTTTCAGAGGTTATAAGTGAAACCCAGAATCCCCCCCTCCTGTGTTTGTGGCGCTGTTATTTTTCCGGCTCTCAGATGGAAAGTGTTGAGGAAGCTTTGGAGACGAGCCTCTGGGACTCATGCAGGTTGGTGAGATTACATCATGGCAGGCACCTGTAGGAGCATCTTTTTTCCCCCGTCGTATTTCCTGGCTCAGCTCTGGATGGCAACATGCAGCCGTGCCCCCCCAGGGGACGAGCGGGGTGGCACAGAGCCATCGCCATGGTGATCAGAGCCCAGAACCTGCACAAAGCAGTCCATTGTGACTGGCGTGCGTTGAGGTGAGAGGAACAAAATGTCACAGCAACGGGCTCTTCTTTTTTTCTTTTCCTTGTTTTTGTCTCGAAGGCCCAGTGGGGTTTGTTTAGCCTTTGATTCATCTGTGCCGTGGTCTGCTAAACGAGCTGTTTGTGATATCGCTTAATTGCCTCTTTTAAGTCCTCCGTTTTGGGTTGGCGAGCATGCTCTTGTATGGGATAAGCAGTGCTCAAAACCAGGTGGAAGTGTGATGTTTATTTGCATCAGAAGTCAGACATGGAGTGTGTTGGGAAATATTGCAAAAGCCACTTTTAAGAGCAACATTTTATTATGTTTTGCATAACAGTTGAAGTATAAGGATAGACATATACACTCACTGGCCACGTTAACAGGAACACCTGTACACCTCCATGTTCATGCAATTATCCAATCAGCCAATCATGTGGAAGCAGTGTAATACATAAAATCATGCAAATACAGGTTAAGAGTTTCAGGTAAGGTTCATATCAACCATTAAAATGGGGGTGGGGTGTGTGCAGGGGGTGTGATCTCAGTGATTTTCACTTTGCAAGACGGGCCAGTTTGAGTATTTCAGAAACGGATGAAATCCTGGGATTTTCATACGTAACACTCTCTAGGGTTTACTGAAAATTGGAAACAGACCAGGTTACGTTTTCCCAATCTTTAACTGTCCTCAGATTCCTGTTCTTAGCTGACTGGAATACAGCCTGATCATGGTTGTAAAGAGTGGCATTCTTGTTTGGTCATTTTTCTCTGACCTTTCCTCATCAAGGTTTTTCTGTTGGCAGAACTGCAAACTCACAGGATGTTTTTTGTTTTTCATGCCATTCTGTATAAACTCTAGAGACTGTTGTGCGTGAAAATCCCTGGAGATTAGTAGTTTCGGAAATACTCAAACCAGCCTATCTGGTTTCCCCCTATTCTAATGTTTTATGTGAATATTAACTGAAGCTCTTGACCTGTATCTGCATGACTTTTATTCAGTGATTGATGCACGAACTTGCAAGTGAACAGGTGTTCCTAATAAAGTGGTCAGTGAGTGTATGTAAATAAAGGTGGTGATAGCAGCAAAATAGCTTGCCTAAACTATGTATATGTCTATAAATATTGAATGAAATATTTCAGAATTGTATTTATACATAGAGATACAGAATTATACAGAAAGCCAGTGACATTTTGAACATACCACTACATCATTCTACATTTACATAACAAAGATAAAAATAAAGAAACTGAAACCAGACCAAAGTAACATACAGTATTTTAGCTCATTTGCCTGAGTCTGTGTGTGTGTGTGTGTGTGTGTGTGTGTGTGTGTGTGTGTGTGTGGGTGTGTGTGTGTGTGTGTGTGTGTGTGTGTGTGTGTGTTTTTTCTTTTTCAAAATCTAAATATTTTTCCCAAGTACGGGTAAACTTCTTCACCACTAGGGGCAGTAAATAGACTACATTCATCTGATGAAACCCCCTCACTGAGAGCAAGCTCTGATTTGGGAAAGAAATACAGAAAACTGGAACTCAATCCCATGCTTCTGGTTAGCACTTCACTCTCACTAAACCCCACTCACTATGAGAATGTTTCCCTAAACAGTTCCCTGAGCAGCTGTCAGACAGTTGAAACGCTGCTGTAAAGTAAAGTATTCCCTCCCATCTGTCCGTTGTGTATCACAGGTTGCGTGGTGTTGCGCTGAGGCGTGGAGGAGTGTTTATTTTATGGTAATTGATGCCGGTACGGTAGGTGACATACGGAGGGGTGTGACAGGCAGGGCGTGAGGGCCGTGGCCACGGGGCAGGTCAGGGAAAGGGGCTGCTCTTCCTCTCAACCTGTAGGAGCAGGCAGGCCGCTGTGGCTGACAGGCTCAGTGTTGAGTTTGGCCTCCGGTGCAGCGCAGGGGCCGCGGCCCGGCCTTACAGTGCAGCCCAGCCATCACACTCTCTACACACACTGCCAACAGGATGGCAATTACTGCTGCTGCTGCTGCCACACGCACACACACACACACACACTGCCCCATTCCTCTTCTCTCATCGCAATCTCAGCCTTACTTTCTTTCTTTCTTTCTCATTTTTATTCTGCCCTTCTTACATATTTTCCTATAACCTTCTTTCTTTCTTTCTTTCTTTCTTTCTTTCTTTCTTTCTTTCTTTCTTTCTTTCATTCTTCGGTCCAACGTGTTTTCCCTGGTATTACCTGTTTTTTTTTCTTCAGTCTAATATTTCTATTCTCTTCTCCTCTTCTTTCTTTCTTTCCTTCTTTCTTTCTTTCTTTCTTTCATCTGAGTCTGTCTACTTCTGTCTTTTTCATCTTTTGTCTCAGAAATCTCTTTTCTTTCTTTCTTTCTTTCTTTCTTTCTTTCTTTGTTTCTCTTTCCTTCCTCCTTCCTTCATCCAGCGTTTTCTCTCTCTGGCTTTTCATATTTTGCTTCTGTCTTATAAATCTTCTCTTCTCTTCTCTTCTCTTCTCTTCTCTTCTCTTCTCTTCTCTTGTTTCCTTTTCACACACTGCATTTGTTTATTAATTCATTAGGATTTGAAAGTACTACTTAACATTTAATTTTAAACCATAAAAATAATCTATGTTAATAATAAATTGTTTATTGTGTTTTTAATGCTACTAAAAATGGCCCAAGAACAATTTTACAGCTTCACCCTCATTAAAAATGCCAGAGTATATGAATATGCACTAATGTACATGAATATGCACATTAGAAATGCCTCCATGTCCTGCCATTGCAGCTAGCAAACTGTATGAAACTCTCATGAAAAACGTCATGTTTGCATTGTCTTATTCTCAAAATGGCCATATTTTTAGGGCTACTTTAAAGCTGCTTGCAGAAGGTGATGGTCCTGCATTTAAGGCACTGAATACTACACTCGTTCATGGTTATGGTTAATGACCCTAGCTTTCTATTTTCTGAAAAGGAACTTGTCTGTGGGGGCACGGTGGCTTAGTGGTTAGCACTTCAGCTTCGCACCTCCAGGGCTGGGGGTTCGATTTCCACCTTGTGTGCACGGAGTTTGAATGTTCTCCCTGTGCTCCGTGGGTTTGCTCCGGGTACTTCCGTTTCCACCCTCAGTCCAAAGACATGCATTGTAGGCTGTCTAGGTTGTCCCCTGCCTAGGCTCCAGGCTCCCCGCGACCCTGTGTAAGATAAGCGGTATGGGAAATGGATGGATGGAAACCGTCTGTTATAGGGTTAAGTCTTTAGAAGTTCTTCCGGAAGGACAAACTGAAGAACTTATTAGGGTGCTGGATAAAACCTTTCTTCTTTAAGCGTGTAGTAGAGTTAGACACATGGATGCTCTGTTGTGTTCCCTCTGGACACCGCATGTGTTTAGTCCTCCTTGAAGAAGACCAATGCCGCTGCATAGCCTTTCTCAATCAGCCTTCTGCGCTAATTCCACTTCAGAATTCCACTTGGTATGCTGAGTAAATAAAATTTTCAGCATTTATTAGAATCCAGCTCTGCCAGAAGGGATTCCTCTCTTCTCCTATAATAATTAGCAAATTGATTAGGAGAACTTCAGCACACCTCCTCAGCTCTTATCTCCTCGTTCTAGGACAATATTGCTGTGCCTAGGGACGGCGTAAATATTTTAAGGGGAAACCCTGGGCGAATCTCATTAATGGCTGAGGGACGCTGCAGCCGTCCCCTTACTGTAGTACCAGCCAATTTTCTAAACTGTGATTAAAGAAGTTTTGGATTATTTAAAACACGCATGGTCCTGTGGGTTTGCCATACAACTAAGGACCTCTCTGTGCTTTTGGCTTGGTTTTCTTTCTGTCTTTCTTTTTTTTTTTTTAATCTCTAGTCCACGTTCTTTTGTCAGCTTCCTTCAGATCGATTAATAACTCACTGGAGCAAAAGGGCTTTGAAAGCACTGGTCATTCTGGGATGCATCATGCAAAACATGACAAAGATCTCTCTTTTATGTAGAAATGCTAATTAAATTTTTAGCCCCACCCCGGCACTGCGGCGGCACAGACTTGGTAGCAATTTGGCAGCTAATCAAATTGCATTTTAAATGGAGCCGTTTAAATACGACTGCAGACTGCTCTCAGGAAGACACACTGGTGCAAATTAAGTCAGAAAACGGCACTGTTTTTTTTTTTTTTTTTTTTTTGTAGAGAGGAACAATAAAGCACAATCTGCATCTCGACTGTCTTGTGGGCTTAAGTAAACCGTCAACTTACAGTATTTGATTTGCTGTTTTAATTAGTTAAAAGGAACACAGGTATACAATCAGGCGTGCGTTTGTGGTGAGAGGCAAGAAAACATTTTTTTCTTTTAATTATACTGCCTCCGTTGTGCTTGCACATGTCCTTGCAATTTAACTATCCGAAGAAAAAAATATGCACAAACAGGAGGCTGTTAGATTGGCAAAAGGAGGTGGCAATGTGGAAATGATTCATCACTCCTAATTTGAAATTAAAGCCTGCTTGAAATGGCAAAGTCGTCCTAAAAATCTTGTCAACAAGTACATTTGGTTACCAAAAAGGAAAAAAAAAAAAAATCAAAGCTGTCCTCATACATTTGATATACATCATTAAGTTCCTTGTAGCCAATCAAATTGCCCATTCACCCGGCATACCAGAACATATTAGTGACGTCTCGTTAGCAGAAAACAGATAACTGAGGGAAAAAATGAGGGAGCAGCCCGGAGCTGTTTGTCATGCACAATGTCTACAAAGAGAAATTCTCCTGAAATGAAATGAGATGTCTCTGTTTTCTGGACTATTTTCTCTCGCTAGAGCTCACAGCTTTCACCGCTGCAGGCTCTTTCTCTGTCTCTTCTCAGTAAATGTTTGTTATTCCACTTTCTCTAAAACATTTAAATGAGGACTAATAAAAGAATAATTAAAAAAAAAACCTTGAGATGTACTGATTCTGCTGCTGTACTACCAACTTGTACTAACGTCTCTCAAACATGCTTATGATGGTATTCTGAGACCCTGAATTATGTGTACTAGCATTACGATATCATTTCGTTATACTGTAAAGCAGTCCCTCCAGGATTTAGAGATTTTGCGATCTCAGAAATGAATGCAAAATCAAGGAAACTCCGCAATATTCACAGGAGCGTGCAAATTTTCGAAATTACCACAGATTTTCTTCAGATTTGGGCCAAGACGCATCATGTGACGTCATCACAATGTGCCGTGTGACATCATCACGGTACAACACAGAATGAGGGCTGGATGCAAGTGCGGAGCAAAATAGTCACTTTAATAGGAATACTCAATAGTATTGGAACAGTTCAGAAACGTGCGACAAAGGCAAGGTCAGAAAACAGGCAAAGTTTGTGGTAATGGCAAACAGTATCAACAAGGGCAAGGCAGTAATCCATAATCGTAGCAGAGATCCAAAAACCAGAATAAACAGTCCATAGAAAACAGGCTTGGTAATTGCAAGAACAAGGTGAGCGTACAAATACTTCACGTCGTGTATTCGCGTTGTGTCCTTAAATAAAGTGGCTGTGAGTGAACAGTGAAATTAGAAACAGGTGTGTGATCAAAACGTAGGTGACTCTGAACGTGGGAGTGTCATGGAATGTGTAGTCTGTGGCGGCCTTATTTGTAGGCCGCTGTGTATGGTGGGAAGTGGAGTCAGTGTCGTGGCGTGAACATGAATGTGAGGCAGAGTTCGCGGCGGCTATGTCTGCCGGCTGCTGTGCATGCTGGGAAGTGGAGTCACGGTCGCGGCGCGACCTAACACATCACAACGCACATTCAGCCAAAGCCCTCTTCGATTTATGTGCATCGAATATGAGTACAGCTAGAGAAAGACAGTGCAAAACAATTTCGTGCAATTGCAGTTTTGCCAATTCAAGTAGTTGTCTGCAAAAAAAAAACAAGGCACAAAAAAATTTTGCAAGTTGCATCGCAAATTTTTAAAAGACCCGCATGAAGCATTTTTTGGCCACAACAATCACAAAAAAATCTCCACGAAGTCCTGTATCAACTGGTAAAGCACTTCAGTAAGACACTCTGGATATGGTGGGGTCTGCTAAATGCTGTAAAAGTCTAAAGTCACATTTTGTAAGGAATAAAACACTCTGTGTTGTGCTAATCAACAATGGGGTGGTGTGAGGTGGCACAGCTACAGTCATCCCGGAGTAGATTATTTTCCAAAACAGCTCATCCAGATTTGTCAACATAGACATTTTTTTATTTATTAATGAGCAACATGCACATCAGGCTTTAATTTGATGTTGAGTTTAATAAGACACACAAAAAAACTAGGCATAAAGTACACAAAAAGTCAACTGTCCTGAAGACTTTCCCGTGGCGGAAAACTGTTACAAAACACTGACACTGGAGACTCCTTCCATAAATGTTAAATAAATGTCTCCTTAGAGAAAACTTCACCATATTAATGATGTCTAATGTAATAACAGGTTTGGTGGTTCAATCCCCAGCCCACATGCCTTCACATGTCAAAGTGTCCCTGGGCAAGACACTGAACCCCAAGTTGCTCCCAATGGCAGGTTAGAGCCTTGCATCGGTGTGTGAGCGTGTGAGTGTGTGTGTGTGTGTGTGTGTGAGCGTGTGTGAGTGTGTGTGTGTGTGTGAATGGGTGAATGAGAAACAGTGTTAAGCACTTTGTAGAACTGCTAAGGTTAAAAGTCGCTATATAAATGCAGACCATTTACCATATCTTTAAACAATTCACATCATTGATATCGTGAGATGACAGTTATCTTATCCATCTGGTTGATCCTGCTTTGCAGTAATAGCTCTTACGTGATCAGCTTTAAATTAATTTAAGAAGCTTGATAAGTGCTAAATGAATAGATTTCAAACTAACATGAAGTATATTGGATTCTAACAGTAGGTGGTTGTGTTAGCAATTCTGATCAGCCATTATTCTCAATAGTCCATGTCCATAAATGGTGCAGCCACAATTTCTTATTAGATAACTAGTTAATTAATCATCTTCATGTTCTTCTGGATATGAGGAGATGTAAAACTGAGGCGTGGTGTGATGACAGTGCGCTCTGTGTAGCATGTCACCTGGAACACGTCAACCACAATTACGCTTTATCGTGTGATCATTATGGGGAAAATGAAAAAAGAAAAAAAAAAAGAATGTACAAATACATTTTTGATGTTTATTCTGTAGCTGCACCCCAACAGAGTGCAGGATTTAACTTGGGTGGAGATGAATATGGGTGGGGAAAGTTTTCTTTTTGTCAACATAACCTGTCCTTTTAGACACAGAAAGAACCAGTGTGACAAAAAAAAATTATACGTTAATTAGGCATGATGGGTAATTGAAAAGGTTTGGTGTTTAGGAGCGTGTGATTATTGTAAATCTATGAAGGCCTCATTACTTTTAACGTACTGTAGATAAGTAAATATGTAAATAAATAGCTTGTTTTATTGGGATAACGAAACTCTGAAGTCAGGAACAGCCTCTGCTGTCAGTCTCTTTGAAATGCACATTCCAAACACTCATGCCTCATGGCCTGCTCTTTAGCTGCTCTATTTTGGGTCTTGTGACAGTGTTATATAGTACAGTATGTATGGAGACAGACAGGAAAGACGTGTTTGGCTTCGACTGAATATGCAAAGTTTGTTTTGGGTCAGCTATGCCTCCTGCTTGCATGTGATTGGCTGCTGAAATTATAGGCTATGCAACTATTACTTTTTTGTTCTTTATTCATAATCCTTAAAGAGCTGCAGTTTAGTTGCTGTATTGGTGAAAGGCTAGTCAGCATGAGGCCGTGTCACGTGACATTGATTCGCAAATATTGTCCCCAGGCTGGTGCAATGTTAATGAATGGATCAATGAAGCGGATCATGCCAGGCTGATAATTCTGTGGCACACCCCGTTTCACCCATGCTGGTCACGAATGCTCATTTTCAGACATGTATCTGACAAAATTACAGTTGTTATCTGGTTAGTGTTATACATTTGGCTAATGTCTTTTAAAAACAGACATATTATTGTATTGCATTCCTTTTTAAGGAGGTTTTAGAGGTATCTTCTCAAATAAACACCCCTGAGTTGGTGACAGTTTAATTAATAAGAGAATTAAAGCTGTGCAAAGGGAGTTGGAAATAGGGTCTTTAAAGGGTACTTATTTTTCCATCTTGGCTATCCTCCAAAAAAAAAAAAATAATAAAAAATTGTCAATTAGTGTCTTAAGCTGCAGAAACAAAAAAAAAAAGATTAGTTCTAACAAAAAGAATGCAAAGCAAAAAGAAAGGCATAGGCCCGAATGAGTCCTGGGCTACCTGTTATATATCTTTTTTCCATAATCATGAAACTGACTTTTATTCATGCAAGTGTTTTTCTGCAATAGAGCAAACTTAGTGATCAGGCAAGAGGTTGGCATGTTTCAACAGGAAGAACATAAAAGATGCAATCTAAAAAATATATATATATATATATATATATATATATATATATATATATATATATATATATATATATAGAGAGAGAGAGAGAGAGAGAGAGAGAGAGAGAGAGAGAGAGAAAGCTGTGAAAAATTGTCTTTATTGTTTAACCTTTTGATCTTTTGTTCAAAAAATTCACATATACTCTGCTCTCATAGATATCAAACAATCAATGGCAGGACCTTGATTTTGTGGTATGTATGTTTTGGATATGTGTTGGTTTTTGATGTAGGTTTTTGGGCACTCGAACCATCCTCTTCACAGTGCATTGAGACAATATAGACACACGTCGAATTCCAGGTTGATTAATAACATTTTCAGTGGACTGGAACTTCTTAATTATTGCCCTGATGGTGGAAATGGGCATTTTCAATGCTTGTGCTATTTTCTTATAGCCACTTCTCCTATCACAGCTATATTCCTTGGTCTTACCCATTGTTATGAATGACTAAGGGAATTTGGCCTATGTGCTACCCCATATTTATACCCCTGTGAAACAGGAAGTCATGGTTGAACAATTTCCTGTTCCTACTCACCCAGGTGTACTAAAAACAATGTAAAATATCAATGGGAATATTCTTCAAATGTATTTTTCTCATATGAATTCATAGGGGTGCCAGTAATAGTTGCACACCTATATTTAACAAAGATTTTTTTTTATATAAACCTGTGTTGTGTTTGCAATTGTTTGATTATTAGAGCAGAGTATTTTTGTGAATCTTTTGAACAAAAGATCAAAAGGTTAAAGAATAAAGACAATTTTTCACAGCCTTCTTTGCTCATATTTACCAAGGGTGCCAATATTCGTGGAGGGCACTGTATGTGCTAGGTTTGACCACTTTGTGTTTGCTTTAGTGTTCATTATCTCACTGGTTCCTTGCCAGTTTCAGGTGAGTTTTTGGGATCCTGTTATATTATGGGATGTGATTTCTAAATAATTGTTTGCTTTGCATGGTTGCTCTGCATACAACAGCCACACCCTGCGATATACCTTCAGGATATTTGATTTAGACACAAAGAAATTGCCCCAATGTCAAGCAGCAGGTGACTGGCACCTGCTAAGTGAAACAGGGGGGAAAAAAACCCTGAAACACTTCTTGTATTACCGCAGTTAGCGCCATCAAAGATGTGACAGAAATCTAATCTGTGCTATTTATTTTTGAAGTATCGTAATGGACACTTTGATTCACTGTTCTCCTCGGTTAAAGAGTCCTCTTTGTGGAAGAACTATGATTGCAAATGAAATATGTTCATCATTCAGGTCAACCTTTTTTTCCTTAATGAAAATGCTGCTGGAGAGGGGTTAGACGTCTTTACCTGTGAGACAGCCATCCAGAGTGATTTCCGCTTCTTGTGGTGATTGTGTTTAGAAGGAAAAACCCTGGCCCAACATGTGACCGTTTGCACGTCTCGAGGCCTTTAACAAATTCAGGCGAGCGATTGGCTACAGAGGATCATCAAACAAATTAATTGTTTCCCCTCCATGGTAAGAAGGTGCTACTCTCCCAAATTGAGTGCCTGCACTTGGTTATTGCGCTTTAATAGCTTGCTCGCCAAACTAACCATATATTACGCCGTGTGCAGGCTCAGATCGGAGAAGATGAATAGGCTATTAATTAGAGTTGCGCTGAGAGGGCACAGGGGATAGACTACTCATAGCCCTGCAATCAGCGTCAACGGGGCCCTTCTCTCCGTACACCAGCCAGGCCACTGTCAGGTCAAAAGGCTCCACTTCTAACTCGCACACCCCAAAGGACAAGTGAAAACATCACAGCTAGCCAGTGTATGACATGCATGAGCTATCTCAGGCTTTGCTATGAAGAGTCAACCATCTGATTGTCGTAAATATCAGCTGAATTGTTACACCGAGGCCAAACTAGTCAACAACTGACTCACGTATTGCCGACTTTAAATGAGAAAGTTATGGACAAAACATTTGACATCCGAGGATGATTTGCAGCAAAAAGGCCACTTTGTTTTCATCGCCGAGACGCGCTTTCAGAATTAGCTTTTTATCACAATTAATTAAAGGAGTTGTTCCATCTTGCGCTCATCCGTGTGGGATAAATAAGTCAGAGCCCAGGATATATGTCTTTTTATTAGCTGCCAGGATCTCGCCAGCATCTGTAGCTACGGAGCTGTCTGTGTTTGCCGTGACTTTACCGACGAGTTGTGCACCATCAATCACACCGAGCGCTAGTTTTATGGCTCGTTTTGTTAAAAACCTCTTTTTTTTTAACGCAAGGTATCAGAGTTATGGCCTGTCTATGCAAATAAGGCGATTTTGACAGTTCGTTATTCATGCCATCGCCTTTTTAAACACTTAAAGGGAATAAATTCGTCGCTGACAGGCTGCTCTGAAATTGGCACTAAATATTATTAAATATTTTAACAAGTTCCTTGTAAATATGCCTTAAATGTTTGAATGATGGGCAGCAAGAAAAATGGCCTTGCATCAACTTATTAGAGGCAATAAAGTGGCCATGATTTATGGCAGAACAACTTAGGACACCGTTTTCTTTTTTTTTCTTTTTGCCTATCTTATCCCACTTGTCTTGATGCGCTCAGTAAACAGCTAAGCGTTGTTTAAAACCCGGTGATTTTTATAAGTCATGATACATCAGGGAGAGACATGAACGGTCCAGGCAGCCCATCAGTTAGACAATCACTCTGATGGTGTACTGTACATCACGGGTGCACTTTTAACATCTTTTAAAGTGCTCCTTATCTTTTTATTGTTAAATGCTTTAAATTTTGTGGTGCTGTGAGCCACGAGCGATGACTTCGAAGGCGTGTTTTTGTGTTTATAGCGAGACATGAGTGTCCTGTTATGAGTACCAGTATGAAATCACTTTAATTGAACCGAGCACTATTTGAGATTAGTGCGAGGTGGTTGAAATATATGCCCAATGCAACAAAAGTTTAAGTCTTGCCATGGAATTTTCATAGCTTCCTCATCAATATGTCCAAATCCTACTACCTGCGTTTTGTGTGCGTAAGGTTTCCATGGAGCTGAATGTTTACTGTGCATAACAACGTTTTTTGGCTATCTATCAGAAAAGGCAGTTAGATGACTCAGAGCAGGTCTTTTTTTTCCCCATACAACAGCTTAAAAAAAAAAAAGTCAGTGAAAAGCCGCCTTATATTGTAGTATTCACTGTAGTGAACTTTGCCATGTAGGATTGGTTATCATTGTTTGGCCTTTTTTTTAATCTTTAATAAAGAGTTTTTGTAGTGGCCAAGGCTGCCCTTGGGCCTGCTGCTGGATCCAGGTGTGGGAAAGGCCTGCAGTTCGTCAGCCTGTACTTTTTGTTTCAGACACAACTCGCCTGTGCTCTCCAGATGTTTAATAAGAGCCTCCGCTGCTCTGGACTCTTTATTTGATGGTCACATATGCCAAGTCATTAATTTGTTTCAATAAAAAGCTGAGCAAATGATATTTTCTAGAAGTAGATTACACAATATCAAAACCAGGAGCTTGGTTTGTGGTTGTTATCTATTATTACAGGCCTTTTGTAGAAGAAAAAGAAAAAAAAGATGAATGCAACAGAATATACTGCATGTCTACCAGAGTGTTTAAGTTGTTTCATATTGAGAATCACAGTTTTCACAGATGGTTTTAATTGGCATTATCTATGATTTTACAAGTCAAAACTGTAAATCATTTGCAAAAAATAATACAATTCAGACTCACACACACACACACACACACGCGCGCACACACACACCATACATATATATACAGTTGCAATAAAAATTATTCAACCCCCATTGCAAATGTACAGACTTTCAGCTGTTTGCAATGAACAAATCAAACAAAAGCAATTGAAATAGTTCAACACAACGAATGCTTCAAGTGGTTTCCCAAAATTCAACTGAAAATACAATTTATAATGACTTCTCCAGTCTCAAAATTATTCAACTCCTTCATGGCAAGCATCTTTAGTACTTAGTAGAGCACCCTTTTGCTGTTATGACCTGCTGCAAACAAGATGCATAGACAGACACCAGCTTCTGGCAGCATTCCTGAGGAATCTTAGTCCATTCCTCATGAGCAATGGCCTCCGGTTCAGTAATATTCTTGGGTTTGTGTGCTGCAACCACCTTCTTCAAATCCCACCAGAGATTTTCTATGGGGTTAAAGTCAGGTGACTGTGATGGCCCTATAGAATCTTCCAGGACTTCTTCTGCAACCAAGCCTTGGTGGAATTTGAGGTATGCTTGGGATCATTGTCCTGTTGGAAGGTCCAATGACGCCCAAGCTTCAGCTTCTTCACAGATGGCATGATGTTTTCTCCTAGGATTTCCTGATACTTCGATGAATCCATCTTGCTTTCCACATGCTGCAGGTTTCCGGTGCCAGAGGATGCAAAGCAGCATCACTGGTCCACCACCATGCTTGACTGTGGACAGTATTCTTTCTTCATTCTTCTTTCTCCAGACATACTGTTGATCCATTGTGCCGAAAAGTTCCAGTTTTGTTTCATCGCTCCACAGAACAGAATCCCAAAACTTCTGTGGATTATTTACATGATTTTGAGCCGACTTTTCTTGTGCTTTTGGGTCAGTAGTGGCGCACATGTTGGAGTTCTGGCATGGAAACCTTTTGCATTTTGCAGTACATGCCATACTGTGCTCACTGAAACCTCAGTGCCTGTTGCCACCAAGTCTTGCTGCAGGTCTTTTGCAGTCACTCGAGGGTTTTTCCACAACCTGCCTTCTCAGAAATCTGGTTGCAGCAGTTGATAGCTTCCTTTTTTACATTTACATTTACATTTAATCATTTAGCAGACGCTTTTGTCCAAAGCGACTTACAAATGAGGAGAACAATAGAAGCAATTCAGTCAACAAGAGGGCAACAGTATACAAGTGCTGTAACAAGTCTCTTTTTTCTGCCCCGTCCAGGTATTTCATGTATTTTCTGCCGCTAGCCAGTTCAGGTATTTCATGTGTTCCAGCTCAAGCACACCTGGTGCAACTAATGAAGCCCTTGATTAGTTGCATCAAGTGTGCTTGAGATAACACCTGTTTTGCATATTTGTGCTGTTGTGAGGGATTCTATTCAGGGGGTTGAATAATTTTGAGACTGGAGAAGTCATTATAAGTTGCATTTTCAGTTGAGTTTGGGGAAACCACTTGAAGCATTCATTCTTTGATTTGTTCATTGCAAACAGCTGGGGGTTGAATAATTTAGATTGCAACAAATATATATATATATATATATATATATATATATATATATATATATATATATATATATATATATATATACTGAACAAAAATATAAATGCAACACTTTTGTTTTAGCCCCCATTTTTCATCAGCTGAACTCAAAGATCTAAGACTTTTTCTATGTACACAAAAGGCCTATTTCTCTCAAATATTGTTCACAAATCTGTCTAAATCTGTGTTAGTGAGCACTTCTCCTTTGCTGAGATAATCCATCCACCTCACAGGTGTGGCATATCAAGATGCTGATTAGACAGCATGATTATTGCACAGGTGTGCCTTAGGCTGGCCACAATAAAAGGCCACTCTAAAATGTGCAGTTTTACTGTATTGGGGGGTACGGGGGGGTCCGAAAATCAGTCAGTATCTGGTGTGACCACCATTTGCCTCACGCAGTGCAACACATCTCCTTCGCATAGAGTTGATCAGGTTGTTGATTGTGGCCTGTGGAATGTTGGTCCACTCCTCTTCAATGGCTGTGCGAAGTTGCTGGATATTGGCAGGAACTGGAACATGCTGTCGTATACGCCGATCCAGAGCATCCCAAACATGCTCAATGGGTGACATGTCCGGTGAGTATGCTGGCCATGCAAGAACTGGGATGTTTTCAGCTTCCAGGAATTGTGTACAGATCCTTGCAACATGGGGCCGTGCATTATCATGCTGCAACATGAGGTGATGGTCGTGGATGAATGGCACAACAATGGGCCTCAGGATCTCGTCACGGTATCTCTGTGCATTCAAAATGCCATCAATAAAATGCACCTGTGTTCATTGTCCATACCATAACCCCACCGCCACCATGGGCCACTCGATCCACAACGTTGACATAAGCAAACCGCTCACCCACACGATGCCATACACACTGTCTGCCATCTGCACTGTACAGTGAAAACCGGGATTCATCCGTGAAGAGAACACCTCTCCAAAGTGTCAGACGACATCGAATGTGACCATTTGCCCACTCACGTCGGTTACGACGACGAACTGCAGTCAGGTTGAGACCCCGATGAGGACGACAAGCATGCAGATGAGCTTCCCTGAGACGGTTTCTGACAGTTTGTGCCGAAATTCTTTGGTTATGCAAACCGATTGTTGCAGCAGCTGTCCGGCTAACTGGTCTCAGACGATCTTGGAGGTGAAGATGCTGGATGTGGAGGTCCTGGGCTGGTGTGGTTACACGTGATCTGCGGTTGTGAGGCCGGTTGGATGTACTGCCAAATTCTCTGAAACACCTTTGGAGATGGCTTATGGTAGAGAAATGAACATTCAATTCACAGGTAACAGCTCTGGTGGACATTCCTGCTGTCAGTATGCCAATTGCATGCTCCCTCAAAACTTGCGACATCTGTGGCATTGTGCTGTGTGATAAAACTGCACATTTTAGAGTGGCCTTTTATTGTGGCCAGCCTAAGGCACAGCTGTGCAATAATCATGCTGTCTAATCAGCATCTTGATATGCCACACCTGTGAGGTGGATGGATTATCTCGGCAAAGGAGAAGTGCTCACTAACAGATTTAGAAAGATTTGTGAACAATATTTGAGAGAAATAGGCCTTTTGTGTACATAGAAAAAGTCTTAGATCTTTGAGTTCAGCTCGTGAAAAATGGGGGCAAAAACAAAAGTGTTGCGTTTATATTTTTGTTCAGTATCTCACAAAAGTGAGTACACCCCTCACGTTTTTGTAAATATTTTATTATATCTTTTCATGGGACAACACTGACAAAATGACACTTTGCTACAATGTAAAGTAGTGAGTGTACAGTTTGTATAACAGTGTAAATTTGCTGTCCCCTCAAAATAACTGAACACACAGCCATTAATGTCTAAACCGCTGGCAACAAAAGTGAGTACACCCCTAAGTGAAAATGTCCAAATTGGGCCCAAGTTGTCAATATTTTGTGTGGCCACCATTATTTTCCAGCACTGCCTTAACCCTGTTGGGCATGGAGTTCACCAGAGCTTCACAGGTTGCCACTGGAGTCCTCGTCCACTCCCCCACGACGACATCACATGGCTGGTGGATGTTAGAGACCTTGCGCTCCTCCACCTTCCGTTTGAGGATGCCTCACAGATGCTCAATAGGGTTTAGGTCTGGAGACATGCTTGGCCAGTCCATCACCTTTACCTTCAGCTTTTTTAGCAAGGCAGTGGTCGTCTTGGAGGTGTGTTTGGGGTCATTATCATGTTGGAATACTGCCCTGCGGCCCAGTTTCTGAAGGGAGGGGATCATGCTCTGCTTCAGTATGTCACAGTACATGTTGGCATTAGCTTCCCAGTGCCGGCAGCACTCATGCAGCCTCAGACCATGACACTCCCACCACCATGCTTGACTGTAGGCAAGACACACTTGTCTTTGTACTCCTCACCTGGTTGCCGCCACAAATGCTTGACACCATCTGAACCAAATAAGTTTATCTTGGTCTCATCAGACCACAGGACATGGTTCCAGTAATCCATGTCCTTGTCTTCAGCAAACTGTTTGTGGGCTTTCTTGTGCATCATCTTTAGAAGAGGCTTCCTTCTGGGATGACAGCCATGCAGACCAATTTGATGCAGTGTGCAGCGTATGGTCTGAGCACTGACAGGCTGACCCCCCACCCCTTCAACCTCTGCAGCAATGCTGGCGGCACTCATACGTCTATTCTGCAAAGCCAACCTCTGGATATGATGCTGAGCATGTGCACTCAACTTCTTTGGTCGACCATGGCGAGGCCTGTTCCGAGTGGAATCTGTCCTGTTAAACCGCTGTATGGTCTTGGCCACCATGCTGCAGCTAAGTTTCAGGGTGTTGGCAATCTTCTTATAGCCTAGGCCATCTTTATGTAGAGCAACAGTTCTTTTTTTTCAGAGAGTTCTTTGCCATGAGGTGCCATGTTGAACTTCCAGTGACCAGTATGAGAGAGTGTGAGAGCGATAACACCAAACTTAACACACCTGCTCCCCATTCACACCTGAGACCTTGTAACACTAACGAGTCACATGACACCGGGGAGGGAAAATGATTAATTGGGCCCAATTTGGACATTTTCACTTAGGGGTGTACTCACTTTTGTTGCCAGTGGTTTAGACATTAATGGCTGTGTGTTCAGTTATTTTGAGGGGACAGCAAATTTACACTGTTATACAAGCTGTACACTCACTACTTTACATTGTAGCAAAGTGTTATTTCGTCAGTGTTGTCCCATGAAGAGATATAATAAAATATTTACAAAAATGTGAGGGGTGTACTCACTTTTTTGAGATACTGTATATATATATATATATATATATATATATATATATATATATATATATATACACACACACACACACACACACACACACACACACACACACACACAAAAGAGTGGGCAAATTTTGATCATACAAAATATATATTAGGCACAACTCTCTCCTGTTTCTCCTCTAACACATTTTTTAAGTAATAGTATATTCTGCCAGTAATTATGGATAAGAATATTTAAAATAAATGCCACCAAATTGCCATCCTCAAAAAAAAGAAAAGTAATTAATTAATTTATTAGAACTACTCTCAGTCTCCATGAATTTTATTTTTGCCTTTAACACTCATGCGATGGTTGTACAAATTTGTTGGACTGCACAAATTAGTTATTGGACATAACATTACACAATCTGGGATCTAACTAAAAAAAAGTTTAAAAGATCTTTAAAATGTGAAAAATTTAAAGTGATTCACAAGAACATAACACACAATGAGAAGGAACTTGAGGGAGGTGAAAAACCACCCAAAGATAGCAGTTTTTTAAAAAAACAACACAGTTTAATTGATTCTTGGCATTTTCATGTTTCAAAAAGAAAAAAAAAATCAATCTTCTTGGCCATGTATGTTATCAGTATGTTTGGCAAAAATAAAAGGCAAAGGGGTACCAATAATTCTAAAGTTGATCTTATAAAATATATAGTCTGCAGATATATAGTCCCTTTTCAGAATATGTTAAGTAATGAATTAAATGCGGTGGGGTGGTGCGGTGCACAGTTACTGTTACCAGTTGATTATTTTCCTAAAACAGCATGTTCTGAAGTGATTTATTTCACAGCAATTGGCCAGTGATTACAAATTTAATAAATTATAGAATGACGCATCATATCTTTTAGCCATTTCTAGTTACATGTAATGTTGTGGAACGTTATTACTTACGTTATAACAGTTATAAATAGTCATTACTTCACCAGCCTCTCTCTTGAAGTTAATGGGACAAAAAAATGCAGCGTTTACTGAGAAACTGAGAACACATTAGAATGAACGCATTACCATAGACCTGTGATCTACAGTACAGATGGCTACAGAGCTGTCAAATTAGTCACGTTTTGACAAATCAGATTTGATCATTCAAAGTGCTGTGATGATAAATATGATTTTTTCCATCCTGGCTTTGAAGCAGAACACCAATTCTAAGTGTATTTCGCTGTATAATTATGATCTTGTGATGCAGCTCTCTGGTGCTGTTTTCCTCAGCAAGCATGTCTGGGTTTGTCATTCCTAACAGCAACGAGGTGATGGCTGGCCCATCAGCACAGTGCACTTCAACTTCCCTCTCTCCCCTCTCTTTCCTCTCTCTCCGAACCTTCTGCAAGTTTTTTGCCGGCTTAGCAGAATATGAGTGTTTTGTCGGCCTTGCTGTAACCTTGCCACGAGCTCCTGGGTGCTCCCCCACCCACATCCATGTTAAGACTGGAACGACGATGACTCAGGGTCCACAATGATGAGTGCACCTCGAGGGAAGAAAATAAAACTTGGGGCATGGAGGAGAAGGAGGGTAGGTAGAGTGGCTGTAACAGTGGCTGGATGTGAGGAGGGCTTTTGGGCTAAAAGCTCGGGCAGCTCTCGCCTCGTCTTATTCGATTAGGCTGTCTGTTCCACAGGAAGCGCTGAAAGGCACTGGCGATAGTATCGCTATGAGGAGCGCCATGCACAGACCCACAGACAGTTGCCAGTCCTCCTCTTTTGAATGCCAAAGTGGTCTTCAATCTAGTTAGAGCCGGACTGGCGTATCTCGTTTTCCCCAAACTTCCCCTCAGGTCCTGATTAGCAGGGTTAAATATGAGGAGCTCTGTGTTGGTATTTCTGTGGTCACTCGTGTGTTGTGCACATTGCATTTTTTAATTATTTATCATCCCTCTGCCATATGGCTTGCAACTTTTTTTGTCTTTGCAGTTGCTCTTTGTAAAAGTGATGAGTATTTTGGAATGTTCAGAGTTTGGACTGCATTATTCAAAACTTGTTATACTCAAACCCCAGTTGTAGCAGTGTTGGCACAGTGGTTAAATTCTCTGGGTTTTTGATCAGAAGATCAGGGGTTCAAGCCCCAGTATCTGCCCTTGAACAAGGCCCTTAACCCGCTCTGTTCCAGGAGTGCTGTATCATGGCTGACCCTGTGCTCTGACACAAACTTCCTAGAAACTGGGATATGTGAATAAAGAACTTCACTGTACTGTATATGTGACACAAAAAACATATGAGTAAATAAAATACAATATCTGAGTATGAGTCCCTCTATGATTGAGGAAGATCTTTCCCATTGTGGTCCTAAAGGGAAGATGGCAGAGCACAATGGCTAGGGGAGGGGGAAAAAATTGGAAAAATGGGGTCCTGATCTTCTTGGAAATGCCACAATAAATCGCAGTGCCTCCCCAATGGATGGATGATTAAATGTGCTCCTAAACTGCCCTGATTTGTGGGGGCACCTTGCCGATTTTATTTGCCACTGTTAACATTTTCATTCCTGCATTATGCATGCTGCTCTGGGGCAAGGAAGTGCTACAAACAAATGGCCTAAGGGATGAGCGTAAACACAGACTGCCTCCAGAGCTGAGAGCGTGAGGAAGAAGGAGAGAGAAGCATCACTCGCTGGCTTTATTCCTCTTCAATCGTTTACTGTATAATGACCATCAGATGTTTCTTCTTCGGGGTAAAGCTGCAGTGTTCCTGAGGTCATGACGTTCTCTTTAAGGTTCTTGTATAGTCTTGCAATGCACCGTAATGGTATATTCAAGTAGGAGCTGATTGCAAAGGATGTTACTGGCAACATGGTTTTAAATCATATGATTGGCTTAACAGCTGGTGGAATGATTCTTTCAAAATCTTTTAAAAAGTAACCCAAACTGCCAAATAAGCAATGCTAGTTCAACAATCATTTGTGTTTTATGATTTCATTGGTACATTACACTTGTAAATCCAGTTTATAATTAACTACCATTTTTACAAGCTGTGGAGACACTTTGTCTCTCTCGTAACATACATAGACATCTGTTTATTCATATAAAAATGTATAATGTGATATGACTTGATATAATTTGATAAGCTGATGAGTTCGCAACTCGCAGGGCCAGTGTGAGTCTGGTTAATGCTGGTATATGTGTGTGTGTGTGTGTGTGTGTGTGTGTGTGTGTGTGTGTGTGTGTGTGTGTGTGTCATGGGATTGACATCCGATGTCAACTCCCCTAGCATCACAGTGCAGTTAGATTCTCATCTCCTCTCTTCTCTCACTGCAACCTGATAATGCAAATCCATGCAAATTCCACTTCACTGGCAGACAGTTCTCTGTGCCTGCTCTATATTACACACATCACAGAGAAACTGTTCATGGTGATGCTTTTGATTTACATGAAGGAAATAGAAATACTAGAAAAGCCCATGTTTTTACCCAAATATGGGTCAAAGGCTGAATTGCAAGAAACCCCCAGCTGCAGATTTCATTTCTTCCCTAATACTTGGCTCGTTCGTTCATCTCCAATATGCTTTTTATCCTGGTCAGGGATGCTGTGGATGCGGAAACACTTGCCGTGACATGGAAATACAGCCTGAATGGGACGCCAATCCATCACAGGTCACCATGCACACACTCATTCACACCAGGGGCAATTTATCTATGCCAATTGACCGGCATGTTTTTGGGACATGGGAGGAAAATAGAGAAGGGAGAACATGCAAAACTGCACACAGAAGGTTCAGAAGCTGGGTAATCTGGCACTGTGATGCGGCTATCCATTTCTAATATTTGGTTATGCCAATCCTGTAAGGTAAAGAGTTTCTGTCAGTTTTAACCCACTCTTCCACTGGGTGTGAAACTCATGAGGCATATTTTAGTGTCTCTCCTCCTGTTCCAAATAATCCCACAAGTTTATCATTGCTTATAATCCCACTGAATCATCTGCTGCGACAAACTTCCTTTGACAGGTGTCTGTTTGCCATTTGCCACTAGGTAATGTTCTTCTTCCGACCCATTTTTACAACGCTATGTTGCTTATGACATGTTCCTCACATGGACCTCAGAGTCCATCCAGTAACTGACAATCAGGTTTTATATTAAGTCGGATTAGTTTTTAAAAATGTGTGTGTGTATATATATATATATATATAAAATATTAAAACCCTGAAATATCACGTTGTAGCACACTACTCAACTTGATCCTTTGTTCGATTAGGGAATTTCACGTTAACCCATGTCTGTATGGGTTACCGCCGAGTTCTCCAGTTTCCTCCCACTTCCCAAAAACATGCCAGTAGATGGATTGGTGACCATCCATAGAGTCACCAATGCACCTACTGGCATGAGCATGTTCATGGTGCCCTGTGACAAACTGGCCTCCTATCCATGGTGTATTGCCACCTTGCACCCAGTTTTCCTGGGATAGCCTCCGGATCCACCGTGACCCCAACCAGGATAATTTGTTTACTGAAGACGAATGAATGAATCATTTATACAAGTATTCAGATCATGGATTACAGCGATTACGTGGGGGTGGGGGTGGGGGGTTCACACATGTATTGGTAATTTCTGCGGAACCTTTATGTTTTTTGTTACTGCCAAGTTGTTATTCTGAGGTACTGAGCTGTCAAGGGTGTGTTTATGCTTTTTAAATTTTTGTAGATTAATGACAAAAAAATTTATTATAGTTTATATAGTTTCATAGAAAGTATAACAAAACGAGGACAAAGTATTAAGGTCTGAATGCACTGTATTTGTAGTATGAACTTGCAGGACCAGGTTCAGTATTCATGGTGGTATTTGTGCTGTGATCGAGTGCAGTGAAACAGAGGCTGTGTTCTTTTCTTGGCTAAGCTTTCTCAGTAATCTCAGCTCTGGCGGTTAAAGAGCTCTCTTTTGCTTTGACATAATGTGACTCATGCACAGTGCATCAGAGGGAAGGCTGATATTGTCTTTTTATGACTTGACCTTTGAGTTATTAGTTTCCTCTTTGATGAATAACTGTTGTCGCTGTGCCTCCGAATAAGATGAGAGCGCCTTTTTTTGTGGAGACTTTCGCTTTTTCCGACAGCGCCTTTGCCACCTTTTGACACGCGGCCGAAAAAAGGAATTTGCTCTCTCATTCAGTTTGACAAGAAGATATGAGGCGATCTAATATGAAAAGTTATGGTTTGATTAATTGAGTGGAAAGTTGCGAGAAGGTCAAGAGCAGTTTGTTGGAAATGACTTTTGGTTCACAGAAAATGACCTTTCTCAGCGTAATTCTTGCGCGTTGTCATATCTATTGGAAGCTGAAGTGCAACTGAAAACAATTAACATGACATCCTCCTCATATGTCAGTCATTCCATCCCAGTGAATTTGAAACATTCAGTTCATCAGAGCACATGCATGGTGTGGTGTGCACTATTCGTTCTCAGAATTATACAGAAAATTATGGTCATAATTATAAGATAAGACTAACTTCGGCATTAAATCAGATAGTGGTGATAGTGTGCATAGTTACACTACATAACAGAAGCAGCTATATATCTTTATTTTTGGACTTTGTGGACCAGTCATTGCTCTGATGTAGGTGGAATATGTTATACAGTAGAAGTCATAACTTATCATTGCAAGCCTCACTCTGCTATATGAAGCCATTTGGCAGTGGGATAAGAACTGAAATGATGAAATATAGATGCACTTTTATCGCTTTTTTATTTATTTATTTTGATTGCACTTCTCACTATAAGAAATCTGACTTCCAGCCTTTGCTGTGTTGAAAATCCAGTCCTCGATGAAGGGAGCAAATGTTTAAGGTGTCCTCGGGTGTGATGCACATCTGTTTCGCAGCCCGAGGGCCAAATCCAGCACACAACATGGCAACAAATGCTGATCCTGGCCTTCTCTGCGGCAAAATAAAATATGGCTCAAGTTTTCATTAAGGTGCTATTGATTAGCTTTTCCTGGCGATGAATTACGGGCGACGATAAATAAAAAGGAAAATATTTTTATGACTTTTTGCAGGCCATGCCAGAATTGGCTCACTTCTCTCTCGCTGGCCTCGACATGTGTGGTGTTGTTGTTTTTTTGGGGCTTTTTTTTATGCTCAAATTCTTGTGGCCCACACAATGCCAGAGTGATGCTTTTTTTAATCTGCGAAAGCCAGTATTGGGTGTTTTCATGATAAATCGTCTTATCCCTTTTATGTGTCAGGAGTGAAAAAAAAAATGTAAAAAGGACAGAAATTGTATACAGCCTGCTTGTTTCAGCCAGTCACTGCACAAAGTAAACATGTTCATTGTTGATGCCACGTAGGCTCAAACAAAGTCAAATTAAATAAGAGAAAGTTGCTAGAAAAGAAGAATGAATAAAAAAAAAAAAAATTTGTATGAGGGATGTGGAAGACAAAGTTGAACGTGAGAGTTGTCTCTCTGCGGAAATTTATGTTCAACCCACTTTCAGAACATGTCCTACAGTGTTTTGTTTCTATTCCAACATCAAAGCAGGTTGATTTTCCTTTCCTTTTAAAGTTTAGCCCGGAGTTCACTTTTCCACAGCGTTCTAGGCCTCTGTGTGCGGATCAGATTGCGTCTCATGTTGTGAAGATGTACGGGGGCACATTTAGGGAATAAAATCTGAGGTAAGGCAAAGAGAGCCGTGATTTCTGAAAAGATGAAAGGCGTGCGGTTATTAGGAATTTTTCTGCTTCCTTTCTCTTGAAATGAGCTTGACACACTATTGTGCTCTGAAGCTACTTAATGATATATGATCAGTAGATCGATTTCTATTGGTTTTCATGCGACCGTCACAAAATGATGGAAAGCTTATCGTGTTTAGAAATCTGAGTTCTCTTTGTCTGAAATTAAATTGTATAGAAATTATATTATCGCAATCTAAAAAATATCTCATCTCTATGTATATACAGTATATTGTTAATTTTATCTTGCGCGCTTACACCAAAAAGAAGACAGAAAACAGGAAAACAGAAATAAAGAAAGGAAGGGTGGGGTTAGGGGAGGTTTGGGGAAAACCTGGCATCCGTTCCAACTTTACTGTGCACCTGGATGATATTTTGATGTTTGACTCAGGAACACTTTTATTGAAATAATTACATCTTTCACATTGTCCACCAATGATCCAAAAGACATCTTGTTTACCACGATTAAAAAAAACAAAAACAAAAAAAAAACACCACCCCACGGCGGATTTCATGGGCCACTCTGTATGTGACCTGAACTGAGTTCATTCATTTAATTTTCTCCCCTAGATTGATTGGCTACAGTGCTCACAAACAAGTGATGAGGATTCAACTGGACATTTGTGAAATTCTGGGACAGAAAGCGTTTCTTGTGTGTCCGTGCGGTGGGCAAGGGGAGACGGGCCCTCCAGCCCTTTGAAACATGAGGCTTCAGAGATAACATTTCACACCCAATAGCGCTGCCCAACCATGCAGCCCACATGAAATAAGCCCTCGGCCTTTAGGTTTGGCTTTCATTTTTTTTCAGGATGTTGACTGGTGATTCAAAATGTGCTGGAAAATGCATCTGAAACCGCACACTGCTGTAAACATATCTGAAACGACCCACTCCTATGACAGTCCCACAGCAGATACACACAATAGATTATATATTCATTCACTTCTAAACTTTCTACTTGGAACTTACAGTATACTACCTTGAATTAAGCAGTTTTTCTAGTTAAAACATGAAGGCAATAAAATCAAAACATGCAAATAATCGCTTCCAGCGTGAATATTATGCAAGGAAAAATATATAATTCTTGGCAAAAGGTTGACACAACTGCTGAATAATGACATCACTGTCTGAGTCTCTTTCTTAATAACGCAGAAATTATTGTCGAATCTTATTTATATTTAATTAATATCCCTCATACGCAACAAAGTCTCTTCAGCAGCTCCTCACTGACTTCACTTTCATAAACTGAATTAGCTCTCTCTCTCTCTCTCTCTCTCTTCTCTCTCTCTCTCTCTCTCTCTCTCTCTCTTTTAACTCCTTTATTTGTTATTTCCACTTTTTGACATTTTGACAAGTAAGCACAATGTCTACGGAAGACGCCAGAGGCTCCCGAACTGCCACTTTTAGTTAATAATCTAAGGCCGTAGGTGTGTACCAGGTGTTTAGCTTAGATTTATTTTTCCAGAAGTCAAATGGAAAAGTGCCATGTTCCTCAACAACCCTATTAATGTCTTATACCTCTGCACATGATCAAGCCCTAAAACATGATTTTACTGCAGAATCTTGTTATGGTGAGGCATAGCTTCCAGTTTACGTTTTCAGTTAATAACAGCTTTGTGCGCACAGAGTCTCACAAATCAACACTTTGGGCGAAAGATCAGTTGGCTCAGTGCCCTTCAGCACCAGTCTATCGCCAGGACATGAGGGGGAGATAATGCACACGTTTGCACGCATACACACACTCATTCAGTCTTACACACATTCGCTTACTCATACACACCATCTCACGCTATTTCTTACTCTCTAACCAATAGCACAAATTATATGTCACATTATATTGGTTGTATTTATATATTAGACTGAAGTATTTAGACATTGAGTGCTTATTTCTAAACACAATGGGTGTAGCTGGCTGTAAATATGTAGAGGAACAAAGTGAACTTTTACTACAAAAGGTAGTAGATAATTAAAGGAAACCTTTAATTATCTGTGAATTGTAAAATGACCCCTTTTTGGAAAAAGACAAAATTATGATTTAAAAAAAAAAAAAAAATATATATATGTATATATATATATATATATATATATATATATATATATATATATATATATATATATAACTTATTTTATTTAAAAAAAAATTTTGATAAAGACAGGGGGCTTGCAACCAGAATTTCACTTAATTAATATATTAATATATAATATAATATTTATACTTAAATATTGTACAAAAACTGAACACCATAATTTATCCATATTTCCAATCATAAAACATATTATAGATATTGTTAGAAATAATATATTTTTAGTAAATTTACACTAAGGCTCCCTTTACTAACATTCTTTACTGCATTATATAACATTATAGCTCTGCGTGGTTGAATTCTTGATTTAGAAGTTATGCATTCATTTTTCTACAATAGCAGCTCTGACCGTAGTTCTGGTTTATATTCATGCACTCTTTCTCAGCACATTCATAGGGACTCGTATGGCAGACGCTGTCTGTGATCTAATAATAATAATAAACGGATTAAGGCAATAAATGCTTAGTTAAACAAAGTAAAACGTATAATCTTTGATGTGGTTAAGGTTTCATTTATGAGACGTTTATGTAATATTTACGGAAGGAGTTTCACGTGTCCTTGCTTTGTACTAGTCAGTAAGTTTCCAATATGGGGAGTTTTCAGGACAGAGGAGATTGCATTTTGCAGTTTCTCTGTTACATGTTAGGCTGTATTTAAAAAAGAAAAAAAAAGAAAAAGGCTAGAAAGGGAAATGACTGTTTAATGTAACTTTAAAGAGTTTAATGTAAGTTATAACAGGAAATAACTTATAAAAAAATTATTCAAATAAAAAAATTTGAATCATTGGCAAATCACTGTGGTGTATGTGGAATAACACACTTCAGATTGTGCTGTTGTATAAAAACAACCGACTTAACTGTGGTAATGGCCACCACCCCAGTGTGGATTATTTTCCTATAAGAGCCATTGGGCCATCATGTGTCATTCCTTAACAGGCTATAAACTTCAGCATTAACAAACCATAAGTAAGTTAATATATGCATTAATTAATTAACAAAATAAATCTGCACTGAATAATGTTTATTCAATCCATGGATACACTGTAACTTACTGTGCCCATTGTCCTGTTTTAGAAGTTACTGTACTATCTTGTGTTGTTTGCACACGTTTGCATGTGCACTTTATTTAGAAGTTGTAGGTATTTATTTATTTATTATTATTTTTTTTTTTAGCTCTGTGTCGTCTTATGTGGTTATTGTGTTGCTTTATGTAGCACCATGGTCCTTCACTGTATACTGTACCAGCTGTATATGGTTGAAATGACAATAAAAAGCCACTTGATTTGAAAATAAGTTCATATTAATTAACAAAAATTAAAATAACAGAAGGTTCCTAAATGTTGACAACTGAACTCGGGTCTCTGGGTGTAAATATTGGAACTTGTTTTTCAGGCTCCGTTCTGAATTTTGCCACAAACACTTTCATTAAGGTGTTGGTTAATGTTAGTCATTGTGTGCTTCATTTAGTTAATTACTGATATGAACATTGGTTAATGCAGGTGTTCATTATTTGTCTTATTTAGTTTCACATAAAAAATAGTTACTTTGTTTTAGTTACTTTGTTATTGTTACTTATTGGTGTATTAATACTGAAGTTCATTGTTTGCTCATGATAGACTGCGCTAAATAATGTCAGTTAAGGAAAGCTTAATGTAAATCATTACCATATTTTTTGCCAACAGACATGATACCGCATGGTGACTGGTGCAGTTTAGTCTGTCTAGCTTTCTTCCTGTTTCTGAAATAATTGTGACATTAGTTATTTATATCTACATAAAGAAACTCTTTGTCTACATTTTATCAAAATACATATTATAATAAACATATTCTAAAACTATTACTTTTGCTGCACATCCATTTCAATCTGTTACCCTCAGAACCAATTTATTACATACTCAACACATACTCTTTTACTTAACGAATCATTGCGCTAAATGAAGTAGTTGGGTTATGAGTAGTTTGCACTGCACTGATGGTATGAGTATGCCTTATGTCATTGCTGACAAAGTTTTAGTCATTTCCTCCATTTGGTTTAGTGTTTGTAAAAGTCTAGATTATGAAAAAAAATTAACCACCAGGGTCCTGACGGAGACAAAAAATAAAAAGAAAGATGAATCTTTAAAGTGGGTTTTATTCTGATAACACACAATTAGTAGGTTTTTGTGAACTGTTGGTTTGAAAAGTTGAATAAAGATTATAAAGTAAAGGGAAGAACCGTTGACTTTTAGGGAGCATTAGTTTGGGGAATTCTAGTAGTCATCTGATCAAACATACAGTACGTATTCTGCCCTCCACTAATATTGGCACCCTTTTGTTTTGATCAAAAAATAAATAAATATAGGTGTACAACAAGTGTGCAACAATTATTGCTAAATAATTGTTAAGTATAGGTGTGCAACAATTATTGGCACTCCTATGAATTCCTATGAAAGTATATTCATATTTCCTCATTTGGAAATTGCTTTGGATAAATGTGTCTGCTAAATGAATAAATGTAAATGTAAATATTCCCACTGATATTTTACACCTGGGTGACTAGGAACAGGAAATTGTTCCACCATGACTTCCTGTTTCACAAGGGTATAAATGTGAGGTAACACATAAGCCAAATTCCCTTAGTCATTCATGACAATGGGTAAGACCAAGGAATATAGCTGTGATGTGCAGCAAAAGGTTGTTGAGCTTCACAAAATGGGAAGTAGCTATAAGAAAATAGCACAAGCATTGAAAATGCCCACTTCCACCATCAGGGCAATAATTAGGAAGTTCCAGTCAACTGGAAATGTTATGAATCAACCTGGAATTGGACATGTGTCTATATTGTCTCAACACATTGTGAAGAGGATGGTTTCAGAGGCCAAAAAATCTCCAAGGATCACAGCTGGAGAATTGCAGAAGTTAGTTGCATCTTGGGGTCAGAAAGTCTCCAAAACTACAGTCCGAAGTCACCTACATCACCACAAGTTGTTTGAAAGGGTTTCAAGAAAAAAGCCTCTACTCTCATCCAAAAACAAACTCAAGCGTCTTCAGTTTGCCAGACACTACTGGAACTTCAAATGGGATCGGGTTCTATGGTCAGATGAAACCAAAATAGAGCTTTTTGGCAAAAAACACCAGAGGTGGTTTTGGTGCACACAGAGAAGTAGCCATATGGAAAAGTACCTCATGCCCACAGTTAAATATGGTGGCGGCTCTTTAATGTTTTGGGGCTGTTTTTCTGCCAGAGGACCTGGACATTTTGTTAGGATACATGGAATCATGTCCTCTATCAAATATCAACAGATATTAACTGAAATCCTGACTGCCTCTGCCAGAAAGCTTAAAATGGGCCGTGGTTGGATCTTCCAGCAGGACAATGATCCAAAACATACATCAAAATCAACTGACCACAAAATCAAGGTCCTGCCATGGCCATCCCAGTCCCCTGACTAACCCATAGAAAACCTGTGGGGTGAACTGAAGAGTCCACCAGTGTGGACCTCGGAATTTGAAGGATCTGGAGAGATTCTGTATGGAGAAATGATCTCAGATCCCTTGCCATGTATTCTCCACCCTCATCAGACATTATAGGAGAAGACTCAGAGGCAAAGGGAGATAGCACAAAGTATTGAATAAAAGGGTGCCAATAATTGTTGCACACATATTTAACAAAGGTATTTTTTGATAAACCTGTGTTATGTTTACAATCGTTTGATATCCATGAGAGCAGAGTATTTTTGTGAACTTTTTGAACATAAGATCAAAAAGTTAAACAATAAAGACAATTTTTCACAGCCTTCTTTGCTCAGATTTACCAAGGGTGCCAATATTAGTGGAGGGCACTGTATGTCTTTAGTCTTCAGTTCGATGATGATAAAGATCATGAACAGCTTTTTTTGGTAAGTTTTCTGACATGAAAAAGTCTTAGGAATGGAGAGCTTTGTGGTTTCTCAGAAACAGGATAAGCTACAAATTTTTTGTTTTAGTAACTTCAAGAAAGAGAAAAAAGAGAAGCTGATTTACACATTGACCACCTGTTTACATATGCCATCTTGTAAGTGATGACAGGAACTAACTCGTTTCGTGACATATAACAATATTGTATGTAAATATAAACAGATAAAAAAAAAAGTATGATGTGATGGATTTTTAAATAAGTAAAAGTTGTAAGTATTGGCTAATTACTGTGATATAAGAGGAATAAAGTACTATACCACATAAACATATGGAAAACATATTAAAGAAATTCCTGATTAAAACAGTTCTCAATTTTAGTGTGCATAAAAATACTTTTCAAATGTGTTTTTTAATAATTACAACCTGACTGGAAGCAGTCAGTGTGAAACACTGCAATCGTATACGCCTATCTGCAATTGTGCTGCCTGTCATGTATCGTAAATCCTCTTTGAGAATCGTGATATGATATTTTTGTCGTATCGCCTGCTCCTAGTTATAATTAAAACTTGAACCTGACTTCTATTTGATTTATGCAAATCTGATTTGTGAAGTTTGGAACAAGTGTTACAGCTAACCTGCAGAGGAGTCGCTTGATTTTGTTGCTTATTGAATTCTGGGAGAAAAGTCAGAACTTTTGATAACTTAGAATAAGAAAATAAGTGATCTAATTGATGAGTTTAACCTCGATGAGTATAAATGAACTGTAAAACAAAAAAAAACAAAAAAAAAATTCAGATTCAAGATTTTACTAGAATGTTTTCTCTTTAATATCGTTTACTTTGAGTTTAACACAGATCACATTTAGCAGTTTTCAAGAGGATTCTATACAATAATGGTCTGTTACAATTGCGAAGGATCTAAACATAAATTATTATTATTTTTTTTAAAAGCACTTTTCTAATAGTAGAGTCAAATATACAGTGGAAATATGACTATATGATGCTTTATATCACTAGTTCTTAACCCTGGTCTTGGCCTACACCTACCCTACATAATCTAATCCAAGTGATCAGCTAATTTACAGCTCTTCTTGTATTCAAGGCGTATTTGAGTGAGGAAAACAGTAAGATCTCCAGGACCAGGTTTGGGAACCGTTGCTTTATGTACAGCACAGATGAGAAGAGTTGCTCTGTACTCATTTCCTGCAAAGGCTATGACACACACTGAAGAGAGAGAGAGAGAGAGAGAGAGAGAGGCAAGAGAGCGTCTTTCATCCGGGTCGTAACCGCTACCATTCCCATGAGGGCCACGCATAAGGTCTCAATTAGGCAGGCAGTCCTGCGCCAGGAGCATTTTGCTCACAGATTTGTTCGTGGAGAGAAATGGATGTCATACGTTGGGCCGTGTGAGTCCAGGCCCATCGCCACAGCACACGGCTGCAGAGCTTGCGATTAAAACCAGTTCCTTCTTATTACAAGTGGAATTTCCTCCATGCTGATTGAAGTTGCAGCATATTGCTGCCACACTGCCTCCCACAAAAGAGCACAGAGTTTTAAAGATTTTTGGAGTATACGAAGCGGGAGCCTGGCAAAATGGAGGCTTTTAAAAAAAATTTTTTTTATAAACCCTCCCACGGTACTAGGCCATGTGTGTACAGTTTCAAAGTCACTTGATTTAATGTAAGCGCTCCACAAACGACGTTTTTGTCATAATTCGTTTCTGCGATGAAGGATTTTTTTCCCTTTTTTTTTCAGTTTTAGAAGTGGCTTCCAGTGACTAACTGATTTATGTGATCAGCTCAATTACCAGCAGTTGCGTGGACGGCCAGATGAATTTACGCTTGCTTTGAAGTGAGATCTAAGCAGCGTGAATTCATATCGGAAATTGATATGGATATGCTTTTTGTTTTAATCAAGAAAAAAAGCGAGAAAGCTGTGCAACAATAATCAAACTCGTGCCATTTAGCTTCTCTTCGCTAAGTTAATGGAATCCTGTAATGTTTAGTGTGAAGCATCAATCATGCAAAAATCTATTGTTGCATTAGCCTTGAAAGAACAATAATAATAAAAATGCTATAATGGCTTTAGCTTCCTTTCCATAAATCATGGTGCAGGGGGTACAGTGAGGCGTGTGTGTGTGTGTGTGTGTGTGTGTGTGTGTGTGTGTGTGTGTGTGTGTGTGTGTGTGTGTGTGTGTGTGTGTGTGTTTATTATGAGGATGACTTAACTTTGTCAAATATGCTATTTCAGCCCTTTCAGGCTGTTGAGGACACTGAATATTGATGTGATAGTAAACAATAATAAAATAGTTTTTTCCCCCACCTCTCATGTCTCATGGCCAAGTACAGCATATAACAGCGTGTATTTCTGGGTGACTGCGTCGGCTCTGGCACATTCGGCCGTGACTCTGAGCTGCGGCGTGCTGGATGCTGGATAGCCGTTCAGCATTCGGGCAGTAAATCACTGGTAAATGCATAAAAATTGTGTCGAGCGAGAGATTTACTGTAACGCTGAAAATCCTTTTAAACAAATATTAAAATAAGGCAACAAGGCGCCTGAAAGTCGTTTAAGAGGGCATCGCACTTCAGTTTGGACACGAGCAGTGAAAGCTGACAGGCTGTCGGAATTTACATTGGTATTAGCATTTGATTGATGACACACTGCACGCACTTTGTTAAGTTGGGAAGGTGGCGCTGAGGGGGAGTGCATTGTGCAGTTTCATTTTGCCAAGTGTGTGTGTATGTGTGTGTGTGTGTGTGTGTGTGTGTGTGTGTGTGTGTGTGTGTGTGTGTGTGTGTAGAGACAGGAAACAAGGATTCTAAGACAAAACCTAGTCAGGTCTCAGTTGAAATGTGTACACTCACTGGCCACTTTAATAGGAGCATCTGTACCCCATGCAATTATCCAATCAACCAATCATGTGGCAGCAGCACACTGCATAAAATCATGCAGATACAGATGAAGAGCTTCAGTTAATGTTCACATCAAACATCAGAATGGGGAAAAATCTGATCTCAGTGACTTTGACTGTGGCATGTTTGTAGACAGGCTGCTTGATGCAATAATATGGTGAAAAAAACAAAAACCATCCAGTGAGTGGCAGTTCTGTGGGCAGAAACACCTTGTTGATGAGAGAGGTCTGAGAGCTGAAAGGAAGGCTACAGTAATCCAAATACCTCTTTACAACCATTATGAGCAGAAAAGCATCTCAGAACTAGGGCTGGGTGATATGACAAAAATATCATACCATGATACTTGAGGACATTTCTACGATACACGATGCGTATCACCATATATAATTTAGCTAACCAACTGTTCGCGAAACAGTCGTAAAATAAATTGAAAAAACGTTAAACTGACTTCGATGGTACTTTTCTTTAATGCCTACAAAGACAAAGAAGATTTTTTTAATATTTATGTCAAATTAACGGCATCCATTCATACCATTTAATTTGTAATTATTAAAAAAAATAAATAATACATGACCATACCAACGATATCTCAGAAAAGTGTATTGTGTAATCATTTATCAGAATATCAATATTATCTCAATATATCACCCAGCCCTACTCAGAACGCACAGCGCGTCAAAACTTCAGGCGGATGGGCTACAACAGCAGAAGACCAGATCGAGTTCCACTTTTGTCAGCCATGAAGAGGAATTTGAGACTACAAAACCTGGACTGTTGAAGGTTGGAAAAGACCAGGAATAGTTTTTCCAATATTCCAGGAGATCCGGAGTTTCTGAAATACTCAAACCAGCCTGTCTGGCACCAACAACCATGCCAAGGCCAAAGTCACTGAGATCAAATAATTTTCCCTATTCTGATGTTTGATGTGAAGATTAACTGAAGCTTTTGACTTGTTTCTGCATGATTTTATGTGTTGCACTGCTGCCATACAATTGGCTGATTGAAGAACTGCATGAATGAGTAGGTATACAGGTGTTCCTCATAAAGTGGACAGTTAGTGTTGTATATACTAGAAGCATTCATGTAAAAAATCTTGCATATGCTATATATCCATGTATAAATCTTGCTATACACAGATGCGTATGCAGAAACTGGGAACAGGTTAAGTGTAGGGTTCTCTGTGTAAACTCAGTAGGTAGGTTTAATGCAGACATTTAGACTCACTTCACAGCCTGAGGAGGGAAAAAAAATCTCCATTACCTGACTCCATACTTAACACCCAGCACTGCACTTACACCGTGGGTGGAGAAGATAATGCTCTGAAAAGAGAGGTGGGGGGGAAAAAAACAAAAAATTATGAAATTAATAAAGCTTTTTAGCCGGCATAATCAGTCATTTTGAACTTGACTGGAGAGAGCAACAAAACAAATAAATTTTGGGGAGAGAATACATGTATTTTAATGCCTTCAAGCAAAACTAATTAAAGACGACACCTCATTTACATAAATAAGCATTATAATTTGCATGGAGGCACCAGGGAATATGGTGGAGAAAAAAAAGAGAAGGCAATATTTTGCACTCTGCTAATTTCATTTTATTTAGGATTTAAGCCTAATAAAGATTCATTTTGGTGCGGAAGAGAATAATCAAAGGAGGGAAAGTTAAACTATCTCCAAAGATGCAGCAGTCACTATTCAAAGAGTGCCTTTCAGAGGCAGGAGAAACCCCCTAATCAGGAGTGGCACTTCCAGGACTGGCTCCAACGCTCCCAACTCCTTGAAAGGTGAAAAAAAAAAATTTTTTTTAGAGCCAAATTTATTAGTATGCAGTTCTGGCATTGGTGGCTGAATTAATGGCGGTGACTGATAATGACTGTAATCGTGGCACAAATGGGGTGTTGAAATAGCAAACAACGGGCACCAGGCATGTAATGGGGCTTTTATTAATTACCCGAGCCGGGGCAGGAGCGAGACGCGGGATTTACAGTAGCGGCAGTAGGGCCGGGTCGGTCCGGTCTGGTCTAATTAACACAGTGGAGGGGTTGGGGGCGGGGAGGGATAACATCGCTTACACACTCACTTTAAAGGTACTTTATAATGCTGCTGGAGTGACGCTGGACAGGCGACATGGTGAGATCAGCAGCTTCAGAACAGGAGCATTGGAGAACAAGGCTCAGGCTCATGTCACAGCACTCTAAATGTGTATGAGAGAGAACGAAAGAGAGAGTGTCTAATATTATGTTATCTAATATCTCTCATTGAGATTACTATATAGAAACTATAAGACCATTAATCCTATTTCTAGACATATTTACTCATTTTCAAGCTTAAAATGGTCTTACTCTATTGGCAGATAATCTTTATTTCTAGAAATAAACACTTGAAATAAGCAAAATGATCTGCCAATGGAATATGAGTAAGAATGAAACGAGTAAGAATAAGTTAACCTAACATCTAAAGTACAATATAATGTAGATGACTCCATTTTATGACATTCTGTCTAAGATTAACCCCTTTATCCCATATTATATATGTTTTATGTTTATTCTATATTACATTTACGATTTTGTCTCTCAAATCTAAATCGTAATCTCTTGGGAAACTGGATTCAAGAACTGCATTCTTCTGGTTGTGTAAAACATCTTTGTTTTTTGTTTTTTCGTCTTTGTTTTATTGAAATTATCTTCTTAAGCCGAGGCAGACAGAACACTGACTCATCCGTTTTTTTTTTTTTCATAATAATTGGACCAGCTGTTCCAAACCGCCTCTGTTTTACACAATATTTGCACATTTTATTAAAATACGACCTCAGCTGAGATTTTACAGATTATTGGCTGACCTTCATCATCGAGCCATATGTTTAGGAAGTCATGGTCTGCTTCAAAGCTTCTTTTTCTGTGGGGGTGGGAGGTGTGGTATAGCAGAGTCTGGCCTTTTTATATTATATTATATTATATTATATTATATTATATTATATTATAGCTGCAGCAATATCGTGGACCAGACTGAGAGACCACTCAGATGTCAACTCATCCACATGAAAGGCTTTATTTAAAAAAACGTTCCTTATTATCAAACATATCCTTAATGGACAGTATGCTTTAAAATTAAATGAACAGTTAGATTTTTATTGCTTTCTGGGCAGTCGTGGTTTATATAAATCATGGGTGTAAATTTTACAAGAAAAACAAAAAAAACAAAACAAAACAGAGGCCGGCTTCACATACGTAATCAACAGGTCCATGAGATCACACCGAGAACGAACTTCTGCTTCTTGTTCTTCAAGTTTCTTTAACTTACTATAAAACTGTATATGGAATTTAATAAATGGAATGTAATTATATATATACATATATACACACATGCATACATACATACATACATACATACACAGAAAATTCCATATATACAATTACAGTCTGAATCATTTTTCTAACTAAACATGACTCAACTACCCTCAACTAACCCCTTCACCCCTCACCCTGTCCCATCCCAACCCACACCAGAAGTGCATCCAGAACACACACACACACACACACACACACTACAAAGGGAGCAGCTGGGTTTTATTTCACTGAATAAAAGCAATATTGGTTGGAGGCCTTTGAAATCATTAATAGATAAAAAGAATGAAAGCTCACATTACATCTGGGAAGCGCGAGATCGAAGCGCGATCATTCGTCTCTCAGATCCAGCATTAGTTAGAATTGGTTACATTTAACACACACTAAATGACTGTAATCTCCAAACTTTTGAGAAAAGATCTCGATGCCGTGAAGTGCTGCTGGGTTCAGCGAACACTTGATGATTGGTAATAAATCTGGCTGATGCTGAGTGCAGTTAAAGGGAATCTGCACATCTGTGATAAGCACTCAGCATTTGTGACCAAACTATTTTTATTTGCCACAGGTGGGGCAGAGTATGGGTAGAAAAATAAGAAATTAGAGAGAGAAAGAGGGAGTGATATAATAAAAATATCAAAGTCTGCTAATTGGCTGGGCGCGCTGGAACTAAACTGGAACTTCTGGCTCTATCTTCGGCTTAAAGAGCAATTTCCTTGACATGGCTTGGCGCTGTGTCATGGCTTTGCTTTTGCCTGTGTATCACATAATTCTACCAGCGACTACGCACAAACTAAAGTTCATAGAAATCATTAAAAAATACACTTTAAAATACGAAGTTGTGCAATTTACTTTATAATAAATTCATTAATAACAAGTTGGTGTAACAGAATTTATTGCTCGACTCAACTTTAACTCTTTAAACATCCAGCAAGTTTTTTTTTTTATTTTTTATAATTTTTCATGTTAAATCATATAATTTAGTGACTACTACTACTATTTAGGAGTGCAACAAATCTGTCTGTCTATCTATCTGTCTGTCTGTCTGTCTGTCCATCCTTGTGTCCATCTGTTTATCTGTCCATATGTCTATAGGACTGTTTGACATTATTACTTTGATAAGCTTCAGGAGGTTCAGATAAGGTTCCTGATGTATCCACTGAACACGGATCTAAACACAAGCCACTGCAAACATACACCCTCCAATTAACTGATATGACACTGTTTTTTTTTTTTTTTAGGTAAATAACACGTCAGCCACAAAACTAGGTGGTTTTCTGGATCGACTTGAGTTGTCTGATTAACACACTAAACTTTGTCCTGTTAAACTAGCATTTCTTGTAACTGATTTATTATGAGGAACTGAATCTGAAATCTGAGATGAATTAGAAAGGATTACTCACAAATGTCTTGTAGTATCATGTGTATTGAAATGATTGTTGTGTCAGAAAAATGGATTGTGTGTGTATGTATGATGCTCAGTCCTATATTGAAAGCAAACAGTTTACAGTGAGTGTTTTATTAGCTTAGCCCTTGACTTGTATTGTGTGTGCCTTTTAACACAGCTTGTGTGTGTGTGTCTGTGTGAGTGTTTTTTTTTTTTTAATGTTTCACAGCAGGCCATTTCTTTAAGATTCTTTTTTTCCCCAAAAAATTGCCTTCTGGGTGTGTGCTTATTTGCAGTTTGTGAGATCATGCTTAAGAAATGTAGCAGAAAATATTTCATGTTGCGACACATCAACCAGACATCCAGATCCAACCAGACAGTCACTAAACATGCGAAGAATATGCCATTCTTCTTGTGTCTGGTGTGCTTTTTATTCTTCACTCCAATTTGCTTTTACTGGATTCAGGTGAATTAAACTTGGCCGCGTTCCCTATAAAAGGCGTTATGGTTCTTTTTTTTCTTTCTGTAGGTCGTCAGAACCACTGCAATGCAGTGTATAGGCAAATAAAGCTGCTTCGTTTGATCAAAGACAACAATGACACTTGTTTGTTGTCTATACACAGTGTGTGTGTGTGTATCTTAGTATATCTTACCAAATGTCCTCACAAAGATAGAAATATGAGTTTTTGTCAGAAATTGTCATACAGTCTGTTTTGTTTCAATGTTAAATATAATATTTTTGAAGACAGTAAAAAGTATCATCAAACTTCATTTTCACAGTTTCTTTTTTTTTAATTAATGCAACACTACTGTTTTTCTGAAAGTTTCTTAGAAAATGTATATTGATACCTATCGTGTAGTGGAAATGTCTTCGAGGATCATGTGGGATCATATGATATTTTTGTAATATTGCTTACTCCTAGTGTGAATGTCTGAAACATTGCTCGCATCAGATACCAAGTTTAAGCACAGATGACTAGAAGAGATGACTGTACCTATTTGTTAATAATTAGGATTAAATTCCTAGACATTACATTTTTATTTGTGTAGAATTTGCACATGGAGAGATAAAGAACTTGAATTAAGGAGGGAAACAAGATGATTCACACTTATGACAATTATTCAAGTTTCGTTTGGACATATTAGAAGCTCTCTGGATGTTACTGTGTAATGATGCAGTGCAAAACGCAGACTATATTTAAAATAAATAAATAAATAAAACCCAAAAAACAGAAATCAGATTAAAACTAGAAGCGTTACATTGTACCAACATGGAATGATTGCCATTCAGCACTAATGTCATTTTAAAACCGCAACACACGGTGTGCTCATGCATCTCAGACGTCCATTTTGACTTTGTTCTTGCCCTTTCTGTGTGAACTGTTATGGCGGCATACATCACGCTGAGCTAATTAGCAATATAATTAGCACTGTAATTAGCGGCTATACTAATTTCTTTTATTTATTATGGTTTTGGTTATTTATCCAGTATAAAAGAGGAATGTATGGTCATTAGGTGGTCTTTATATTATGTTGATTTCAGCCCTGATGTGACTTAAAGAAAGTATTCGCAAATTACCTTATACTGTACTGGCATGGCAGTGTTAGCATGGTGATGGGAGTTAACTAGGACAATTGTTTTAAAGACTAATCCACACACTATAGTACATGCTGGCTCTTCTACAAGATAGAACATGTTTCCTAGAATATCTGGCTTTGCCTCAAGAGCATGCAAATGTCCAATGATGTCTTATACCATATCGTGATTGTGGGGAAAAAGACTCTGCCTGACATCCATCCTAATGCGAATGTGACCAGTTGTGTTTCTGGAGAGCCCTTGGCAAAGGAGAGATGAATGGCAAATTAGTTTCCCCTTGGGAATAGACTAATTCAGTCGACTCTCAGAAGAACTTTATATGAGAGCATAAGAGCTGCGTTGTTTCAGTAGTACATAGATGAAGATGTCTGTAAATGGTAGTCTACGTAGACAGACACTTCCTGCTTCAGAAAAAAATAAAAAACCCAAAAGGGTTTTCAGCCATGAGATGTCTCTAAAAAGCTATATAATTCCTTTTTATCACTCTGACTGTCTTTGTCAGTAAGCTTCTTAGACTGCTGAATGCTCTCTTACGGCTTTTTTTATTTATTTATTTATTTATAAAGCCAGAAGCCCCTGTTTTCCCTTTGAAAGGGTTGCATGCAGAAATGCACAATCTAATAAGAGCACAAGATGGATGATAATGTCTTTTTATTAACTTACTGAGTGGTTTGTTTTGGTAAATTGAAAGTCGTATTTTTCTCTCTAAACATCTAATTGGGCTTTTGGCGGATTTTACAATGAAATGAAAGCGGTTATTGTGCCGTCGAAAGCAGCGCTGTTCGTAAAATCCAGTGTAAAAACAAGCCATTGACAAAACTAATATAAAATGATATATAAAAGCTGTCACGTGAACCGAATGCTGATTTGTCTATGTGGTATTTGCTTTGAGAACTTTAGGGGGAAAAAAAATCCAATAGAAAAGATTGCATGTGACAGCTCTGTTATGTATGGTGTTTCTTTAGGCATCAGCTGGCAGAGATGTAAGTGTGTGAAGCGTTTCTGCATGAAGAGAAACTGGAAGAGAGGACGAGGAAGTGATCGACAGACAGAGCTCAGTCCAGCTGGACACAACAAGGTGAGTTTTACTCACCTTTAAGTTACTTTAAGTGCATGGGTCAAGTTGCAGGATTTTTCCAAATACAAAACCGGTTCTGAGCCACTAGTTACTGTGTGGGAATTAGGGGTGGCATCACTACTAATTTTCTATTCGACCAGTAAAAAAAAAAAGAAAAGAAGACTTGTCAACTAGTTGATTATTGCAGCAAAGAACGCATCAAACTGCACTTCAGTTATAGCCATACACAGGATACAAATGAAATTTCTAGCTTTAATGCTTTTTAAGTTATACTGTTAACAGCTAAATTAAATAATTTGGGAGGGTTTTCTGGCATGTTTAACTCTAGTCCCAGCAGTGTCCAAAAATGAGTCTGGATCGACTTCTTTTAACTGGCATGTGCTGCTAATCTGACTGCAAACTAGCTGAGCGGGATTGGACAGTGATGTGCAATCCAAGGCTCCGAAAGCGCTCTTTCACTCAGCGCTGGGCATTCCAAAGTGCCCCAGTGCAAAGATTTTTTTCAAGATTTATTTATCTTTGAAGTAGAACAACTACAATCTTGTATACACCTCTTCACTCCAAAAAAAGCATAGTTTTCAAGTGTAGTCTTGTGCACTTGAGTTTAGCTAAAGTACATTTAGCTGTTATCTTTTCTATCTGCCTCACTGTTTTTTCCATCGTCCCGACATCTCGACAGCGAAGACTTTTGAATATATTAGTCAACTACTCTGCATCCCCTATTGCAAATCAATATTCATTTATTTAAAGAATTTGTTAGCCATCTTGTGTATTTGCTGTTCACTTGAAATGTTTTCTTAACATTGCCGTCCAAGAGCGAGGCAAGTTTCCGCTATCATAGCATTTTTCAATACAGGCAAATAATCTGTTTAATAAATCAGCGGGGGAGTGTGCATTATACAATGCCACTGAAGCAGATGAAGATATGAGCGTGTTTATGATCGTCTTGGTTTTCACACAACACAAAAGCCGACTGGCGGCGGTACAATAGCGGAGACTCTGAGCAACATTGAAGTTGCACCTCTGCTTCACAACACAGCTTAATTGAGTCACACATGCAGAGGAGCAGCCCAGTCACATCATGATACCCAGAGGCCTGGATTAATTAAGGGCTGAAAGCCCATGAGTACTCAGTGTTCAGCAAGTGCAATGTGTGACTGCATTTTACCTCTGAGTGAGAGTTTACCTCTCAGTCCTGTATACAATAGCGTTCTATATGTCACACTTCTTTAAAAATCTGCAATGCTGTGAAACATAATTTATTTAGTTATTGTTATGGACTAAAATTTATAACGGTGTAGCACTCTATATGTGTTTTATGACTCCAAAGTAAAGGTATTAATCCCACTACTACTCTTGCTGGCTGCAGGAATAGACCTCCTGCTTCCTGCATTTCCAGCCATCCAGCTTTGCTCTCCTAAGTGAATAGGGAGAGGTAGGTCTCCGTGGGTAACGGCTGCCATGGAGGCACCTGGAGCGAAAGAGACTCAGAGAGAGAAAGCTGGGGTTTAGGGATGAGTGGGGAGATGTTACTGGGCCTTAAAACCCCTCCTCATCTCGCTGTCTTGCTGTGCATTGGTGGTCAGGCCCTGGTGGGGGCAGGAGGAAGCTCCCTCCTAGACGAGATGTCTGCCAAGAGCTAGTGGAAGGTAGGCCTGTCCCTGCGAATGGGCAGAAAATTGAGGTTAACAAGCATGGCGCATGCTAAGTGGCAATGGGAGTCCCCAAGCTCGTGGTTAGGGCCCCGGCCCAGCAGCCTCCACCTCCTCCTCCTCCTCCTCGCAGAGATGCTGGCAGCGTTGTCTGGCAGGAAGTGACCCGAACTCCCTGTATGCCTTCCTCTCAAATTAAGCCATCATCACACTGTGAGCTACCGATCCAACTGAATTACTGATCTTACTGATGGTACATGGTCATGTACTCTCTGGATCCATCAAATATGGTGTCTTGTCTTGTACTGTATGTTGTCCTGGACGATATTTTGTCTTCACCGATGGAATGGTGGTAAAACTGGATTTGATGTGAACATATTTCAAATGAGTCAACTGTGTTGTAGATTTGTAATAGAAAGAGACTTTTTTTGGTTTGGTTTTTCTTTTCGGACTTGGCCTCATTTGCCCAGAGAGAACGGTATATTTGGTGAAGTGTGAACACTTTCTAGCTGAGGAGTGGTCCAGAGAACGGATCCCCGATCCTCTTGAAAATGGTGGTCTGATGCTTGTTTCCACCGAACCGTGGTATGGTCCACATCAGGTGTGAAAGCTGTCTGCTCTTGGTGCTGCACTAACATGATCAGTTAAACTTGCCAGGGTACTTCCAGTTTCAAGTTTTGTGATGGCAAAGAATGAGTCGTTATGGTTAACGTAGGAGACAGCCTCGTTGATATATAAAACCAGACTTTCATAGGACTGGAGAACTGTAATTAGTTCACCTTTGTGGTACAGTGGTTGCACTGAGAGCATTGCATAAAATGTCTTGTGCCAGCCCGCATGGCTAAAAATCTTTTTATACCAGAACTGCTTCTAATTTACAAGTATTCCTGCATAATGCTGTCTGATGTCACTTGAGTGCTGGTACTAAAGACAAATAATAAAACCTAATATAATACCTAATATTTTGCAAATCTACATGCAAAAAAGTAACGGATGGAATTGCGTGATCAATCCATGGTCCTTCCCCAAACAAGCCCAGAATATGTCCGGGGTATGGACTCAAATATTTGGGCCAAATGTGAAAGCGTTCTTGGGCCAAGGGCCAGAGATTCTAAGCTGTTTGCACATTCTGCATGAAAAACCTTGCATGTTATGTACAAAACTGTCATAGAAGCCTAAACTTCTAAGAATCTAAGCACCACATATGCAGCAAAATGCATTTCCTCCACTTATGCATTAGAGGTAGAATTGCACCAAAGGGTGGAGAAATAGGAAGTGTGGCTAATTACATAGATTCTATTTGATGAACTAGCTGCAGCCAGTTCTGTGAGTAATTTTATACGCCTCCCAAAACCAGGTGTAAATTAGCACCATGTGTGTTGCTCGGAGCTTTATAGGCAGTGTTGCCAAGTGTGTTATTTTTTGCAGAATTGGGCTACACTTGAACTGCCACTGCATGTTATTTTAGTAATTCTCATATGTATTTTTTTTAATTTATGACAAAATGTGTGATAATATGAGATCATTTTGGGACCATGGTGAAAGAACCATTAAGGGAAACTATGTTGTTTCATACTGCTTGTCGGTTTTTGTCTTGCAACCTTGGCTATAGCTCATACTGTATATCAGGAACACACACCTCACATCTAACAAAGAAATTCAGCACATTAAACAGGACTTCTATGACATAACGTTTTCCAGATTTTAGAGGAGCCACAGCTGACCACATGAACCACAGTTTAATTGCACACTTTTGTATGAATTAGCTAGTTTATTCAATACCCAGACATCTTTTTTATTAAAACCAATTAGCAATCAAATGGCATATTAGACGTATTCATTTCCTCCACACTGTTTACTTGTTGTGGCATGAAAATCTTCACAGCTCCAGTGTTTTGCCTTGAGCTGGGGAGGCATGTCTTATAGAGATTCTGTGCATGTTTTCTGGGTGTCCCATCCACGTTGCATTCCCACCTCACTGTAAAGGTATGAGGTTTCCGGGATAGGCTTCATATCAACTGTAACCCTGACCCTGAAGGTGAATGAATGAACTTCATTTATTAACACATTATCTTCCTTAGTGAGCTTGCATTTCTTTCGTTTCAATCTTCTTGACAGCTGTACTGTATGGTTGATCATGTCTGCCACTTCATTTTGGCTTTGTGCAGTATTTGCTGGACACCCATGCAGGGTAGCCTGGAAATAGCAATTTTGACTGACTGACTGATCCCCAGTCTTGAAATGTGCAAGGGCGTTGACTGGTGTATACTTAAAACAAGGAGAAGCACCCCATCAATAAACTGGGAGAAGAGTAGCCAGGAGTTATTTGTTTGCCTCCTATATTCCCACAAATTCCAGTATAGTTGTTCCCACTTGCTGCCACAGGACTGGCTAGTAGTCCTTACTCATATGAGAAGTCAAATTGTGGAAAATTGAGACATATATGGGAATTATGGATGGCACTCTGAAATAGTAAACCGGAGGAACAACATCATGTATGTGGTATAGAAAGAGTAGCTGATATAACGAAGATCGTTGTAATTATTGTTAATATGGCAGGGAGTCAAGACCCTCAGGCAGTGTTGGAGGGTAAGGTTGGGGATTGTGAGGCCTGATAGTGTTATCAGACTTGAATACAGACGCCTCTGTGCTGCTAGTGTCAACGGCACTCTGAGCTTTCCCCGCTGATACCTACAATGTGGGTACTGAGGATTGAGCTGAATGCTCCACATCCTGCTTAAATCCCCTCCCCAGGTGTCCTAAGGCCTATGTATTTTTTCACCACCTTTCCTGCGGCAGTGCTTCCAGATGGCAAAGAGAGCTTATGTGCTGCAGTTTCAGTCAGGTGTACTTGTTATGCTCTTAAAGAGAAGGCTGAGTTGCAGAGTTTTCTTAAGACAGCGGCTCAGGAGAGGCCTTTCAAATCTAATCCTCTTCCCCTGATTCCAAGGGCTTGCAAATCTCCCTCGTTAACTTTGGACTGTGTTTGTCAGTGGGGCAATATTAAGTTGCTCTGATGAAAAGAGCTAAAGTTTAGACTGCCTTTGACTTTGGTGTTTTTAAAAGACATCAAGAAGATCTCTTTTCTTTTTTAGTTGATTGATTGAGTTTGTGTGTGTGTGTGTGTGTGTGTGTGTGTGTGTGTGTGTGTGTGTGTTTATTTTTTAAATGCTCAGAACTGTGGCTCACTGCCACACCTTGATGTTGTAACCTAAATTCCCCTTCTGGTAATAATTTATGGAACTTTTATTATCTAATTTCTTCTTCAGTTTTTTGACTTTGGCAGGTTTTCCAAGAAGACTGTTTACAATTTACATTGCATTTCATGGAATATAAAAGGTGTGTCAGCTAGGCTATGTTAAATTTCTTTACAGTATCCCAACAAAAATGCATCTTCAGCTTCTGGCTATTCCTGTATGATTGACTAACTGTAGATTCCCTGGGAGGACACGTACAATGTGTGTCGTGAAAATTCCCCTGCTGACATGCTTCATAAAAAAGGATGAAACAAAACAAAACAAAAAAAGACGGTCTCGGGTCCCCACGTTTGATTTTTCCCCCTCTTTTTAAACAGTGCCGGGCTGATTGTGTGAGACACATGAAAGAGCCGAGGCATGGCCAGGGAGCCTCTATTCAGGGCTACACTTCTAGAAAAGCTGGCCGTATCTAACCCCTGGCGACTGGCTGGCCCTATCACTCAAACGTCCCAGCAGTCTTTGTGGCTTTCCCAAGACCACAGTGAAATGATCTCTTTTGTTGCGCATCATTAGTTCCATCTGCTGTGTGAGCCTGGCTGTCTGTTGCGGGGGTAGGACGCCGTCATGGTGGCCAGGGGGCGAGGCGAGAGACCCACGGCCCTGACGCTCGTGTCCCGACCTCCTCCTTCTCATCTACCGCTCAGGACGCCTGCCTTTCTCTTTCTCTCTCAGCCTCTCCCTTCTTTTCATTTTCTTTAGTCTCTTTCTTTCAGGCTCGCTCTCTTGTCAATTCAATTCAAGTCAATTCAAAGATGCTTTATTGGCATGACCATATTAATATACAGTATTGCCAAAGCATTCGAATACATTTACACACACAAGCACACACACACGTTTGTCTTACTATTCTTGTGGGGACATTCCTTTGACATAATTATTAATGCAGCTAATTAATGCTTTGCCTACACCCAAATGTAGCACTAATCTTAACCTCACTAACCAAAAGGAAACATGTTGTTTTTTTAAAATTTATTTTTTTTTTTTTTTAAATAAAAGCTACAGTATTTGTAAAATAGCAGATTTCGTTGTGGGGGCCAGCCAAAAAGTCAGAAATACTTATCCTTATGGGACATTTGTGTATCACAATATCTGATGTATGAAAGATACATTTAAACCAGTGATGTAATACACTAATTTTGATGCAATACAATATAATACAATACGATACAATTATATGAATTATAATAAATATTTTTTTTTGCCCTGGCACTTTTACCACTGTGACCCATTTTCTTCGTAAGTTCTGAAATCACCCACATACCTACATTTTGGAAATACTGTAATGATTCACATGCCCCATAAATGGTGAATAAAACTGTCAAACTTGCAAGATGATTCATCATTTCAGAAGTGATAAATTGAATGAACTAGTAGCACAGGCCTTAATTATTTGCTCAGGAGGCCATCTGACAGCTGATCAGCTGTTCATGATTAGAGCAAGATGGGGAAAAATAGACCAGATGCATAGCTTTTGCTATTTTTTCAACCATTAATGGCAGTTCTGCCCCCCCCCCCCCAACAGTCATGTTCATTCTCATTGCAGTCACATGACCACGTATCTGAGCCATAAAAATGGCTTCGATCAATTTGAAAAGATCGGATTTCTGTGTTCACACTTCACCTGTGTAATGTGAATGTATCTGATTCACATTTGTTCAAACAATGAACACACTTTGCTTTAAAAACCCAGTAGGCAAAACTCAAGACAGCATATTTATAGACTCGTTTCTTATGTTTTTAGCATAATTTATAAGAAATAAAATAAATATGTTCTACTTAATATTTGACCAGTTAGCTTAGGCCATGCCTCCTTCAGTGGAACTGACTGGCACACAACACCTCCATCATTGGGATTAATAGGCACAGAGGCCACAACTCCTTTTGTAGGACTGAAGGCATAGAAACAACGTCTCCTCCATTGGGACTGATGAGCACACAGGTCAAGCCTCCATCATTGGGACTGACAGACACTGAGGCCACACCTCCTCCTTCACTGGGATTGACAGACACTCAGGCCACACCTTCTCCTTCACTGGGATTGACAGACACTCAGGCCACACCTTCTCCTTCACTGGGATTGACAGACACTGAGGCCACACCTCCTCCTTCACTGGGATTGATAGACACCGAGGTCACACCTCCTCCTTCACTGGGATTGACAGACACCGAGGCCACACCTCCTGCTTCACTGGGACTGACAGACACTGAGGCTGCATCCAAAATCACGTACTGTGAGAGTATGTAGTGCAATTTGATTCAGTACCAACAACTCAGCCGTTGATATAGTACGTACTGATCAGTATATGTGTGTAGTATGAATACCATCTGGACATACTACATCTGCCATGTTGGCATTGTCATGTGACCTGCAACTTCAAAAGAGCCGACGCGCTGCTTTCCGCCATTTTTTTATTCGAACAGCTCTTCCGCGCCAGACCCATTGCCTTTCGGGATAGCGCAGTATGCATTAGTTCCCTACTGCAGAATCTCGGCAGAGCAGAAGGTCATCCAGGTATTTCTCGCCTACTTCTTTATGAATACGGAGAATTCTGACATACTACTCCTTTGGAGTACTGCTTTTCTCCTACTGTATAGTAGGGTAGTTTGGATATTCTGACGCAGCCTCCTCCTTCACTGAGACTGATAAACATTAAGGCCACACCTCCTCCTTCACTGGAACTGACAGACACACAGGTCACGCCTTCATCACCTGGACTGAGAGACATCAAGCCCACGCCGCCTCCTTCACTGAGACTGATGGACACCCAGGCCGTGTCTCTAGATGCACTTCTATCTTTTTCCATTTCTCTCTCTGCATTGGTGAAATACATGTTTAGGTATTTACTCAGGCATTTGGCAGAAAGGCAGAGGGGCTTATGCCCATATTTCTGCTTGGATGGAGGCTAGTGTGGAGTTAACAGATATGTGCACACAGACGTGTGGTGTTTATTCACAATATTATGAATTGTCAATTTGTGATGTATTCATAAAGGTTAATTAAGTACCCCAGTAAAGCTCAGCTATATTGCAGTCCAACTCTCCTGAGTAAAATGTGTCCCATATTTAATATATAACCAAACATGTATGCAAATGTGAGGGGGGAAAACAATCATTCACACTGTATACATGTATACACACTATACCGTATATAGTATACCATATATATTTATGTAGCTTATACAATTATATAGCTGTACATGTATCCGGGGAGAATAAAAAGGAGTAACTGTAGAGTACAATATATTTAGAGGGAGGTAATAAGGTTAAGGGACAAAGTCATTCATCAGCTATGCAAGTAAAATGTAAAATTCAAAATCTGAACTTGTGAGATAGATAGATAGATAGATAGATAGATAGATAGATAGATAGATAGATAGATAGATAGATATTCATATTCATGTTAGCATTTATAATTCCATGTTCTATATAAATGAAGGCTCAAGGTTAGCTCGTCTTATAAACTTTGCTTATCCTTTATTTAGATGGTCACTAAAGTTCTGCTTGTACTGATTTTCCCTCTATCCAAGATGCACCAAACAGATGTAACATTTTCTCCCTGCAAGAAAATATTTAATTCATGATTTATATGAAAGATAAATCTTCAGAAAGTCTTAGAGCTGATGGGCATACACAATTTAACATCTGTCTTCCTCAGAATAATTAATAGCGCAGAGGAGCACTGGGGACCAAGACGTCAGGACTTTTCCTCCCCTTTCCTTTCTGTAATTATTGTCAAAAACAAAGCAAGCATGGATTTGCATCTAGCAGTTGTGTCACTGTGTTCTAGGCTTGGGAAATAAAGGAAGTAAAGGAGCTGATTAATCCTGGAACTATACAGAAGTTCTGATGTAAATAATATAAAGGCTGTAGACGTGTTTGATAAGATTTATGTTCATAGTCAGTTATTTTCACAGTGTCATGCGGTTTCTTATGCTGCCACGCCCTTCATATCATGAGGTGGCACCACATGTTTTAATGTGATTGGCTCAGTTTTGCTTAAGGTGTCACTCTCTCCCCATAGGACTTTACGATGTTGATGATAATGCATATCACAAGTGGTGTGTGTGTGTGTTTGTGTTTGTGTGTGTGTTTGTGTGTGTGTGTGTGTGTGTGTGTGTCCATGGATTTTCTCAGCCTAAGTTTGGCAGGCCGCAGAGGTCATCTAATACAACCTGAACTCACACGTAACATTTTGAAATAGTAAGCTAATCCTTTACTGTAGGATTACTGTAATGTCTGCTTGATGCGTAGCGCGCAGAGACAGAGGAACACCGCCGATTGACTGCAGGACTGGACACTATTGGATAAATGACTGTGTTGCTATCGCCCTGAGTGACATCCTGTTGCCCAAAATCCAAAGTGCTATATTTGTTGCAGCTATTATGAAATAAAAACCCTCTGAAAAAGGCCACTATTCGGTTTGAATTGATTCCCTGAAAACTCCTGCGGTGAATGGGCTTTCATTTTGATGGCATTACTATGGAGAGAATGTGTTGTGTCAGTTTCACCTCTCCATTACTTTGTCCATTAGGGTGAAACCGCCTGATTTTATTTCTCGCACTCTATTTTCTGTGATAAAATGGAAATTCAAACGCTTATTAAGTCTGAGTGACATCTATGTCTGGGAGCTGGAAGGAAAGTAAGTCAACTATATCTCGTTTCAGTTCATTTTTGCTCAATTTCCCTCTCGTGATCAAATATTTCACTTTCCAGTAGGGTCCTAATGGGAGTGTCAGTTTCGGGAGGCCCTATCTCACTGCTCTGCTGCCATTAGCGGCTCTCTTCGGCTGTTTCAAATTTCTACCTGTCAACAGTAAAAGCAAAGGGTCTCCAGTTTAACCTGTTTCTCTCCCGCTCTGTGTTAACTAATGTCATCGGTTCAACTGCCACTTTTAAACCACAGGAGAATATTGTACAGAGACTGAGATTAAACCTGCTTGTGTTGGGTGTTAACTTTTCTTTGCCTCTCAAGTTAAAAAAATAAATATATTAAAAAAATAAAAAGTTCAGTTGCACCCAATGGTATGTTGATTGACGAGCATTCATTTTGTAACGACTTTCTCTTTGGCCTTATTTACCCTTTATTTTAATCAAGCATTCCAGTCATCCACCCTCAGCACACCCAAGCTTGAACATTCTGGTTTCTGGTGGAATTGACTGCTTATTAGTAATTGGTGAATAATACAGGGAAGGCTCTGGCTTAAAATGATGTGGTATAACGAATGTGACAACATTTTTGAACATTGAACCACGCCTCAAAAATACAGTTCATCTTTTCATTGTGTAGCTTTTAAAGCTCGATTAGTTTAAAAATAAATGACCTTTGATGTCATTTCAATAAAACACTCTCAGTTGTGAAACCTGCAGAAACTGTGTCATACAGGGCAGACCCCCCCATTCCCTTCCTAAAATAAGCCCTCCATTTCCTTTTTGGTTCTCCCTGGGGACTCTTTGTTATTCTTTTGTCTTTATCTAACCTTGTCAGGAAGGTCTAGATTGTGTTTTGTTATATAGTCAATCCTTTTGCAGATCCTCTAACATGCATGTTTATTTAGACTCCCATCGTCAGGGTGACATGACACGTCTGATTTTAGTGATATTATGACTACTTCCAAAAGCATGTGTCTTTCTCTGCTGGTGAAAATAAATCAGAATGATGGCACATAGCACCTAAATGGCACCAAAGTGGCCTGGGAAAACCTTTCACATGGTCAAATGTGGACATTTTAAAGGACTATATAGGATGCTATGTTCTAGCATTTTAAATTCTGATTAAAAAGGTGATAATTGTATTTAAAGATTCCATTGAAATACCACTGAAAGACGCCAAGCCTATACGTTTATAACCTAATCTACTAATGGAAAAACACCAGGCAGATTTTAAAGAATTATGTATTTCCAGTAGGAAATGAGTTATCTCTTTGATTATCAGCATCATCCATATCAGTCTCTGTCTCATTACCTGAGGTAAAAGCATTTAAAAACAAGCCTCGTTGTCGTCTCTTCACCCCACTGATCTCTGTCCACACTAAAATTGCTGCTGAAATAATCGTAATTAATTCAGTTACTTCTATTTGCTAAATCTCTTGTCTTTTTATTAGGTCATTTACACATTTAAAACTTTGTACAGCGTTTGTCATCTGTACTGACAGCTTGTACCTGATTACAAAGTCATTTACAGTATGTCCATTTCATTTGGCACATAGCTAAGCAAAAACGTAATTAAACCCTGAGTCACTGCGTGAGAAAAGCATACTTAGCTGGCAGGTTTTTATTTTTAATGGCATGTTTATATACACAACTGGATCTCTGCAGACAAATGCCAAGGCAAGGTTAGAAATTAAACATTTAAAAATAAAAAACATTTTAATTTTACATTTTATAATAACATTTCCATGTTATTTTGGTAAAATATATTAATGTTTTCGTAAAGAAGACATATCAAAGTATATTACTGACAAAACTTTAGGTCACGACCCAACATTTAATCATTTTTGGTTTTCCAGAATTTTGCCGACTTCTGATGGGTTTCCCCAGACCGTCACACCGTTCCCAAATGCATTGCGCTGCACTTTCAAGTTGCATCACTTTATTTCCAGCAAACACAAAGTACCCTAAAGTGTTACAGAGCGTGAAATGTTAAATAACTGTTAGGAGCCACTTCACCTTATTACCCCACCATATGGAGAGCGTGTCAGTGCTATAGAGAGAGGGACAGACCAAGCTGATTTTGGAAACAGAGTGTGAACAGAAGATGTTTACTTGGGCTTGGCTTTCATTCAGAATCATAGCTTTGTGAAATGAAGTACATTTTTAATGTTTCATCCAAGGGAACATCTAAAACCTATGTTAACTATTTTCTTTATTCTTGTGTTCACATAATTTGGAGAATTTATATGGATGAAAAAAATAATCTGAGATTTATGTAGTGTGTCATCTTTGCATTAAAAATGTTTTTGTATTTGTGCAAAGAGCAGAAACTGCTGTTATTTTCTTTATTTTTCATTTGTATGATTTATTTACTCATAAATGGGCAAATATTTCTATGTACTCTGACATTCAGCTGAACCTACTTTTCCCTTAAAGCATATGATTTTCCCCCCACCTTTTTTGCACCATCATAGGAGGATAATTGTACTTGGGCCAAGAGCGTATTGGACCATTAAACCACTGCCTCTCCCAGTAAAGCTATTCTCCTTTGTGTAAATGCATTGGAATTACTTTCAGGGGGCGTTACAGAAAGAATATGTGAAAGGCTACTTATTCTCCTAATGATTCTTTGTCCTTTTAAAAGTCATCAGGCTCGTTTAGAAGTGGATATGTACAGGGGAAGAGGTGCCCCCTGAGACTGAGGTCATCTCCATCTCCTCGTCCAAGGCCAGGAAGCACGTTTGTGTGAATGGACGTCTGCCAGTTGAGGTTGCTCGGGCTGGTAATGTAGGTTACGTGTCTGTGGTACAGCCCACGAGCTTCTCTTAAGAGAGCGCTGAGGCCGTGTATTAGCATGGCATCTTGCGAGAGTTAAAGGCACAATCGACATTTTTTTCATGTCTTACTAATAGAAATAACCTGAGAAATAAAAGTTGTAGAACATGTAAAGCAATCACTGTTTAAGCAGTGGCTTTACCACAAACATATAATGTGGCTGAGAAAACCCATTTGGAAAACTGCAATTCGAACCGGAATGCTTGTCTGTGTTTACGTGGACCTCATGTCAGTCTTTTTATAGAAACATCCCATTGGCTTTTCACTCCACCTCCATCTCAATCTGTTTGGAAATGAAACCATGGCTGAATCTGCTGTGTGCCCAGAACAGCCAGATACTTTTACTGTGAGAAACATGCAATGCTTCCAAAAAATGTCAAGAGAAACAGTAAGACTAGAATAGACATTGGTAATTGGTCAATCCAAGATGGAGAAATGGGATCATGAATGGGATGAAGTTGTACGTGGAATTAACAAAGTTGCTCCTGGACATGTATGTAAACACAATCTGTCAAAAAACGGTTTGAATGGCCAGCTTTACATAATGAATCAAGTAAATACATTTTATCACTTAGAAAGCCAGGTAAGGTAATGCTTTGGATGAGCCACTATCATAGAAATGTATGTAATGCTAGCTAACTCACATGTAGGTAACAGAGCTTACTTACTAAGTGACATTCAGCTTAAAACCTCATGGGAGCTCATTACAATAAAAACAGGACAATGAAGGCAGTCTTGATCATTCTCACAGCAGTAAATCAGAACAGAATTCTGCATGCTTATAATGTTATAACTTTGCTATTAAAGTGGACAAAACCATTTATTTTACAGTCCCTCCAGAATTTTGCAATTTTACGACCGCATAAATGTAAAATGCAAAATCAAGCAAACTCCGTAATATTTGGAGGAGCTTGCAATTTTTCAAAATTACCACAAATTTGAGCCAAGATGCATCATGTGACATAATCACAACACGCATTCAGCCAAAACCCTCTTTGAGTCACATGTGTCGAACATGAGTACAGCTAAAAGTTCTCATTTACCGACGAAAATCACTGCGAAAGACTGTGCAAAACAATTTCGTGCAATTGCAGTTTTGCCAATTCAAGTAGTTTCCCGCAAAAAAAAGCACAAAAAACTCAAAAAACAAAAAAGCAAGTTGCATCGCACATTTTGAAAAAAACTGCAGCAAAATCAAGGATCTTTGGCTGCAACAATCACAAAAAAACTCTTGTATGGACTGATTTTACTGTGGCTGTGCTTTGTGTACATAGGCAGGAATGTGAGGTGGGTTTAAGGAGGAAAAAAACTCTGCTGTGTTGTCGTATTTCTCCTACTTAACCACTAGAGCTCCAGTCTTGACTAATCTTGACTGATGCACCTTTAACAAGTTATGATATTTGGTGTATAGTGTAAATGTATATAATGTATTTCACAAGGATGTCTGGAAAATATTTTTCCAGGGCGTATCCTGTGAAACTTTAATCCTACTACAGTATGTTGTTAATACCTACGTAGATTCTGTGGTTTCAAAAGTGTTGCAAAAAAGAGCATTGCCAAAGAAAAGGAGCATTGTGATGAAAATATCAGCTCATGCACAGTTCAGGTACACACCTTAATTCTTAAAAACAAATTACCCCATGGAAGTCATCTCACCAGGGTTCATATGTATGAGGTGAACAATCTCACTGTTTGCAGGATGAGTCCTGAATCCCAGGAATCACAGCACTGTTGTCAAAGAATGGGAAACAATGCCAAGTTGTACTTCCCTGTAGCAAGAGAGCTGGGGTCTTAAACAGGAACAGAAGCAAGTTCTCCTATCTGACTTGAGAAACCATGCAGCTTCCGATCCCTCAGCTTTTCCTCACCGTGCCAAAAATGAAGCAGTAGACTTTTTTTTTCCTTTAGAGTATGTATTTTGTCGAGTTTTCACGCGTTCGTGACTTCAGGCATGGGCAGGCCACAGCACTGCTCTAAAAAAGTACTGCTGAATCACTCCAATTTGCTGTAATCATTCTGGGCTTTTCATCAACAGATATCTCTCGTGCAAAAAAATGGCAAGACTGAGACTCTGAAATCTGGGCTGTTTTACCCTGAGGAAATTCTCTGCTCTGTTTTTTCAGTCTGATTTATGGGCATTTGATGAAAAATTATCAAAATGACTCTAATTTATGATCCATCGACTAATTCTTGACTTGTTCAGATTGTATTAAATGCTTAATTGAAAACCTAAGGCATGTGGGCAGTGTTGAATTGTTACTCATGTAAATAAAAGCAATGTGGAAAAAAACATTCAATCAAATTAAATCAAATAACATTTGATAGTGAGGTACATCCCAAGAGCTGCTAAAGAGACATGTGGACTTTATTGGATTTTGCTGCCATTTTAGCAGCTCTGTGACAGGCATTGTCCCTTGGGGCAGGTCGGTTGGTCAAATACATCTCCCAAGGTCAGTTTACGAGCCATCCATGCCTGTGTGTTAAAAAAAAAGATGGAAAAGAGAGATAGGTCAGGATAAAGGGATAGTTCAAGTAAACAGAATTTGCATGAGTTATATGAGATATATATATATATATGTCTGATTTCTTTACCTACAAGTCGATTTTCAGTTTGGGTGGCATCAGATGCAGCGTCGAAAACCGTGCTGAATAGGTCTGTTTGAGTTTAAAATTCAAGAGGAAAGGAATCCATCTGGAGGATGAATAATTTAGATGGCTCAAGTTGGTTCCTGTTGCTGTTGTTTGTGCCGTGCTCCCCCTCCTCCCAGCAGCCCCCTGAACAGATGTGGCTCCCGAGGCTTGTTCTTCACACTCTGAGGTTAGATATGGCACCGTACATGAGGGACCGCAGTGTGGTGGATAGACTGACTCAAAACAAGTGATCACACCTTCAGTGCAGGTTCACATGCTCTGAATCTTCTGTATTCAATGCAATAAGCATATATGATGTGGGTTTGCTAAGTAGGTTTGCTTCTGGCCTTGGCACGCAACAGTTTTAATATTCTTCAGCTTCAGCCTTGGCTAAAATGGCAGAAACCATTGTTATTGATAATTTCAAGTCTTGGATTTGGAGCAAAACGTCCGTGTGTGCGATAGAAAGTCATAATATATATATACTTTTGGGAGTTACTGCTGATATAGAAATTATGAGAATTGAACAAATAGTTGTATATACATATAAAATAAAATATATACATATAAATAAAAGAATTCAGGGAGTAACTGCAGAGAAACATAGAAACAGTTTCTGACCCTTTGTCTGTGTTTGTGTACAACACTCAGATTGTGCCATATATGTATGTGTACACTCACTAGCCACTTAAATAGGAGAACTTTAACTGAAACACTCAACTGTATCTGCATGATTTTATGCATTGTACTGCTGCCACATGATTAGCCAATTTGGACAATTTCATGAATGAGCAGGGGTACAGATGTTCCAGAGGTTGAGATGTTCTTGAAATTGAAATGTAATTTTAGTTGATGCTTATGTCACTCTAGCACAGGGGTTTAAAGCTGAGCTGTTAATCATCTAAGCCCAGACTGTTCTCGTCAAAAAACATTTAAAAACATACTTCTAAATAGACTGTTTCCATGCATTTTTTTTCTTGCACATGAGAGCTAATTGCTTAAAAATGTGAAAATCTGACAAAAAGTTGGATTTATCATAAAACTGGTCTCGGGTGTTATCACTGTTTACAGGACTACCAGACTGATAAAATATAAAATTTAAAAATATAAAATATAAAATTTTTGGCTGTCTAACATGAGACTAGGCTAGTTTGGTGTAGCTAGCCAAATGGAGGCACAGCTAAGCTATCATTGTATGAGTTTAACTGCTACAGTGCCATGCAAGCATTTTAGCTGTCCTTATGCTTTGCTCATATCATGTTCACGTAACTTGGAACTCTTATAGACATTTACCCATCTTGTTTTCCTGCCTCAGCATGAGAGGATGTTAGTGTTTCAGTTTTAACCCCTTTACTGCTAAAAACAAAACATCAAAGTATATCCATTTCTCCCTCACACTAACTGACTGTGTGAGCTAGCGTTTGGCAGATTTGAGAGCTGTCAGCCAATAATACACGAGTATTTCCACGATTTTTCCTGTAAACCCTGTCTGATTGGTCTTGCCTCCATTCACTGAAGGAACAAAATTACAACACTGCCGTCTTCTTTTACTGACGTTCAGTTATGTAGTGACAAACCGCTCCAAGTGGAGAATTATTCGGGGCTAAAGAAACAAATCTTCAGGGCTACAGCCCCGAATGCCCAGGCCAGGTTACACCCCTGCGGCAGCACATAGTTTTGTATATTGCAGAGCATGGCAACTGCTATTATACATTAGTATAGGACCTTAATACTTGTGCCAAGTGGTTACTATGAACTGCATGGCTACACTGTATTGAATGATTACAGGCTAATTTCTGAAGTGATTTTAAAAGCATCATTATTAGAGTAAATATGGTTAAAAAATAAATAAATAGATAGATAGATAGATAGATAGATAGATAGATAGATAGATAGATAGATAGATAAATAAATAAATAAAGAGAAAACGAATGGCGAAGAATGCCACTGAATGTTGCTAGACCTACTTCAACTGAGTTAGCAATTATACTAATACCTAGCAGTATTAGCAAAGCTAAAAACTATGACATAGCTGGCTAGTTCTCCATAAGAAATACACTTCTGCAACTTTCTCAAGTCAGTGAATGGACCACATTAAAAATTTCTTATGTTTCTATACAAAAGGGATCACGTGGCATTGTGGTGAATAAAGACTAATGCTATTGATAACACTTAACATCACGCTGCCATATTACCACAGATGTAGCACTTTACTAAACTTTTTTTTTTCTTGGAGAACTTTTCATATGTCTGCACAAGAGTCTGGGAAAATGTAGAATTTCAGAAAACGTTGGATATTATCACAATCACAGTAAGACACCTACAGCCCCAAAGTTCTAAATGTGTTGTCTTAGGTATCCCCTTATTCTCTGCACTAATGTAGCCTTCCTAATGCACATCACGTTTCTTTGTTTTTATTATACAGTTAAAAAACTTTTAAAATTAGCACAGAAAGACAAGATATGTAGCACAATATCTTGCACATTACTGCACAAATAACTTACACAAGTCCATAGGTTCTGTGTAGGATTATGTTAAATATCACCATAACAACTTTTTAATGTTGTTTTAGTTGTTCTTTATTTTAAATCTACCGCAGCGACCATGAGATTGTGCAAACTAAGGTTTTCATTGTACATGGAAGCTTGTGAATATGAATTCAGTATGAATTCACGAATCCTGACCTCACAAATTATATACAGGTACCTAAAAAAATGTCCTTCCCCTATCAAAAGAAAATACGATCACATAACACAATACTTCTGTCTAACACAATGCACAAAAAGGCAGAACTTTCAATGACATTAACTGATGTAAATCAATATTCAGTGTGTATTTTCATGGTCGTTCTTGTTAGTTGTTGTTGTTTTGGTTTTTTTCATTTGGATCAGTTTTTTGCTCTCCATGACCCCATGAATTTGTTTATGTCTCTAACAAAACTGTTGTGTTTATGCATACAAGTTTCCACAGTTTCCACTCTGTGGAACTAACAGAGCCAAGCTGTTACAGCATCTATGGGTAATACAAATTGTGTGCATTATTTTCATTTTAAACTTAAATATTAATAGAAAAAAGTGACCATTAGTTTGGCAAACTGGTCTAATGTGTCACAAAAAGAATAAATAATCTTTTCTCATTAAATCTTCTTATTTGTTTTTTCTGATCCTAGTGCTTATTCTTTCTCTCCTCCTGCAGTGTGTTTATGCGAGGTCTGAGGCGGCTTGTCTCTCTTTAAGAGGAGCAGAGAAAATTGTGTGTGTGTTTGGGGGGGGGGGGGGGTATGGTGGTTACATGGAGGGTGTTTGGGGGGAGGGGGGGGGTGATGTGACAGGCCTTTGGAATCCCAACCTCTCTCTCTCCTGGCGCCCGCACTAATCAACCCCTGTAATTTATGCAGAAAATATGATTTATATTTAATTTCACTACACTTGCATTGTTAATTTGAGATGTAATTAACGCGTCGCCACGGCAACTAATTTCTCAATGCCGTAAATTATCGCCGCCTTTTCATCAAAATTCAGTTACTTTGGCTCCTGTGTGCAATGTACTGATGCAATTAGGTTACCAGGGCAACCTGAAAGTGTTCATTTTCTTTTGTGTAATTGCAGTGAGGCAGAAGTTTTTATAACAGGGATTCATGTTCACTTTTTTTTTTTTTTTGTTCCACGAAGAAAGCTTGCACATTTTATCACCTCTGTAAAGAGGCCCTGCTAACACTGTGGTACAACAAATATGCCCCCCCAGTTTGTCTCTTCACACACACACACACACACACGCAATAATCTGTTCCTTTGACTTTACATAAGTATCAGATTGCAATTGTTTATCTCTATCCATCCAGTTGACTTTCTACTTGGTGTATCAGAATATTGCGCACTTTAACCTGGTGTTTATGTGTCACCTCAAGCCTTCATTCTTTTGTTCCTCATCAGCCGTTTGCATCTTAATAAAGAGGATCTAATTTGCTTGCGACACATTTGGAGCCTGGGTTTGCCATCAGCTTCTCTGTTGGTAGGCGCAGAGAGCGAATAAGTTCTCCAATGCCCAGTCGTCTCATCGTCCTCCCTCCTCCAACCCTCCCGAAACTGGCTTGCAGTGGAAATAACAGGTCATTGGCTCCTAAGCTCTGGTTAACTGAAAAGGTAATTAAATTTGTAAGCAGGCTTTTTGAATCTTCCGAGCCTGGCCAATAATACGAGTGGGGATTACAGCCATCCTGAGGCAGTACTTGTAGTCTGACTCCTCAGCAGTGAAGGCTCGGGCCTTCTGACCAGGCCAGATCTGCAGCTCCAAACCATAATTAGCTTCAGTTTATCCCTAATAGTCCTGGGACACTGTTCAGCACTGATGGAGGGATATTTCTCATGCAAAAAAAAAACCCTTAAATGTGGCCAAACACTTCACTTTGAATCACTTAAAATGAGAACATTGTGGCGTTTAACTAGCAAGCGCCAACATTTTCTTACCAAACAACATATTTAAATGCCACATTATAAATGAAAAGACTTTCCCCCAAAATGGTTGTCTGTGCATTTGTAACTGCCTTTCATCATTTTTAAGGATTTTTTGCTCTCGCCGGAATGTCCCGGCGCGTCTTACGCAGCTGTCAGCAGTAACCTCGACATATCCTTAGTACTTTGATATCTCCATTCTGTTTGATTCTCTGTGATTTTACCAGGGGATTGACTCGCTCTATCTATTTCTGTAAGAGGGGGGATTTCAGGGGGAGAAGGTGTCTTATCCTGCTCTGTTGTCCCTGCTGACAGAAAACAACAGATTACAATCATTTACAGAGACAGCGTAAAGCATGAGTGGGAGGAGAGCCGGAGGCCTCTCTGGACGGGCTCCTCGGGGACACGCTGAAAGAAAACGCACCCTGTTTAAAAGCACAGCCCTCAGCACACCGGTGACACGTTCGATTTCCACTACGACTACTTTCATGATATTCTGTTTTACGAAGACGTCGAGCTCCGAGTGACTACCAACCTCTTCAGATGAAGTGGCTGTAGCATAATTACTGCTGCTGCTTTCCAGCCTTTGATCAAATCTTGTTGTTTTTTGTGTCTGACATTCTCTCCATGTGTGTCAAACGCGAGGAGCTTCTCCCTGTTTATCCATAATGCATCGTGCTCGTGAGGTGGGGGACGGTAGCCTCTTGGGCAAGTCTTGATCATATTGTTGATGTTGTACAATGCAGTTATACATTTATAACACCACATCGGTCTAAGCAGCGACGGAGTTATTTCCGTCTTAGGGAAGGAAAAGTTGCATGCTTGATTTTATACCGATTGAATTCTCAAGTCTCAGCAGGTGTCGATGATTATTTTTCTAGATAATAAAGGCTTTTTTCTCTTTGTACAAGAAGAAGTGGCTTGGATTTTTCCTTTCTTTGCATTTTTCACGATTGACACCCAACCAAAGAGCACTTTCTGGGATTACTACACGAGGTTCATTCAGCAAGCAGCGTTCCAAGACGTCTCTTTCTAAATTATTTTTCTACGTTAACCTTTCCATAATAACACCTAATTCACATGGACTTGTATGGCAAACACTCGACAAAATCTAAGACTAATAATAAACAAAGAAACAAAAAAAGTGTTCTTATTTAACAAAGAAAAATGTATAATCATTGATATGGTGAAGTTTTCTGTAAGGAGACGTTTATGTAACATTTATGGAATGAGTCTCCAGTGTCAGCTCTTTGTAAGAGTGAGTTTTCCACCATGGGAAAGTCTTTGAGACTTAAAGAGACAAAAATAAGAGAGGCTGGTGAAGGAACAACTGTTTATAGCTGCTATAACAAAATTGATGCCAGGAACTAATTTGCTTTGTGAACGTTCCACAGTATTAAATTTATCCATCCATTTTCCGTCCCGCTTATCCTGCACAGGGTTGCGGGGAGCCTGGAGCCTATGACACACAAGGGGCACAATATGGGGGACACCCTGGACAGGGTGCCAACCCATTGTAGGCCACAATTACACACACAACAGACAATTTAGAGAATTGCGTTGCGAACAGCCTACAATGTGTGTCTTTGGACTAGGGGAGGAAACCAGAGGAGACCCAGGAAAGGAATCGAACCCCCAACCCTGGAGGTGTGAGGCAAATGTGCTAACCACTAAGCCACCATGCCTCCTATATATATATATATATATATATGAGGTAGCACTGACAAATTGCTGTGGTATACAAGGAATAAAACACTTCAGGATGTTACACACTATTGTTACTTATTTTCCTATAACAACATGCCCTGTCATATTTTATTCCTTACTTATTCAACACAGATACTTTTTCCAGTTTTTAGAAAGTTTAAGCTTCTATATAAAGCTGTGATTAAGGACCAATTACCTGCAGTTCACAAAGGATTTTGAGCATTTTCATATTCATTTTAAAGCTCAGGTTCAGTGGATTTATACAGTTCGTTATTTCTTAACCTTGACATGATCACAGAAACAGTTTCCATAATCTCTCTTTTTTACTGTTTAGTAGGACACAGTGAACGATGTAAATATGATAAACCTTTAATTTTATCTTCTCTTCGAATAAAAACAAAACAAAAAAAAACCCAATAAAAACACATCTACAAAAAGTTTATTAAGCATGTTTGCTTATTGAAGTCTAAAGCAGTATTTGCTTTTGTCACATTTATTCCCCTTTTACCAGTGCAAGGGTCCCTGGAAGACGAGTTACCAAGGAACACAAAATTTTAATTAGTGTATTTTAATCATTCAGGCTTTTCGAGCTAATCCACAGACCCCTGAGAATTCCCAAGATGCAGCACTGCACTGCTTTACCATTTATTGTTGAGTCTATTATAATTACTGTTAGCAGGTGGGGGCTGGGAGACGTTTATTATGTTTTTCCATCTTTATTATAATTACTGGGAAAAAAAATGAAAGGATGCTGTTTCATTAAGTTTAGAGATGATGCCATGTTACCCTCCTGTCCTCTATCTCATTGCGGTTTTGTGCTTTAAAGCAATTACATTCGCTTTCATTCTCTGGTATTTATACATTTAGAGATCCATATAAAAAAAGATAAATAGCAAAGGATAGAGAAAAAGGGAAAGGCATGAGGGGGAAAAAAGAGATGGTCTTAATGAAGGGCTTTTCCGGGGCTGCCTTTCAAAATCCATCTAAAGCTCTGAAATCTGTGTGTGTCTGTGTGTAAAATCCAAATGTTTCAGATAGAATAATTGGAGCCGGATCAGAACCCACGAACAGACAGGAGGATGTGTTTTCTTCATTTACTCACTCAAAAAGAAAATGAAGATAAGACGTTGGGAGTAAGTCCTTAAGCCTCGAGCTTTGGGTGCTCTACAGGGATTTTTTTTTTTTTTTCTCGAATCTTCTAAAATCGTCTGTTTTTAATGTCAGTGTTTGGATTCATTTGCAGCTTTATCTGCAGCTTGTTCACAGACTGCCTTCTATGAACTGAGACTTAGAAGTGAATTTTGGAGGCTTTTTTCTTTTTCTTCGGAGGGTGTTTTAATAAATGCTTGCTGGATGTGTTTCATGGAGAAATAAATAAACAGCTCTAATCTGATGTCTGTATGTACAGTTTTATAATTTCTATCTCCATATTCCATACAGCAGTGTAACATAATGTCACATTTCATACAGTCTGTCATGATATCTATTTAGTACAGAGTTGGGCCATTGTCTTTCTCTAAGTTTACTCCTGTCTCATTTTCAGAATTCCAGCATGTATGGTGTGTATTTAGTGCCGAATCATGTGGCTATTTCTGTGCCCCTCTGTAAGTCTGCAGTGTTGCTGACAGCCCTGTTTTTTCATGTTTTCATGGAAAATTCCACATGTCCTTATTAGCTGAGAAAGCAGAAATATATTTCACAGCAGATCCCAGGAAAAAATTAATTAATGGAGCACTGCGGTGAGCGAAAGGCCAGCGCAAGGCAATTATAGTGTCTTTGTGAAGTGTCAGGATTTTGGAATTATAGAATCAGGCTGGACTGCCAGCGGTAATTATGGTCGAAGGAGGAAATCTCCTCACACCTTTGCTCATATTCAACAATTTTCAACTCAATTTCTAGAGCTCGGCTCTCTCTGTCCCCCTGTGGCCTACACTGATTTTGTAGGACTTAAGCACGTCTCCTGATTCGGGTCTTTAAATCATTTTTGTCTAAACTTTACAAGTATAATACCATGACTACTGCAGTCCTTGAGGAAGATAATAACTTTAAAAAGCCTCTAGAACAGACTGTGTGCTGACAGCTTTATTATATACAGCCAGTATTCATTAATGTGATATAAGCAGAGGATAAGAAATTTATCCAATAGAGGGGACTAAACCACAACAGAGTTCTGAGCATCTTTTCTACTGAAAAATCTCCCATGATGCCTGGTACTGTAATCCACAGATGGCTTAAGCTAGGCCTTTGTTGGGTTGGGTTGTCTGCCTTACACCATGTGTTGTGATGTGGATTTACCTCTTGTTTTTACAGATTAGCACCAAAGCGATGGTTTTGGGGACTTCAGCCAGTGCTTGGTCTTTGTAGACACTTTAAGGGTTAGCTTCGACATTTGTTATGTCTGAGGTGAGCATGTATTACGGATAAGCAGCTATTTGGACTGCACATTGCCATTTTGGTATCATGCTAAATTAAATTGAGACGTGACACTAGTCTTAGTTATTCTTAGCAGTATTGTGGCACTGAGCTTAATTGAGGTTTATCACGGGTAAGATTTTATGGTAATGTCTTCACTGTTTGTTGTTTCCTTTCAAACCTGAGATTAGATTGTTGGCAATCAGGACCAACAATCTTGAACAAATCTTCCTCTCTTGATGTGGAATATGGAATGTGGAGGAGTACAAGACTGCAGATCACATACAGAATGGAGCAATTTGTGATGTTAATGTTTTTCAGCGACTCTTCGGGGAAGTGAAGACAAACACGCAATTAGTGTGTTTGCCGGCTCGAGGGTGGATCAGAAACTACGAGCGGCGTGTCACAGACAGGAACTGAAATCTCAGGTGAGATGCTGGCGAGTCACCTGACAGCCTTTCCACTTCAAACGTCTTCATTCCCAGTGTGGAATACATGCTCTGGATATCCCTTGAGCCGAACGCGTCGAAGGCTGTTTTCTTAACCCTTAACAAAGTGATGGGTATCGCTTAGAAACCTATGGAGTTCCTTACAATGATGACCTGGTGGGTAATTTACTCTGGTATACTAATAACTCAATTTCACAAGTTAATGTAAAAAAAAAAAAAAACTATCCAGACTCTGACTGACACTGACTGACTGCAGTTCGGCAGTTCATGACGCCTCTTTTTATGTTTTACCTTCTGTCAAACTACCGACACCAACAAACTTTGTGACTTCCTTTGCGATTTCCGTTCGCTATACAAAGTGTGATAACACCCTCTTGCCATTCTGTGAAGTCTGATCCATTTTACTCAACACTATCAGTATTACTCAACTCAGACTAATTGTAACTACAACTCTAAAGGTCCAGCCACATAAAATTCCTTCCAGATAAGTAACTTACATTACTAAATGGTGACAGCCGTTACCTTTTAATGCTTAACCATTAATGATTAGTTCATAGCTATAAATAAGGCAATTCAATTGAATGTTTTGTTTCACATTAGCACCTATAACCAAGAACAGATCAGACACAATTATGGCATTTAAACATATTTAATAAAGAGAGATCAATTGGTTGAGACTGACCAGTGATCTCAGTGGGAACAAATATCTTATTACCATCCCCAAAGTTTTAAATTCAAGTGTAGAAAGTAGTGAGCGAGCGGTGAAAGGAAGAAAGGAAGCACGTGTCTTAGTGCTCGCAGAACTGAAGTGCACTCGGGAGTCGCCGCTCCACACTTTTGAATACCTTTGTGTATGCACAATTCTTGGCACCTTGTTTTCCATTTTAACGACCATATTCTCTGATAGTGCTCTGTGTGCTCTCCGGGCATCTGCCCTCACACTGTTGCGACCAAAAATGCTTGATTTTGCTGCGGCCTTTTTCAAAATTTGCGATGTAACTTCGTTTTTTTGTGCTTTTTTTGTGGAAAACTACTTGAATTGGTGAAATTGCATTTGCATGAAATTGTTTTGCACGGTCTTTCGCAGTGATGTTTGTTGGTAAATGAGACCCTTTAGCTGCACTCATGTTCGACGCACGTGAATGGAAGAGGGCTTTGGCTGACTGCACGTTGTGATGACATCACATGGCCCATTGTGATGATGTCACATGATGCATCTTGGCCCAGATCTGTGGAAAATCTGGGGTTAATTCTGAAAAACTGCAAGCTCCTGCGAGTATTGCGGCGTTTCCTTGATTTTACATCAATTTCTGCGATCGCAAAATCGCAAAATCCTGGAGGGACTGTAATGTCTCTAGCCTTATAGCTAGTCTGCTCTGATGAGCTGCCTTCATCTAAGTAATTTACTTAATTGCATGTGATTGGATAAGCTGCATATGTTTATATGTTTCACTTGGTACGTTTGTAAGGTCTGCTACAATATTATTTAAAAATACTTGATCCTGTCTGCTGAAATATTCTATGAAATCATTTTGTTCAACAATCTGGTTTTATGCTACATTTGTCCAAGTTCGCAACAGTAAGGCACTGCTATTGATGAATGCAAGTAATTTTTTTGTCCTTGTAGCTTATGTTCTTGTTGTACCATTAAATTAATTCAAACATGGAGGAACTGGAAGGCCTTAAAAAGGCTGAGGTCAGAAAAGGAGCAAAAGATGATGAGCTGTGTAATGCTTCTGGCGAAGCGAACGCATGTTTCAAATGAACAGAAAAAGAAATTGGGCTTAACTGAAACCATATGGTATCGCGCTACAGAAGAGGTCTGCTTAAGAGGATCATGGCTGAGTAATAAAAGGAGACAGTAAAAGGGCACGTGTGGTGCTTTGGGTGCATGATCGGCATTTTTTCTCATTCAGAACAGGTCCTTTAAAGGACCAGTAGTGCAAGAGTGAAGCCTATTAATGAGACCGCTCAATGCAATGGACACACGCACACACACACACACACACACACACACACATACACACACACACATGCTTAGATGCACCATCATGAGAGTCTTAAGCCAGTGCTCTCAGAATGCTATATTTCCTATTAGTACTTTGTGTCTATAATTATTACTATTAAACCAGGCACCCTTGTTGTACCCTATGTAATTTTGTAATTATAATTAGGATTTCTTGATCTTGTCTCGTCCCTTGTTCTTCTCGATATGACTGTGGAATTGAAATGTGTGCCTAAGTTTAATCATAACAACCCTCTGGATAAAGAGGCATACTGCACCAATTACTCTCTTTTCTCTCGACTGATACACTTTCTGAGGCTCCGTCATGACATTGTCAGGTTCTTTTCTTTTTCTTTTTTTCTTTTTTTTTAATGGAGTGTGGAATTTAAGAGATGTTTCTCTTTATTTTCACACCGTTCAGCATAATGAAATGAAATGAAAAGGTATTCTTTGAGTGCCGAGCTGTGAAACTCAGGCAGCAGATGACTTTGTTTTATTGTTTAACGCTTAGGATTAATTCCCTCAACGTGCGCTGCTCACTTAGCCCCTTTTTATCATTTTTATTATGGCTGTTTGTTGTCATTTAAACACGACAGGCAGATTTTCAACTTATTGTCCAGTTTCTAAATGTCGAGTTAATATATAGCCACAAAACACTGAATTCATTTGAGAAATGGCACACACAATAAAAGACCACTTATTTATCCTTAGTTAAACAGGAACCCTTTCATTTTCTGGAGTTAATAAGTAGGCCCTGGATGTCCATGAAAAGAGCCAGTTCTGTATGACAGTTCTGTATTAGCACTCGCAGTGTGTTTGTTCATTTGCTGTAGCTTTTCAGTGACATATTGTTGGTTACAGACTGACTGCTTCGGCTTAAATTGGCTGCAGTGGTGACACTGATTATCCAGACCTCAGCGAGATCTGCTGGTTAAGTAACCGTGTCTGCACCTACAGCAGAGAGAAAGCAGAAAATGCTCTTCTGCTTTGTGTTAAAGGAATACTCCAATGTTTTTTCAGCAGTGTGTGTGGGATTATCACAACAAATTTCTCTGTAGTGAGAAAAACTAAAACACAGAATTCACTTACAGTGGCAGATGATTAAAACGTTTTGTGGGCCCTCAAATATCAGCCAATCACGTTGCAGCGGTGCAATGCATAAAATCATTTCCAGCATGATAAAGCACCATGTCACAAAGCAAAAGTCATCTCAAACTGGTTTCCGGAACATGACAATGAATTCAGTGTTCTTCAATGGCCTTCCCAGTCACCGGATCTGAATCCAGTAGATCACCTTTGGGATGTTGTAGAACGGGAGATTCGCAGCATGAAAGTGCACCTGAAAAGTCTGCAGGGATTGCGTGATGCAATCATGTCAACATGGACCAGAATCTCGAAGGAATGTTTCCAACATCGTGTGGATTTCCTGCCACGAATGTTTTGAAAGCGAAGGGAGGACCTACGCAACATAAGTATATTGTAGTGTACCTAATAAAGAGCTTGGTGAGTGTACATCATTTCAGAAATGGGACTACTTTTTCAGAGGGAAGGATTAGTCATAGACACTGACATTTTGCTTTTTATAGTATCACTCCAGTGTTTGAAAGTTGGGTGAAACTATATAAGAGCAGCTTCAGTAAGTCTGCTCATGTTCACATCTCTGTTTTTAAATGGAAACAGTTGTGGTGAATTTGAATTCACATTACACGCACCGTCCACTTTATCACAGACAACTACACACCTGCTTGTTCATGCAAATATCCAGTAGCAGCAACGCAATGCACAAATACATCTAGATACAGGTCAAGAGCTTCGGTTAATGTTTGAGCTGACAGGACGTCTACAGTGACTCAATTAACCACTCTTTACAAGCGTGGTGAGCAGAAAAGCATGAAAGCGTGGTGAGCAGAAAAGCATCTCAGAATGCTCACAATGCATATGTCAAGCTTTGGATGTGCTACAACGGCAGAAGACCACACCAGGTTCCTCTCCTTGTAGCCAAGAACAGGGAATTGAGCCTACAGTGGGCACAGGCTCACCGAAACTGGACAACTAAAGATTGAATAAACCTCACCTGTTTTTTTTTCTCCAATCTTCAAATGTTTGGAAGAAGATCAAGCAATGTTTTCCCATTCCCCAACTGCGCAGTTTCGGTGAGCCTGTGGCCAAAATTTGATGTGCATTCTGAGATGCTTTTCTGCTCACCCCAGTTGCAAAGGGTGGTTATTTGAGTTATTGTAGCCTAAAAAAGTCTGAACCTGCAGAACTGCTGCTCACTGGATGTTTTTGGTCTTCGCACTATTTTCTGGAGACTGGAGTTATACGTGAAAATCCCAGAAGATCAGCAGTTTCTGAAATACTCAAACGAGCCTGAACCGACACTCATGCCATGATCAAAGTCATTGAGATCACATTTTCCCCCCATTCTGATGCTAGATGTGAACATTAATGAGTGTATTTATATACAATATACCTGAGTCCTCTATCCTTTACATTATCTTTATTTGAAAAAGACATTTTCCACTCAGGGTTGTCACATTGGTTTCACTGGTTTTGTGACATTTTTTTTTTCTTAATGGAATAAGCTTTATAAAATATTCCATATGTGCTAGATTCGCTCTCTCTTTTCTTTTCACCATGCTGCAACTCATATGCAGAAGGAGTACAGGAGTGCAGTACAGGCAAGCCTGGGTTTTTTTTTTTTCCTTTATGTATGCAGTGATATGATTACACAGGCCTAAGTGTCACCTCCTTTTTAGCATGAATTTCCTCTATATTAAATGTTAGCTGCTATAGGACCCAGGGGGGCCTCAACACTCTCTTTTCCAATGATGTTGTCAGCCATGTGGGTGCCCCCCTCCGAGAGAGGAGGAGTAACCAGGCTTTTCATCTCTAGAGGAGGAGAGCCAGGTTCAGGCTGACTGCATCACTTCTACCGGCCCATGTGGGCTCACGCTTCTCAAACCTCCCCCGGCACGCAGCAGAAGTCTTGGAAAAGATTTTGCACTGTAGCATTTATTTTCTGTGTTTATGTGTGTGTGTGTTTGTGTGTGTGTGTGTGTTTTTAACATGTGCTTTAAATTACAGGCCTGGTTTGTACGATCTACACCACATTAAGTCATTTGTATCCTTTGTAGATAAGTGCTGAAGCGTGAAGTATTGAGTTCAGCATGTGAAGCTAGCTCTAAACGTTTCGAAATGTTACTTATGGTGGTTAATGGGGTGAACTTGCTGAATAAAAGCCAGCCACATGTGCAGGAGGTTGTAATGGAGGAACTGATAGCTGGTGCTTTGCTCTTCTTTCAGAATCGTATATACAGCTGGGAATAGAGGGCTATTATATAATTGTGCACCCTTCGGAGAAAAAAAAGGTCATATTCACATACTTTAAGGATTCTTCAGTTGTCCATTTGGAAAAACCCTTAACAGTATAATAGTCTTAGTTGTTTTGTTTTTTTTTTATTACTTGTACAGATAACCTGGAAAATATGTAAAACATGATTAAAAATTATGGTTGAAGCCATGACCTCAGAACAAGTGGCTGAAGAGACTCGTTTGGAAAACAGACTTCCAGTTCAGAATAATCGTCAGTCATTTTATAGACACTCTATGGCCAACATAGATCCTGGGGGTGGAGCTTTGTGAACGTGGATGAGAATGAGATAGGGTGGGCTCGAGGAGTTAAAAAAATAACAATAGTTCAAATGTCGAACCCACCTACTGTACCAACTGTAGACCCTAGAACTAGAATCCTTTTAGGGTGTAAAGAACCCTTAAGGACTCCATAATGAATTGATAAACATGTAGAGAATGACATTCTTATACTATTTTATATACATGTAGTGTCCCAGGTTGAAAAAATTCGACAACGATTGCATGTTAAACATCTTCGTTATATATTTTTCCAGAGACAAATAATGAGAAAAACTGTATTCTTGTGATTACAGCAGCAGTTTTGGCAAAGATCAAAATCACATCTCGTTTCATTAAAGAATAAATTGCTTCTGTTCTTTTAAAACTTTTTCTTTTTAATACAAACACTAGATCGAAAATCCCTTAATTTGTGTAGGTGTTAGAAGGCTGGATGTATTGTTCTGTTCTGTGCACCTCCCTAAAATAGCAGACGTACCGGGCTTGTAAGAAAATTAGGGAATTTAATTTCCTTGAGTAATGAAAATGTCATGCACCATTTAATAAAACTCCATGAAAAAAGCCAACATTCCTCCCAGCGCAGATAGCTGTGCCCTGTGGATTTGAAAGTTAGACCGCCTGCCCCTTTTGATGTTTTCGTTCGTTTTTTTGTTTCCTTTTTCTTGATGCGATTTCAAATTAATCAGAACAGCTTCTTTGTAAATACGAAAAGGAAAAAAAAAAAAAAAAAGTTGTTTGGTGTCGCCCACAACTCACAGCACAGCAATTTGCTGCCACAGATAACTCTCTCTTTTAAACCTGGAATTATTTTACGTTTATGAGTTTGTCTCATCTTCAAGGTCAAAAATGTAATTTTTGCTCTTTCAAAGGGTTATAACCTTAAAAGGGAGCCTCATCCGAGGTGATTAATGAGAGACTCCAGCATTTGATGTTTCAACGTTGACATTTTAAACTTATATATTTTATATGCACGTCCGGGAGGAGGGGGGAAAAAATGAAGCTACGCATTCATGTGGAATAAACGGTATTGCGGAGAAGAAAGGCCGGGCTGGGTATCATTTTAATAGAACAGTTAGAGTGCAATGGTTTTTCTTGGTGATTTTTATTTGAGGTTTTTATGTGTGCGCAAGCTGATTTAAAGGCACACTAAATCATTGGGGATGGGGAGTAGTGGATTATGCATTTAATCAAGTAGCAGGCCTTGGAAAAGTGGCCGGCCGAATCACTAGGGCATCGGCTCAGGGCCCTATAACACTCTGGCTGTCCTGAAAAGAGCCAGTACTATTTTCACCGGCCTATGAGGCTGAAATAAACGTGACTTTATACTTGAGTGAAAGAGGGTGCTGCATTTTCAGATTTAGTGCGCGATTTCCAGCATTTCCACATGCATATGCAATTCCGTGCTTGGACAAAGAACGGAATTGAACCGATCGTCTTGTTCATAAAATCTCCTGAAAGGCCAGATTTGTTTTGACGAAGCTCTCTGAGTTCTTGCAGGATGCACAATAGCCTATTGCAATGGTCGCATCGAAAGCAATTTTATGTGCGCAATAATAAAGCTCGGGAAATGGAAAGCATAAGAATGCTGCAGTTAGCCGTAAAGGCTCTATAGCGATCTCGCATTCACAGCCACGGCCCTGCTGTCATCCTGTCTCTCAGCACCGTCACTCAACAATCACATGTTCGGTGGCTCTAATGGAGATGGATGTGTGTGTGTGTGTGTGTGTGTCTGTGTGTGTGTGTGTGTGTGTGTGTCAGTAGGGGTCAAAGCCAGAAACAGCGTGTGAGAACTTGCAGTACGGTGGTGTTGGGAAAGCAAGCTGGCACGTGCACAGGTGGAACAGTGGCGTGCTGTTTGATTTCCACCGCCCGGAGCTGTGTTTGGAAAGGTAGGCCAAGCATACACACAACTCAGGATCAGCGACAGCACCGTGTTAGACGTCAGACGAGACTTCCCCGCTTCCCTGTTCATAAAACATACCCATTATTGCTGGCCCATTGAAAATTAATATGTGCTTAATGCTTGATGACTTGCATTTTCCTGAAGGACCACGAAAGCTTTTAGCTCGCTGGTTAATTTATACGTGACAGTGTTCTGCCTGACACTGCTGTAAAAATGCATGATGACTTTATTGTGGCGAGCCTTCACAATTTAGCAGGAAGTCACTGGAAAGCAAGAGAAAGTTCTGGTATGAGGGCGAGACAAAGCTTAGCTGGTGTTATTTGAGTGGCTTCACTTGTGATTTCTAAGCTCGGACACTCCTCGATCTCGGAGATAATATGTAGTAAGTTGATATGTGAGTCTTAAGAATTAGGCATTGAGCAAAAATATAGAAAATTCACCAGATGTATAGATATGAAGGCTGTAGGATTTTGCTTACTGTAATTTGAAGCACTGTGTTGTTGAATTCTCAATTCTGATTGTTCAGAAGGTGTTGATTAGTTTTATATAACAGTAGCTCAGACAGTAGTTCCAGCTGGGATCCACAAGTGGGATTAAAAAACAGAACCATGCAGTACTAATTGAAACCAATTATGAACTCGAGTGTTGTAGCTGAGGTTGAGGGGGGGGGGGGGGGGAACAACTTCTTTTAGTTTAGGCCACACCCACTTTGTGAATGAAATAAGCAGCTACAGATAGTAGCATTGTGTTATATAACATTATGTTATAACTTGTTGATATGGTGATTTTGTTCTGTGATGACATGCTTATTTAGCATTTTTGGAAGGAGTCTCCAGTGTCGGAGCTTTGTAACAATCATAGGTAAAGTTGTGACTTTGAGTTTTCCGACATGGGAAAGTCTTCAGGACAGGGTTTTGCGCTGTACCATGACAAGCTGAATGTTTTTGTCTTATGAACTTCAAGAGGGAGAAAAAAAAAAGCTGAGAATCAAATGTTCATAGCTTTAATAACATAAGTGATAACAGAAATATGTTTTGAGGATGTTCCTCAACATTAAATGTAACTATAAACGGATAAGAAGTGCAAATGTATAACATTCTTTGATAAATAAGAAATGTTAGGATTGGCAAAGTGCTGTGGTAAAAGAGGAATAAAAGACATCACACCCGACAAACATCACACATTTCACTGTTTCATTGTGTACATAAAATATGCCAACTCCTGTGTGTTACAGAGGTTTTCCATGTTTGTGGGGTTAACTGCCTTAATCAGCTGCCTCTGACACAAGCAAGCATCAGGTACTTATTTCAATTCCCAGAGTGCACTGCTGAGATTTGAACAGTTGCTGAATCTGTTTTAGCCGAATGCATCACTTATGATTATTTACAGTCATGGAAAAATCATTCACACTTAAAAAAAAAAGCGTGTTAATCTTGTATGTAAATTTTGTTCATCAACTCCATATGTTCATACATACATCACACCATACATCATCAGTAAAAGGTGGTCAAATTGGTGAAAGAAACTCTCATCCATTTTAAAAATGTCTTTAACATTAACAAAATAAACATTGTATCTGGCTAGCATTTGTTTTCTCGTCCTATTTGCTCTGCTGGGGGATTAGAGCTGCCAGTCATGCTGAGTGACAGCTCTCGAATCGCATGCTTTCAGCAAAGTGGCTGATTTTTGTCAGGCCTTGTCAGCGAGACAGAGCGCTGTTATCAGGAGCACCTTGTTTGGAGACGCGCAAAACCACTAAACCCGCAATTCGTGGGAGATCTGTTTACAATCTGCGGCAGCCTCTGACTGCTAAGCAGGCTGCAGTGATGCACCGGCGACTGCTCCGAGGAGAGGAGCTGAGTGATTACTGCAGCCGTACCGAGAGAGCGTGTAGACCAACAAACAGTGCTCACACACACACACACACACACACGCACACACACCCACGCACTCAGAGAAACACAGAGCTCATTCTGATGTTCTCTATCCCTGAGCTGGTAAAAAAAGATGGTAAGGCTTTATTAGTTAATCTGTGTTGGAAAGTTGGGATTCCCAGGATCCACCCTGACTGACCAGGATAAAGCGGTTCCTGAAGATTGGTCTGAGATCATGTGCAATACAAGGTGTCCCAAAAGTCTTTATACATAAGGGAAATTAACACTTTTTAGCAAAAGGTCTTCCAAAATTTTTCATACATTGTTTATTATTATTATTATTATTATTATTATTATTATTATTATTATTATTTTATTTTCTATTTTCTATTATTCTTATGGCTGGATCGCAAGGTTGGTGATAGACTTTAACAGGAAACATGGCAAGCACATCACACACAGACACTGTTGCCATACTGGGAGTCAAAGTTGGGAGACGACTCCTTGTTTGTTTAAAAAGTGTTCACTTCCCCTATGTATGAAGACTTTTGGGACACCCTTTAGTACAGTTAGTCTCAAAATGAAGTTGTTTAAAGCTGTGAATAAAAAGTTACAAAAAAAATGTTTTGTTTTTTTAAAGGCAACATCCTAAACCATTAAGATTTTGTTTCATGTAATTTATGACTTTAGTAAAAGCTACATATAAGCATGTATGTTTGTAGCAGGTTTACACCTGATCAGTTTTGTGGGTCAGAAACACTCTTCAGCTTCAGTACAATACGGGATGTGCTGTTATGGGAAAATAATCAATTACGGGACATGCCATTATAGGAAAATAATAAATGTTACCACCCCAAAGTTGATTGTGTTCCAATAACAGCATGGCCATGTGTTTTTATTCCTCTTATACCACAAGTTGCCAACAATGAATTTTTTTTTAATACTAATTAAAGAACAATATGTCATACTCTAATCCATTTATAATTGCATTTAATATTGTGGAACGTCTGTGAAAGAAGTTAATTCTTGTTATTAATAACATTGTTACAGGTATAAACAGTCATCCCCTCACAAGCCTCTGTTTTTTCTCTCTTTTGAATTTAATAAGCAAAAGAACAGCCATGAAGATTATCCCATGCCGGAAAACTTATAGCTTTACTTCTGACTGTTACAGAGCGCTGACAGGAGACTCCATCCAAAATGTAAATTAAACTTCTCCTTACAGAAACCCTCAGCATATCAATGACTGTGCGCGTTTTTAAAATCAGTTAATAACGTATTATAACTAGTGTATTAATATAAACCTTGCAACCGGAACTACTATCCGAGCTGTGCAGTTACAGAAATTAAATCGACACCTTCTGACCAATCAGAATCAAGCATTCAAGTGTCGTTTTAGAAAACTGAAATAACGTCTTCTATGTTTGTGACCCGTTGTATTCTGTGTAAGGCTGTTTTGAATGAACAGCGCACGGTTAATAACAGTGACATTAATATACTGTCATAACGTAAGCTTGAAGTGAACATTCGTAGTAGTTCTGATGAATTACCGCAGAGTGACTGACAGGTGTTGTTTGCTTTACATTACATTTCACTATTTGTTATTCAAATGAATTCAACAAGACTATTTCAGATGCAGGTTATATACCAACTGAGCTATTATAAAAAAAAAAAAGTATATACTGTACTGCCCAGTAAAAGCTATTAATATTGAATCTATTGCATTAATTATTTTAAAATGTTAATTTTCTTGTCACAGATAGCAGTATTATTTCAATGAGAATTAAGCTTACATATTGTTAAGTGGATATTAGGTGTATTTTAAAGCAAAAATAAATATTAATAATAAAGCAAAGAAAGATCTAGCTATCACAAAAACAAGTTCATTTTATTTCACTTCATTCTGAGTAGGAGATATTTTATTTACACCACCACAGACAGAGCGAGAACATTGCTAGGAAACATCTGTGTACTGCATCTGGGACTTTGATATATATTACGGCTTTGTAAATAAATCCAGACAAAGTGGCAAGGGGAGAATTTTATCTGAAATGTGGTATTTAGGAGATTCGGAGTGAATGATGATATGTGACAATCAGTCACAGCAATTAGTGTTGCTGTTAAGAGGCCTTTTTGTTTTCTCTCACCCATACAGAATGTCACAAATAAATCCTCACTTGCATTTGCATATTAATTGGATCGGAGACGTCAGGCATCTTTCATTAAGCAAAATGATCTGCATATTTGGAGACATAAAATAGTTTATTTCGACGTGGGAAAAAGAAGTCATTGAAAATTGACCGCGCTGTGGATGGAGCCTGACACGTTAACCCATCGAGTGCTGGATAAGGCTTAAAATAAATAAATAAATAAATAAACAAAACCGTTTCCGAGGGAATTGGGCTTTGTGAGTTAAAACAATAAACCAAAGCTGAGCACTAAAGAAGACATTTGTATGGACTGTATTCAATGGTGATTAAATATGCTTTTTAGATAATGTTTGCATTAGAACTGCTCTGTCTCTGTGTGGAAATGTATACGACTAATGTTTGAGTAAAAGCCAGGATCATCTCAGGTTATCCCAGTACTTTGGCTACAGGCTGCCTCACTGAATAACGTCTTATATGTAATCAGAACACTGTATAGACTCACAGAATCGGGAAGATTTATAGCTTTATAATGAAATGCTACACGATCTATTTGCACGGTCGTTATATTTTTTTCCCGCTGTACTGTACCACTACACGAGCTAATGTTCTCCTTATAAATGTGTCTGTCAGATGAAAAGCAAACATGAGCGAGGACTAATTTGAGATGGCAAAAGACTACAGACCTGGAGGGAGCCGAACGTGTCGGGATCTTTGTGCGTCAGACGTAGCCGTGCTTTGTTTGCCGTCATTCTGAAGGGAAAAAAATCGACATCGGTGTGGTTCGATATGATTAAGGCAGGGGGAGGACGGTAATGGAAAGGCTGTGTATCGAGGGGTCTACATGGTTAGGGGCTAGAGTTGTGAATAATTTGATTAGGTTGCAGGGGAATATATCTGAAGGATTATGCAAATGGACTTGCCCCCATGCCGAATTCTTTTGAACTCCTCAGAACTCGCATCTGCTGGGGTCGGCAGCCAGACAGGACGGCTTGCCTGCACCGCCGCCGCTGATTCCTCTGTGTTTCCGTGAAGTGTTTAAAGGTCATATCGGGAACAAACAAAATTGCCCCTGATAGAGCTGAAAGGGCTTCTGTCATAAATGGCTCAAATTTATCTTTTGTTGATTAAAAATGAATGATAATTGTGAATGCATAAACATTTGCGCAGCAAAGATTGGGGTTTAATGTGTTTATTATCCCATCATAATTAGTCTTCATAGCCTAGGCTCTAACATTTCTATCTAAGCCACATACACACATATGGTAGTACACGCTCCGTATTTTCCAGGCATTTTCTAGCCTGCCATCTCACCCGTCTTGATTATGAGATTTTTTTCCCCCTTGGCCTTATTTGGTATATTTCTGGGTGGGGATGTGTTTGTGTTGGGCTCTATGGCAACCAAAGTCAAGGTGACCAAGACCATGTTGAACACATTAGATTAGCCCAAACACAGACACAGAGACAATGCAGCCTGCACAAAACACAATTTATCTGCTGCCTGATTGGAGGCCTTTCAGAAAGCAGCCCCGTCTGCCTGCCTGGACGTCCGTCTGTCTGGGGATTTATTACCGGGTGAGTGTGAGCACTGCTCTTCTGCTGCTCTGCCTCTGGCTGTGCGCGTGCATGTGTTTGTGTGTGTGTGTGTGTGTGTGTGTGTGTGTGTGTGTATGTTGGCTGAATGGACCAGCAGCGGCCCACGTTGGGCCTGTTAGATAAAACAGATTGGACTTGTACTACTGTTCGGGGTGGAGTTTTAGGCAAGCATGGGAGCAGTTTTATTTCACCTCACAGTATCAGGAATAAAAATGTACGTTGAGATCATTTTCAATTCTGTAAAAGAACGTGGCACTTTTTCTTGACTTGATTACTCAAGAATGGAAATTAGATATATTTTTGATGTTCTTTCTGGTTATTAGGTTTTTATAAATATATTACAGTATATTTATGATTTTATGGTATTGGATTTAGTTAGAGTATTAGATATATTGGAAAATAATATAATAGCAAAATCAGCGTTGAATATCAACTGGTTTGAACTGGTTGAGGAAGACAAAGGACTTTGTCAGAAACTTCTGTTTCTCTGGAAACTTTGTGTACTGTATATGACCTACTATTATTACCGACGTTTACTGCTGTCACTTCCTGGATTCTTCTTCAGATTCATTTACTGTACATACTGTATATACACTCACCGACCAATTTATTAGGAACACCTGCAACTTCACGCAATTAGCCGATCAGCCAGTCATGTGGCAGCAGCACAGTGCATAGAATCATGCAGATGCAGGTCAAGAGCTAGAGTCAATGTTCACATCAGACATCAGAATGGGGAAAAATGCGGTCTCAGTAATTCTGACCATGGCATGGTTGTCGGTGCCAGACGAGCTGGTTTGTTGTATTTCGCTTTCAAACCGCTGATTGGCTGGGATTTTCACAAACACAGCAGTTTCTGGAGTTTACACAAAATGGTGTGAAACGCAGAAAGCATCCGGTTCTTCAGGTGGAAACGCCTTGTCGATGAGAGGTCAGGGCAGAATGGCCGGATTGGTTTGAGCTGACAGGAAGGCTATGGCAACTCAGATAATCACTCTTAAACAACCGTGGTGAGCAGAAAAGCATCTCAGAGCACATAACACGTCAGACCTTGAGGCGGATGGGCTTCAACAGCAGAAGACCACATTGGGTTCTACTCCTGTCAGCCATGAACAGATATCTGAGTCTATAATGGACACAGGGTCCACCAAAAGTGGATAAATGAAAATGGGAAAAACATAGCCTGTTTTTTTTCCCTAATCTTCAACAAAATTATGTAGATATAATTATATGTAGACATCAGCATGGGAAAAAATGTAATGGAAAAAAAAAGCACTTCATTTATTACATTTCATGAAAATCCCTGTGAAAAATCATGCAATGACTATTATAATGCATGCAGACTCTAAAGGGTTTAACTATCCTAATTCTGATCTTAAATATCTCATTAAAGGCTTTTAAAATTCATAATCAGTATTTTTCATTTGTTTTAAAATGTGTGTGGTTTCTAATATCAGGAGGCATATATTTAAACAGATTGAGTATAATTATCAGCCTGACTAAGCGCGATCGATCTCCAAACCAGCTATATGCCAGAAAGTTTAGCAGCTGAGCTCAAATCTGGCAGCGCATGCACATAAAGAGCAGTAATAATTTATTCTCTCGTCAGTGCCCGATCCGCGACTCGGGGTCTACGCTCGAGCCCGTTGCTTTTCCGAGGGGAAGTGTTAAAGAATGCTTCGTAGAAAGTGCAGCATGCTTTCCTATGCTGTAAAAGTAATCTCTCTGGCAGATGCTAGATTCCACAGCCTTCAGAACATAGATGGGAAAGTGCAGAAAAACTGAGATTTTTTTTTTTTTTTTTGCTCTTTGCGTGATTTGTCTCTGTTTCTTAATCAGTGCTGCAAACATGTGAAGGAGTGAACAGAGAACTCTGGTAGTGCTGTACTCCTCAGATGATCTCTGAGATTGTAGAGAATTTCTTAGGCTAGAAACTTCTCTCTCTGTCTGTGGCCTTGCTCCGAGTGTGGAATGCACGGCGCAGCTCATGGCCCTAACAGGAAAAGTGTGAGGCTGAAAGCACGGCGCTCACACAAACACGCACACACTTCTGTATCAGAGGCGTCTTAGGATACAGTTTTTAATACACCGCTGTTTAAGGTTTTTCCTCCGAAACAGAGTAGACCGCCCTGGCTCACAGCCACTTGTCACTGAGGTTGTAAGTGATTGAAGGGTGACAGCTGGATAACCGAGATTTTATTTATATGTATTCAGATTGCTTTTGCTGCTGGCCAAGCTCATTCTGGACTTTGTGTTTGTATTGTTATCTGCCACAGAGGTTTGCATTAAACAGCTGAAATAAGAAGAAAAACAAAATACAGTGGAAATCTTAACCGGAGGGCAGTCTGAATCTGAAAAGCGTCTGCTTCCTCTTCAAAATCTCACACACCGGAGAGGAAAACAACATTTCTCATGAAGGGTCAGGGACATGCTCGCTCTGCATTTGTCCACATTTCTTCTGATAGCTGGAGAAAAAAACCCCCAGAAATAACTGTGTGTTTGAGGGGGTTGGGGGACTGATAGAGAATTCAGATGTGTGTTTTTAACCTACACTCTACAGTTCATGTCCTCTGAAGACACTCTTGACACCTACTGTCTGTGTGTGTGTGTGTGTGTGTGTGTGTGTGTGTGTGTGTGGTTGGGGGGGGGGGTGGAGTGGGGGGTTATAGAAAATAATGCTGCTTTGGAGTCATCTGGATTTTTGATCACGCTATGTGACTGTGTATATGTGTGTGTGTGTGTGTGTGTGTGTGTGTGTGTGTGTGTGTGTGTGTGTGTGTGTGTGATGTGTGTGTGATGAGTGATCCAGAGGCATTATTACCCTTGAGAGGTGAAAGGTCAAGCATTAAGCAAACTGCCTGTTTCGAGGCGCGCACTAGAGATCTCACTCCTCTGGCCCTGGAAATCCTCTAGTGTCTTGTCTAAATAATCAAGAAGTCCTTCGGCGTAGATGCTGCCCCTGATAAATAAACACCAGAGACCGAGACTAAACACGTTATTATGGTGGATATCGATGCGTTGTCTGAAACTGTGTGGATTTTCCCTCCTTCACATCAGATAAAGCAAGCACCTTGTGTTATCTAAGGGCTTAATTTTTTTTCCTTTTTTTTTTTTTTCCACGCCAGGAGAAAGGCGGGGTGCTCCTATGGCCTTACACTACAAGTTTACCTTTGATCCAGAGTTCTTTTTTTGTCCTCATATGTTTTTTGACCTTCTAAAAAGGAACAGTAAGTTTCGACCTCATTAATTTAAAAAAAAAAAAAAAAAAAAAAAAAAAAAAAAAGGAGGAAAAACACTAGAATGGCCGGAAGAAGGAAGTCACATCATATCAAAAGGAGATTAGAAACTGAAGAAAGGGCATTAAAATTCTCCTTGAAAATACACTGAAATTACAGGCTCTCTGAATATCACTGCTTTTTTCTACCACGTATTCGTTGGCTGATATTTGTGTGCTTATTAACTTACACTGCAGTATTCCTGTTGCTCCTGTCCATTAAAACCCCTGACTAACTTCAGTAGCAGCCTTTTTTTGACTCTGTGCTGCCATGTACTTGTTGACAAATATGTGGCACTCCTGCAAGAGAGAGACACACACGCACACTCACACACACACGGCACATTATCACACACTCAAAATAACCCAGAATGCCGGTGGTCCCATATTAGGTAATGCAGCTCTACCAGAAAGGAAGTGAATGAGAAATTTATTGACAAGCTTGGGTTAGTGCGGCTCTGTGGGAGGAACAGCGTGACCTTCAGCTCAGGCCTGTTCAACACCTGCACTATATCACCTACCAACACAAGCATGGGTGTCAAAACAGACTAAAAACATGCACAGCCTTGAGTAGTATGAGAGTTTTTAATAAAATCATGTCTATCATGACAAGGCATCCATGAGTCATTGTGTGTTTTGGAGGAGTTTCTACTTTATGGAATGATATTTTGCTCAAATCCTGTTTGCCATTCTCAGTGCTTCGTGTCTCTTTCCAAACTTTCTACACAGCATCCCAAAACAAGTGAAATTATCTTTGCGCCAGGTAGGGCTGTGCGATATGACAAAAATATCATATTGTGATACTTGAGGACATTTCTATGATATACCATGCGTATCACGATACATAATTTAGCAAATAAACTGTCCAAAACAGTGTAAAATAAACAGTAAAACAGTAGTAAAATAAACACACAAAAAACAACGCTAAACTGTCTTTGATGGTACTTTTCTTTAATGCCTACAAAGACAAAAAAGATCTTTTTTTTTTATTACGTCAAATCAACGGCATCCATTCAGTACCATTTAATTTGTAATTATTAAAAACATTTTAAAAAACATCACCATAGCAACGATATCTCAGAAAAGTGCATCGTGTAATCATTTATCACGATATCAATATTATATCGATATATCGGCCGGCCCTAGTGCCAGACAGACTATGTTTGTTGTTTGTTATGTATTGTATTGTGTATGTGTTATGTGTTATGTGAGATGTTTTAGCCTATTAACAGCTATCTTTTTCGTTCAAGATTTTTTTTCAGCTGCATCATGTAACAGTTATAAACTGCATAAATTTTGTATGTCAAGAATTGTGCTACATTTTTAAATGATATTTTCTATAATTTTGGTTTCCCCATATTTTACCTCTTTTTACTGATGCACAGTTTGGAGAAAAACTGTCCTTAAGTTAAAGCATGGATACTTTGTCAAAATCTTGACATGAAGGCACAAAAAATGTCTACATTTAAATATAATCAAGTATTCCGGAAAAAAAAAGTAAATATAATGTATATAACGAGCTGACCCTGATCCTGCATGACTAGCTAGTTCATTAAGGAAGCTATTATGCTAACTCCGACAAACCTAGAATTTGGCTTGCTGCTTAGCTAATGATTAATAAGCCTGAATGAATGTTAGGAACAGAAACAAAACTCAACTAGCTGGGTAATTTAACTAGCTAATTTCCAGAGCTTAACTAGCTAGCTAAGTTAAATTACAAAAATTTAAATGACTAAATTACACAACTTAACTAGCTAGCTAAATTACTTAGCTAAATTACAAAAATAACTAGCTAGCTAATTTTACTAGCTAATTTGCAAGACTTAACTAGGTGATTTAACAAACTTAAAGTTAACTCAACATACTTCTTTAGAGTTGATGGAAAGTGTTAAACGCTGATATTTCACTTTTTCATGGGATGCAACAGAGACGTCTGGTCACGAACGAATCGGTAAAATCTAGCAAAAGACGGCATCTTACGGTCATAATTCAAACATAAGCCGGGAAATGTGTACAGGTATTCAATTTCAATAATACTTTTGGAAAAAAAGTATTACCAAAGCATTCCAAGTATTCCAAAATAATACTTAACACTTAATAAAGTAATACTTGTGTAGTTTAAAGAAGTACATTTATTCAAGTATTTTCCACAACTGCATACACATGGACCATTCTGTTTACGTTTGAAAATATTTCAAAATTTTAAGAATAACAAAATAGATAAAGTAATTTGGATATGTTTTAATAGTTTATGCATAAAGAGTTACTACAACACTACATACAGCTGCATATTTATTACAGTAAGAGTTTGTTCTGTGTATTGTGTTCTACCACTGGACTTACAGAGATAGCGTGCTCTTTTTTTAATGTGCCTCACTTGAATTTTGTTCTATTTTTATCGTGATTTTTCTCCTTGAAAAGGGGGAAAGAGAGGGTGGGAGGCGGTGCATGGCGTCCCTGCCTCCTCTTTAGGAAAAGTGACACTCTGCCTTTAAAAAACCCTTTTGAGCAGGGAGATAAGGAATTTAGTGGCTTTATCAGAAATGCCTCTGTTTAATTTAACAGGGTGAGGCACTTAGGCTCTGGCTCCTGCCTTTTGGCCCTAGTGATAAATTTGCAAGAAAGTGGAAAAGCTCGGAAGCTTGAGAACAGATTAGTGGGATACAAATATAGAAGTGACACTATTAGTCAGGTGCTCGCCTCAACAAGTGGCCGGCTCTGATAGGAGTGCGTGCTGGAGGCTGTGCTGTTTCTGCTACTGCTGCTGGATTGATTGCAATGTCAGATTGATTGGAGCAGTAAGGCATGGGCTGTTTGTGTTTCCCATAACTACTGACCTCCTCTCTTCCTGCTCGAGACTCTCGTTCTCTTTTCCTCGTTCTCCTTTCCTGCCAGCTTTGCTACCTCCCTCCCTCCCTCCCTCCCTTACCCTGTGCAACAGTTGGTGTGTGTTCATCTTGGCTGGACTCCATGGCCTGTTTGATGTGGTTTGCAGAAGTCCCGATCTACAGTCCCTGGCCACTCTTTCTGTCATCGGTAGACCTGCTGTCTCTTCAGCCTCCATTGACTCCGTTTAACCTCCGCCTACCTACGGCACGTTTAAACAGCTGCTCACCTCCCTGTTCCTCTCTAGAGAGGAGAAGATTCTTATTGTGTCATTCTGTCAAGGGCTGATTCACTGTTTGCTGTAGGATTCCAGTTTTTCACAGAGTCTTTGACTTCTATATTCAGACCTTTACACAACAAACATGTGTTGCATCTTAACATAAACTGGGGCGTCTAATGATGTCATGTAGCACCGAGCCAAACCAACAGCTGAATTTCTGTTTTTCAGGCTTAAATTAGCCACATATAGTATCGCTTCTTCTGAACCATACAGCACTAAGTTGCATTCCTCTCTGAAGAGCATGCTGTATTTTCCATAAAGAGAGCGAGAGAGAAAGAGAGAGAGAGAGAGTAGGGTACAGCAGAGACAAATGGCCCTGTACGAGTCACTGTTGATTCAGAGGACTTTGCCGAAGAGAGGCAGTGACCCTACATGGGCACCTTTCCTGCCTATACCGGCACGTATAAGGTAAACCGATAGGCGAGTGAAATATCTCCCACTTATACAAAAGAGGGCGAGCTGGAAGAGGGCAGACAGGATGGATATGGATTTGCTCACAAAGCTGATAAGGTCTCGTTTTGGAAATAAATAGTCTTTGCCAAGAACATTCAGTCATGCTAAGTGGAGGAGAAGCTCCAGTTCACAGAGGCTGCACACCGGACAATCTGAAGCTACTCCCAGGGAAATGATATTATTAAAATCCACAGTTGGTCCTGTCCATTTCAAGGGAATTGCTTTGAACTATTGACATTATTTATGTCTGGAAATGCATCCAAACAGTTTTCATCAGTTTACTCGTAACACCAGTTCTGTTTAGGACAAAATGATCCATTGTGCCTTTTTGATTAACAGTGGTACAATAATACCTGATTTTTCAAATCAAAAGTAGGCTATGCTCTGATTTACATATTTATAATGTGCTATATTTTTTTCGTATATCTGATTTGATCAAGTACATTCATTCATCTTTAGTAATCACTTTCTCCTGGGTGCATGGCAGGAATAAACCCTGAATGGGACCCCAGTCCATTGTAGGGCGTCATGAACAAAACTGTTCAAATTTTGAGTAGACATTCCACTTCTGGAGAACCCAGAGGAAACCCACTTCATCATTGGGAGAACACGTGAAACTTGACCCAGACATTAACTCGAGCTCAGGAGCAAACCGGGGACCCTGGAGTTGTGAGTCGGCAAAGCTTCCCTCTGCACCGTCCTGCTGCCATATGAACATGTTATACAACAAATAAACAAATATTCATCACATAGAAAGATCTTTTACAAGAAGATATCATGGAGATAAGAGCAGAGAAAGGAACTGCATTAACTTGCAGTGTAGATGAGACACCAAATAAAAATCAGATTTTTGTTTTCTGGGATAGAAATCAGACTTTTAAAAACAAATTTTATCTCCTGTTTGCCTCGCACCTCCAGGGTTTGGGACCCCTGTGTGTGTGGAGTTTGCATGTTCTCCATGTGCATCGGCGGTTTCCTCCGGGTACTCCGGTTTCCTCCCTCAGTCCAATTCACACGCGTTGTAGGCTGATTGGCATTTCCAAAATTGCCCATAGTGTGTGCGATTGTGCCCTGTGATGGGTTGACCCTGTCCAGGGTGTCCCCCGCCTTGTGCCCCGAGTTCCCTGGGATAGGCTTCAGGCTTCAACCCTGTGTAGGATAAGTGGTACAGAAAATGGATGGATGGATGGATATCACTGTGTCTGTAAGGTGAAATAAAAATAACTAGTGTTGGAAATCTTACACTTGTACACACACACACACACACACACATACCTGCCCTCACTGACAGATGAAGGGGTTCTGTGTGTCTGTGTGTCATTTTCTATAAGTATTGTTTAGATTTAACCATTGGGTTAAAGATGATTGGACATTAGGTATTTAAATAAATACAGAAAAGTCACAAGAGAAGGGTAAATGCAGCATGTGTTACTAATGAGAGAACAGAACTGGAGGATTAACTCGAGAGCTGGATGTAAGTGTCAGATATGTGATCCTACCGAGGATGAATGATCTCGCTTTCCTTTTAAGTCAGGTCCGAGTATGGGGTGTGATAACTGGCGTGTAAACACACACGGCTGCCCCTCGGGCACTATCCAGGAGAGCAGGACTCTCAGTTTCAGGGCCAGGCATAGATGTACAGGGAGCAGACGCTGCTGTCACGTCACACTCACCTCCATGTATCTGCCTGCGGCTACACATGCCACCGCCAACATCTCTGCCTCATGCCAGCCCTCTCACACACTCCAAGACGTGGGAGCACGCATGCACACACACACACACACTCACAGACACACGCTTGCTGTTGCTGTACAGGAGAGATGTGAAGAGTGCAGGCAGGGGCATCTCATCTCTCCTTAAAGTACCATAACAACCTCACGGTCTCCAGAGACATTTATATTATGCTAACTACAGCTATCAAAACAGCTTTTAGGTGGTTTTCAGTACACTGCACAAGCGATAGAGCTTATTTCCTGTCGCATCCGCTTCTTTTTGTCTTTTCAGATCTACAGTATGATGTATGATCCAGCTGCACTGGTATGGTCCCGTAGTGTAATTCTAATCTAGTGTGGAGGTGTCACTGGATTTGAGGAAATCTTTTCATCCTTGCTCTGTCTGTCCTGTTCTGGCTTACACACCTAAACATAAAACTCCCACAAAGCACTCTATAGATTGATGCCATAGAAGAAACTATTTTTGGATGTTCTAAAGAACTTTTTTGATTTGATTGTTTTATTGGTACCACAGAGAACTATAAAAAATGACAACATAAATGTTACTATTGTGTGCAAGGAACTTTGTGATGGAAAATAAGTCTACAGTTTATTGTGAAAATGACAGTTAAAAAAAAAATTATAGTTCTTTAAATTTTAATAGTTCTTTAGGGTTTTTTAGTGATTCTCAAACTTTGTGCAGCCAGGGACCCCTTAACAAAAAAAATTCACAGGACCCCATCAGTACAGATTTATTTCTCCAATTGTTCAAATATTATTAAAGCATACATGATAATCCATCCATCCATTTTCCATACTGCTTATCCTACACAGGGGCGCGGGGAGCCTGGAGCCTATTCCAGGGAACTCTGGGTACAAGGCGGGGGACACCCTGGACGGGGTGCCAACCCATCACAAGGCACAATCGCACACACATTCAGACACCCATCCACACACTACGGACAATTTGGACATGCCAAACAGCCTACAATACATGTCTTTGGACTTGGGGAGGAAACCGGAGAACCCAGAGGAAACCCCCGATGCACAGGGAGAACATGCAACCTCCACGCACACAGGGTGGAGTCGGGATTCGAACCCCCAACCCCCAAAGTTGACATTATTTATAGACCTACTTGTTTTTGGAGTTATTACGTTTTGGATTACCTCCCTGTAATATAAGTGACCATACAGCCCTATAAATATAAAAACTATACAAAAAAATATAGTAATGTTGATAATGATTGGTTGTGATTACCACCACTGCAACCAATCATTATCAAGGGATACAAAATGGTTCTTTACAACTCTGTTTCTCAAAGTGGCATATCCAGAAGATCATAAGTATAGCCACAAGCCTTGTTTAATGACTTTGCAGTGGCGGAAATCATATTAAAGTTGTTATGGTTGTTATAGTCAAGTTGTTATACGCCATATAAACTATAAGTCTAATTGGCCACAAGAACTGATGTTTAATCTAAACTTCAATAACTTAAAAGCAAATACAAATAATGTCAGTTTTAATCAAATTAGTAAATATTAATATAAAAGTGCATTACAAGCACAGTAATCACAATGTGTATTGGGTTCGAGTTGTATGGGTGCAGAGTTTAGAAATAAAACAGTAAATAAATAAATAAATACAAATGTACACGTTTGCTTAATGTGGCGAATAAGTGAACATTTGAATTGATTTAATAAATAAATCTGTTCTGTGGTCCTAAGGGGGTCCTTGGGGTTTATTTTATTTTTTGTACATTTTTTCCCCCCTTTGTTTTGTTTGTTTTGTTTTGTTTTGTTTAAGTTCGCTGGAAGGGGTCTTGACTCTGAGAACTTCTTCTTTTAGGGAAACCAGAATGGTTCTTCAATGGCATCACTCTAAAGAACGTTTTCTAGCACTTTTCTGAGAGTGTAATCGGAGCTGGCAGCGTTGCGGGTGAAGAGAAAACCACATGGATCATGGATGATGAACCTATTCCAGTCCATCACTGCCAGAAATGTGCACTTTGCTTTTTATATGGAAAGTGTAGTTTTGCTATTTTGTTATAGCAACCCAACTTTCCACCACGGAACCATCAGCATTATAAGTGTATGGATTTATAAAGAAAAAGCCATCCTCTTTGTCCAGGCTTTCTTTCCTTTAGAGTGTTTAGTGACATTTAGTTCCTTACAGATCAACAGCCAGGAGAAGTGGCTTAGATTTAGAACGTATTTTTAACTGAGGCCAACAGGGATGAAGCTTTTAAACCTGATTACTTATTAGGCAAATTCTCCCTTATTGGGCATGAGAATTTTTTGCAAATTTATTTAAATGAGCAAAGCCTGATAAATGAACAGTGGCGCCAGTGATTAATTAATTGAATAATTAATGAGATGTATGCCTATTAATAATGCAGCTCTGTTATTGTCCTTCAAATAAGTGTTTTTTTTTCTTCTTCTCAGATTGGACCAGGAGGCTAAAAATAACATCTTAATAGATTTAAAAAATGTAAAGCACTTCAGATTGTGCCTTTTTGTGAGTGATTACAGCGTTTATTAATTAATATTTAAAATATTTTACTAATGAAGGATGGGGGGTGGGGGGGGGGGGGGATTGGGGATATTTGAGACATAGCCCACACATGCAGTGAGTGGCGGCTGTGTGAGTGGCTGATCTGTCCTCACTAGCAGCCCTGCGTACTGACACAGTTCAGGCCTAATACTTGTCTATTCCGATTAGGATTAGTTTGTGTCACAGCCACTCAGAGAGACGAGGGCTGATAATCTAATAAATCGAGATAAAAAACACAGAGATTGGTTTACAGAGCAGCAGGATTTAGGGCCGGGCATCTCCGAGTGACACAGGGATTAGGACGAGCTTTTGATGCTGCTCTCTGCAGGCAGAGGCCGGCCACATGCACAGGAGCACGCAGGGGGAGAGAGAGATATACTCAGAGAAGCGGGGGGGGGCTAGCCAAGGCTTTATTTTGCCGAATACACAGGAAGTTTAACCGGCAATGACAAGGTCATGGTAGGCCCCATACAAAAAGGCTTTGTTCCATAGGCAGATTAAACTGCTCTTCCCCAGTTTTTACACTTTTGGCTCATGTCAGACATGTTGTGCGTTAATCCGGACCGGAGAGGAAACATTATGGCAGGAGGGGAAGAGAAAGACACACACACACACACACACACACACACACACACACACACACACACACACACACACACACACACACACACACACACACACACACACACACACAGAGAGAGAGAGAGAGAGAGAGAGATCAGGGTTTTCTAAAGGGGCTCAGGGAAGTCTAAGAGGAACTATATGTCAAAATGTTTTGCTCCTTTTTTGCATTATTTTACTTATAACTAATAATACTATAATTCCTAAGATTGATATCATTTATTTATATTGAATAATAATAATAATTAATACTATTATTATTATTGTTGTTGTTGTTGTTGTTGTTGTTATTATTATTATTATTATTATTATTATTATTATTATTATTATTATTATATTGTTATATAACATAACTTTATTTAACTGCTTGCCCCTGTGTTATATTTTATATATGTTATATTATATATTATATATCATAAAGCATATTATTCAATAGCTACGTTAATTTATTCAATAACTACAGTGACTCTAATCAAAAAGGTGTGTAGTTACAAGAATGAAGAACATGAACAAGTCCTGGGACTTTAAGGGGTTAATTAGCTCATGATCATAATTTCAGTTTTAAACAGCAAAATTAACAAAGTCTCTTAAATCCATCATTCTCAAAGAGGACCATGATGTAACTGATGTATAACTAGTGGGTCTGCGGTTTTGTCTAATCTAATATAACCGACTGCTCAATTGAATTGAAAGAATTCATCCAAAGCACAATACCTTTAGATAAAAGACTATAATTAGTCTGATAAATAAATAATAAAGTGGTCTAATGTTCCTAATTTGTGCTACAATCTAGGGTTAGGGGTTAGGGGTGGCATGAAAATGTGAAAAAGACAGGAAAGTGGTCCATGGCTACAAAAAGTTTGTGTATCCCTGATGTACCCTGATTTTCCTGCTCTGGTTGGTGTGTTGATTTTGTTAAGCTATATTTCACTCTTCTTTGCGTTTTGCTAACGTCGTACACTTTATGTGCTGGCTTTGCATAGCCATGGCAACAGGCCAGGCCTGGGCATGTCGGAGGGCTCTGTTTCATTTGGCTCTGCATTGTGCCTGGTGTTTGGAGCATTTCTCAAAAGAATTGTCAGTGTATTAGAAACTGACGTCGCACTTCAGTGGACTGTTCAATGTCAGCGTACTTTAAAAAAAACAAAAAAACAACAACAACAAAAAAAACAACATTGTTGTCATTTAGAACCGTTGTTTTTCATGTCTGGAGAGTTTGACTATCTGTCTGAGTAATTGGTCATTTACATTCAGGTGGAAGAAAGACTTTAGTGGAGTATCTGGAGCACCTTTATGCTACCTTATAAGTACGTTGGATTATCTAAATAACCGTTGACATCATTTAGCTTCTGATAATACCGGCTGAACTTGTATTGACCTGAATGATCCTCATTTTCTTTTTTCTTTCTTTCTTTCTTTTTTTTCTTTTTTTTTAAACATTTGTAACAAGAAACAGTTCAACATCCACTACATTGAAAAACCTGTCTGGGACTGAATATATTCATGCCACTCATTTTGATCATTTGAATAATTTTTGATCATTCTGATTGAGTCAATCTTTGTCAAATTGACTTTATTACTCTTATTATGAAAAATAAATTTGAAATTCGACTAATAAAGAATAAAGGCTGTGAGAGGCTGTGCAGTCAACCTCTGGCAAAACACTTTTTTCCCCTTTCTTGGGAGACATTTAGCAATATCATTTGGTAATTAACAGGAAAACGAGAGAGAAATAGAAAAGCCAATTACCTCTCTGAGGTAGCTAAAGGCCATTTTAAACTGTGTGCCCATGACATAATAATGTTTATGGTAAATATTATAGTGGGAGTCAGAAAGAGCCTGGCGTGAGAGAGCGAGGAGGGGAGGGGAAAAAAGGCATCAATCTGAGACTGAGAATAATTTATTAAGATCTGAGATGCGCCAATTATGTGGAAAGGACCAAAAAGAAAAAAAAAAAAATCAAACTCTCCAGGAACCGCATACATGATTGCAATCTTGATTAAATCCCCCTGGATCTAATGAGTTGATTTTCTGCTGTTAATATTGCATTGGCTGATGATGGATTCGTTAAGATAATGGAACGAAGCTAAAATATAAATGACTCCCTGTCAAGGAGCAGATTTTCGTCATTTTGTGTCTGACACCTCCACCGTCGGGGATTTGCTTAGGCCTTTTTGAGCTCGGTTTGTCCAGCTGTGGAATACTGATCGTGTTGTGGAGTGCGGCTTCACAGTAAATATGCCTTTTTTTTTATTCCAAAGCTTGAAGAAAGGATTACTTCTCAAAAATGCGTCTGTCAAAGCTTTTCTAAGTTGCTGTTGTTGGTTTTTTTTTTTTTTTTTTTGTTAAGGCCCGGGCTGTAATGATCTATCTGCGAGTTGAAAATGCTTTGAATGGGCAACTGAAGGCCAGGCCTGACAATGAACTGTTTATATTGACTTGTTTTTAGAGATGAATAAATGATGAGGCCTGTCTTGGGTGCAGAACTGGCCTGCTTGGTCTGTCTCACTTTCTTTTAAATGGCCTGTCACTTAGGTCAACAAGACGGCTGGAATTTGCACTCCGTGCCATATTGATCACTTCTCATACATGAGTAACACGAGTGGTTTGCACAGCAGTGTGGAAGAAACATAATGCAAAAAGCATTAATAATCATCCAGGATACTAGACTAGGGATTAGTGGAGGGCGCATTCATATACAGATAAACACACACACACACACACACACACACACAGGCACACACACACACACACAGATGCCGGGAGCCCTTAGCTAGAGATCATGCATCATAAGAAAGTCGGGGTGGTTATGGTACAGTAACACAGCTAATCAAACATGTCTGTCAAGACCCATCTGGTTAACGGGAAGTTCAATAACGGAGTGGAATAATGGTGTTTTCTAAGACGGAGTCTAAAAATATATGACAAGCATGCAATCAAGGGTTATTAGCTCATGCCTTTAAGATCTCAGAAAATGGCTCCCTTACCAACCGTAATCATAGGTAAAGTTTTGATTTTATGACATTTCCAGATTGCTGCTGGATGTCATAAGAAGTGCTCCCCAAACGTCTCTGCTTTCTCTAATCATCTTAATCGCTATTGTAGTCCATTTTCATGCTTGGCCTGGCCCCCCGACCCCCTACCGCTCCTCTGCTCTCTCTGATATTACCAGGGAAACTGCGTGATCGGGCCTCGCCCTCGGCCCTTTCTTCCATGTGTCACTTTTTTTTGTCCTGTAACATGTTTTTGCTCAAAAGTTTTTTAATCAATCAAGGATAAGGCAGAAAAGCGGCTTTGTCACGGCTGGGCCCGGGGTCGTGTGATGCTTGCTTTGCACAGTGACAGGTCCTCAAAGGAACAGAAAGGAATATTTTGGGGAGAAAATAGTGGTTTCCATGGTGCTGGCACTTGTTGCGCGCTGCTCCCTATTCTTTGCTCCCACGTGAGCGGGCCATTTCAAAGGGACAGACAACAAAAATTAGGGCAGGAGGGCAGGATGGGGTGCAGAGGTAGCTGCCCTCGGCCCCGGGCCTGTCCTCTCCAGCAGACAGCGGAGAAAAGCGGCCAGAAGTGACAGCAAAAAAGGAGGCCTACGCGCCTCTGTCAGCTCCACATAACAAGCGTTATTAAGTAAATGTTCGATTTTTCATTGTGCCATAGCTGTTGAATAGAGGCACAGAGGGGAGCACATAGTATTTGAAAGGAACAAAGCTGGAGAGGAAAGATCGTGTACTTTAGTGGCTCCAGTCATATGACTTCAGTGTCACACAATCATTGATGGATTCTCTGTGTAATCTGGTGGCTGATTCTAAATTATTTCAATATAAACAAGACTCCAAGATACATTGGAGTCCAAAATTCTGAGAGCACTAGCGAAAATGCTTCTATTTTACATTCATTTCTTAATTCAGTACAAAATGTTGCATTCCAAATTAGATTATCACCAATAATTTGAGGGAAAAGTGAATATATTTACATGAATTTCAGAATTTAGTATTTCGTATGTCCCGATTTTCTTTAATGACAGCTGGCACTTCCAGTTTTAAATAATAATAAATTAAAAAATCCCAGATTGTCAATGTTAACTGACTCTTGGACCCCACTGTATATTGGATGCTTGTTTAAAGGTGTGTATGTTATTATTTGGCACACTCTGAACTGGCACTTGACCATCTAGTTAGCCGACAAATAAACTTTTCCTATCCTCTCTTTCATTAAATGTTTTGGAGCATTGCTGCGGGTGTCTGCGGGTACAGGTATATAATTTAACTATGAAATATAAATGAACTTGACGCAGGTTTAATGCAGAACGTCACCGACTGATTATCTTTCGCCGCACCTTGGATTCTTTTCGCAGTTGTGTATTCTTTCCGGTTTTGGGAATGGCTTATTAACGTCAAGGTTTTGTTGCTTGTCAGGACTCTGTTCAACAATTTGCAATCATTTCCATAGCATCAACACCACCCACAATATCAAACAAGGTTACTGCCACCATTCAACATTCCACACGGAGGAAAAGACAATTAATTGCAGTTTTAGTGATGGAAAAACCTGATGCGTTCGCTTCTGTGAGCTTTCTTTCGCTGCAGCAGAGCCGTGCCACCCTTTTGGCTTCATTAAAAGACGCTCTGTGTTCTTGATTGAGTTACTTAACCAATAAGCCTAACCAATAAGCCTTTCCTGGCAGGAAGCGAAAGGAAGGCTCTAAATGTCAGGTTTTCATGTCGGCCGTCCACTGCCTAATTTCCTTGCCAAAGGGATCCGGGCCATATGTGTCAATAATTGGCGAGCTGGTTTGTCTTTGAGATCCTCCACAATCTGCTGCCAGTCTGCAAGTAAAGGTTAAGGGAGTGCTGGGATATCTTCCTTGATGGCATTTTATCATGCAAGGCATGCCCTGTTTCCTGATGAATATATTAAAATTATTACTGTGCAAACAGACTTTCTAATTACTGACCTGCTTGCCATTGTACTCTGCGCTCTCCGTTCATGTGTTTTCTCCCCTCTCTCTCTCTCTCTCTCTCTCTCTCTCTCTCTCTCTCTCTCTGTCCCTCTCTCTCTCTGTCTCTCTCTCTCTCTCTCTGTCTCTCTCTCACTCACTCACACACACACACACACACACACACACACACACACACACACACACACACACACACATTCTCTTTTGCTCTCTCCCAGTCTCTTTCCGCGCCTTGTTTATTTATCTGAACCAGTGAATACAAAATACAGAGCAATGTCATTTCCATCCGCTTGAAAATCATTTTGAAAATGCCAATCTTTCCTATTATACAGTGTAATTACAAGCCTTTTATTATTTTTTGTTATTATTATTATTATTATAAACTGACAAGGAAATCCTCAAGAGGGGGAAATAATCAAAGACTGGGGTGTTTGTGATATAGGCATTTTCATTTCACAAACGGTTGTTTCAAATCCCTAAGTGGTGTAAGTATATACTGTATTTCTAAAAGAATGCACATTTCCCTGAAACTCAGTCAAAGTGAAACATGAGAAACAACGTTACAGGTGTGTCTGCAATGCAGTTCAAATATTTGTGAGAAATGCCACACAATCTCATGACTGAAAACTTGGCAAAAGCTCTGTGATGATCGTAAATCTCAGATATGCGTTTCATTACCTTCTCAATTATGCTCTCTACATGTTTTGGTGAGGTATGAAAAATATGAGCTAGCTGAAAAACACATTCCTTGCTATTTTTGATAGGCTTTTGTTTGTCACCTTCCCTGATATGCAGCAGGTTTCTCCAGTTAGAAAGCCAAAAAACATGCAACATTTCTATTTTGTCTATTTTCACTCTCCACAACTTTGGTACATGCACAATGGAAAATTTTTCAACTTAATCTGTTTGTGGTAAAAGGGCAAGCTTGTTGTTTACTTGAGTGAGGAGGTGTTGCATAGGGCTTTGATCAGAAGCCTGATAAGAGGTACGATTTAAAGTAAGAGACACTGCATTTCCTAACAAAGACAATTAAAGGAAAATGGAAGACAGCCCCCGTGGGTTAAAAATAGAAAATTAGCAACATGCATGCCGGAATGCACAGCCCCCAATACACACCCCCCCCCCCCCAACAAATCTTTCTACCACCACCAAACTTACTGAACCTGCATTGTTATGTATGATCAGATCTGCCAGTTCCTCCTCTAAGCTCCTTGTCACATTTTGACTTAATGAAGTGCAACTTGGAAGGGAATTGGGTTCATCATGCTAGTCGCACGATGCTCCCTTGTTGTAGCAAACAGGAGCAGCATGGGACCAAAGCGCTACAGCGCGAGTCGTTATCATTCCGGTCAGTCTGTTTAACACAAAATTAAACAAAGAACTAATTAGTGCCTCATGAATTAATAACTGCACTGTTGCCGAGTAGAAGTTGGGTTGCTGAGGGGAGATATAAAATAAGTAGGGAGACCAGGTTCGAATTATTATTACTTTTTGAGGCGCTTGTGCTCTCAAGGTTAGGAAACTTTGTGAGCTGTCACAGTCACTCAAGTGCACGGAGCATGGGGTGGGGGAGTGGGAGTGAGTGTGTGTGTGTGTTTGTCAGAGAGGCAGAAAAGCTTCTCTGTGCTCAGGCATGGACAGATGGCAGAGATCTGTTAGGAAGAAGTGCATGTAGAATAGGCTCATAGACACATCAAGTTAAACATATGCATAATTCAGACACCTTTAGATATTTATAATGAATTTACAAAAAAAAATGTAAAGATTCTTGTCATTAATTATCAGTGGTCTAACAGTCAACAAATGCTCCTTTACAAATAGATACATGATATTTTATTTATTTATTATTATTATTATTATTATTATTAATAATAATAATAATAATAATAATAATAATAATAATAATTCAGTTTACATGTTCTCCCCGTGCTTCGGGGGTTTCCTCCGGGTACTCCAGTTTTCTCCCCCAGTCCAAAGACGTGTTGTACTCTGATTGGCATTTCCAAAGTGTCTGTAGTGTGTGAGAGTGTGTGAGATTGTGCCCTGTGATGGGTTGGCACCCCATTCAGGGTGTCCCCCACCTTGTGCCCCGAGTCCCCTAGGATAGGCTCCAGGTTCCACGCAACCCTGTGTAGGATAAGCAGTACAGAAAATGGATGGATTAATTGTTATTATTATTATTATTTTTTTCCCAGCACAGATAGTTTGATGTTCAGTCACTGGAAAAAGAGATGTATTTTTCTTTTCTTTTCTCCCCCCCCCCCTCAGATTTTTGCATGGGAATCAAGGTACACATTTCCAAATCGCAGTATCTGCAATATGCCTTTTTATCTTTTTCCATTATCCACTTTATAATCCACATTTCCCTCTGAAATGAATATATACAATGAATGATTGAGCCCCAATACTTAGTTTGAACGCTCTCTTGACTTTGTTCGCCATCGCCTATGTTTTATTAGATTTAATTCAGATTATTTGCTTTTAAACAAGTTCGCTTATTCAACCCGCACCCTTGTTCCACAACCAGCCCAATTTGGTGTAAATTCCAAGTACAGCTAACTTAAAAAAAATAAAATAAAATAAAAAAAATGAACAGTGAATAAATAAAAATAAAAAACCTTGGCAGAGTGCTGGTTTATAATCCAAACAAAGTAGCAAAAAAGGTGTCTTGTTTTACTGCTGAACTGTGAAGTGACAAATGGATTTACAGCCATGACGTTCTTTTGTTTGTTTGCTGATAAGCCACACTTTAATCACTTTGACAATTTAAATGACATCTCTACATCAAATAGTTCATAAATTATTAGGCAATACGTAAGACCTGATCGTACATGGTATGGGGGCCATCACAGATTTGAACATAAACTACTTTTCTTTAAAAGCACACTATGCACAGAAATTACAATATGTAATGTGTTATCTACTTAAAAACTAGCATCTACAATGGCTAGCTATGACATGATACACTGTTTTGTGTCTGGTGCATGCTCTGTTGCGCACCGCACATATAGATATGACATATATATCATGAGCAAACCCTGTGTGGATGTTTTGCTTATGAAGGAATCACAAGAAAGTGGTCACAGTTGACTTGGCTTTACTGCCTGGTGTAATATGAGAGTTGCGCTGGCCTCGACTAATGCGCGCTGCCCAAGGTCATATCGGCTAATAAAATCCTCCCCTCAATCAGATTTTAGGATTACTGATTCTAAGCAAATTATCATTGGCAAGCTGTGCTGAAATATTTGCAAAAGTGGTTAAGCGGATGGTACACCTGCTCCTCGGGAAGGAAAACGCAGAGTCGTCACCTGTCAGGCTTTAACAAGTGTGACATCATACTGTTGTCACATTGTATGAGTGTGTGAGGGGTCATGGCAGGGGTCACAGAATCTCCTGCTTTGGTGCGTGTGTGTTTTTTTTACGGCTTACCCTCAAATGATTGACCCTTCAGCAATGCTTATGGCTCTATATGTGGGGTTAATAGTGTGTTTTATGACCTAACCTATGAATATATTGTACGTTTGCCTCGTGACTAATCAAAGTCTTTGTTTTGCTCTTCTCTTGCTGTTTTTGCAGATGAAATGAGCCTGTGAATGGAGTGACTTGTCAGAAAGAGAGAACAAGGTAGGACAAACCAGGACCTCTGAGTAATGACCGTCCTTCTGATCCTCACCTCTCAAAATCCCCCCACAGGAAACTCAAGTGTCCTCTTTTATTACAGCAGGATCAATGTGGCCAGGGCTGTAAAAATTGATAAATTAGTTATTAGTTTCACAACATTTTTTTTGTTCCTTCTGGCTGATTAACTTACAGGGAGGTGATGGAATGTGTCACATTCTTTCTCATATAGGTGTAGAGTGAACTTTGTTTACCTGGGCAAAGCATGTTGCATCACATTCTTCTGTATTTTACTGTAAATTTCCAATTAAAGTGAAATCGAAGCAGGTATAAGGAGAGAGATACGGGCCAATCTAGAGAAATTTACTTGCAGTGCATCTGTGTTTTTGAATACTGGGGAAACCCCTACTGATGATGCATCTTGAGGATAGAAGTCAAATTTGTGGGCAAATATTTCTAAGCAGCTATTACAGAAGGACGCCACAGAGTGTTGTTACTGTTACTGTGCAACAGTAAGCCAAACCAACCTGACCCCATTAGAAATTCAAAACTCTAACAAGTGAGCCTCATGTCTTTCCATTTCACACCAATAAAATCATAAGAAAACAAATGAATGCTGACCCTACCCCTAACCCTACTGTTAACTTTTCATACAACTTGAGTGCTAGATAGCTTAGCTACAGTTGCCTTTCGGTGGTAGCTAATTGACTTTAGTAGCTAGCCACATTCCCTGACAAGCTAGCTAATTTTAGGCTGTCATACTATGTTATGAAAACCATGAGCTATTAGGCTAATTATTATGTTGTGTAATCGAAACCTAAAGGCAGGTTTGGTAACAAAATGGTAGTAAGCTAGCTAACACTAGGGTATTAAACTAGCTAATATTAAGACAATAAGCTAGCTAAAATTACGGTAGTAAATTAGCTGACATTTGGGTAGTAAACTAGCTAATATTAGGGTATGAAGCTAGACAACATTAGGGCAGTAAACAAGCTAATAATAGAGTAGTAATCTAGTTAAGATTAGGGTAGTAAACTAGCTAACATTAGGGCATTAAACAAGCTAACAGTAAAGTAGTAATCTATCTAACATTATGGCCTTAAACAAGCTAACATTAGGGTATTAAGCTAGCTAAAATTAGGGTAGTTAACAGGCTAATACTAGGGTAGTAATCTAGTTAAGATTAGGGTTACAGTCTAGCTAATATTAGGGCATTAAATAAGCTAATACTAGGCTAGTAAACTAGTTAACATTAAGGTAGAATCCTAGCTAACATTAGGCACAATAGTTTGGTTTTAAATCAGTCGCCATGTTGTATATCAAGCTAGCAATAAGTAAAACTAGTAGCCAAGTTTGTTACCAAGCTTGTCGACATTAGGTGACCTACTGTACTGTGTATAACTCTAATGTGTGTAATGTGTAATGCTTTGTGTAATTTCTCTTCCTAGTTGTTGTAGTAAGAGATTTTTGATTCTCAATTCAAATTACAGGTTTATATAGGTGTGCCACATAATCTAAGACTAATAATGAATGGATTAAAAAATATGCTGCTAAAGAAAAAGGTATAATTTATATACATGTATGTAATTTATGTATATTTCATATGAAGACGCTTTCTGTAAGGAGATGTTTATTTAACATTTATTGAAGGAGTCTCGGCACTCAGTAACAGTCAGTAGGCAAGTATGATTTCTGACATAGGAGTCTTCAGGACACAGGACTTACAGTAACATGACAAACTGCATTTTTTTGTCTTATTAACTTCAAGAGAGAGAAAAAGGTGCGGGAACGACTGGTTATTTATAGCTGTTATAACATAAGTGAAAACAAGAACTTGTTTGGTCGACTTTCCACAACATTAAATCTAATTATATATGGATAAATAGTATGTCACTCTTTAATTAATAAACAGTGTAATTCAAGATGTCTAACTTTGCATTGCATTGTATTACACCACCTCATCACTGATTAGTTTCCTATAACAGCATGCACCCAAGTGTTTTATTCCTTACTTATGAAACAAGACAATCAACATGTTACACTACAGGTTTATGACAGAATAGCTCTTTAAACAGCAAAACGTCTCGACTGTTCAATGAGATCATAGGCCGCGATGTTTTCAGATTCAGTTACAAGCTGAAAGAAGACTTTTAGGCAGTTCTGCTGAGTTAGGCGATCTTGTCACTGGGGACCCAGGCGCTTGCTTTGCCCCTGGCTCCAAAGTCATGAGAGATACGGGTGTGGAGGAGTGATGCTGTGTTTTGTCTCATGTCAGTCCGGGGGGTCGTCCTCTTGACCCGAGTGGCTGTCCTGACCATGATAACATGACTCGGAGAGCTCGGCTCTGCCACACAACAGCCTTTTGTCCTGCCAGTGTCTGTCAGCAGAGAGGAAGACATGCAGTCGCAGCATCAATCACAGCCAAACTACATCTAAACAACATCCACCAGCCCTCATATACGCAGCGTATATTCTGTGTCTGTACATGTGCTTTGTCTGCGTGTGTAAATAAACGTCCCGTATTCAACGAGGATAAAAACGATGTTTTTGCCACGACTTGGCCTAATATGCTTTAGGAGTCCCAGCTTGGCTTTTGGAGAGCAGAGTGTGCCAAGCCAGGCAGCTTGTGCATCATGACCCAATTCTCCCCTCGCCGCAACCTGAATGGCTGGAGTATAGTTAGCTTAATTGGGTTTTGATATATTTAATTCAGCTAATCAGAAAGCCCAACTGGCTCCAACATGGGGCCTGCGTGCCTTTCTCTTTTCCACAAAGCTCCCAGAGACCAGGCGGGTGCGGAGTAAGAGCCTCCCAGAATGGATTCCCTCTCAAACAGTGGGAAGAAAATTAAACTGCCAAATTTGTTTTCATTGGTTCAGGGCTTCTGCAGGGAGTTGGAGGCTTTTAATTGCGCTGTAGCTGTGAAGAATCAGTTGGGCCATTTTTAAAACAACATAAAAAAAAGCAAGCAGCTCCCTTTTGCCTGCTTGTTTTTTTTTTTGTTTTTTTTTAAAAAGCTGAACAGTGTTTGATGTAGCACAAAGATTTTGATATGCTGCATATCTATATGCTATATGACCTCCTATACAGATTAATAGTATGTATGTAAAGAGCCACATTTCTAAATATGTCATGGTCCTAAAATGCAACCCAATGCTAACTGCTTATTGGACCGATAAAAGGCAAAGCATTCAGTCATTATATTATATTTCACTTCTTTTTCCTGAAACTTTAGCTTTGAACGCCCCCCACACCCCACACCCACTTGAACAACGATCCAAAAAAAAAAAAAAAAAACCTCCATCACCAGCTCTTTTGTTTGCCCAGGCCCTATTTTCTCTCGTTCTCTTTCTCTCTATTTTTTGGCCTTTGATATTTTTTCCAGTGTGTCAAAACAAGCCGAGCCTACATGGAAACGGCAGCCCTGTGTAAATATTTATGATGTAACATCTCCATGTGAATAGACTTTCCTCTGAGCCCATCCATCACGGCCGCCACCTTGTGAAAGGGCTGCCCCCAGCCATGCGCTCAGGCCGCAGGAAGAGCGCACAGGAGCGCCACGTCCCCTTGCGCTCAAAGCATTTGTTTTTTTTTCTCTTTTGACCGAGACTCTCTGGACCGGCAGGGCATTCGGGACTGTGTCCTCTCTCGCCTTTCTGGAGCCCCCCTCCCCAAAAAAACTTCAAAGCAGATCGGAGGCTTTTGTCTGCGTGACGTGGCCACTGGCCTGCGAAATGCTGCGACAGAAAAATGCGATGTAGGTCAAATGGTGAAAAGTGGAATAAACGGCCCTTGCTATCATCTCATGCTAACTAGAATGAGTCTGGGCACAGGTTTCAGAAATCCTCCAAATGAGGTGTTTAGCGTTAGCTGGAACAAGCACATGGCCTTGTCCTCCTTTATATGCAGCCATTGAGAGCTCATGTTGAAACAGCTGCAAGGTTTGCAGAAACAATGTCTCATTATTTAGAGTGCCATGCAACAATGGCTGGCCGTTCGTGTTAACAGCTAAATCAGAGAATCAGACCTTACAGTCACTTTAATTAGACTCCATGCTTGAAAACTAATGTTTTAAGCAGCATCCAATCATGATGATGATCATCATCATCATCGTCATAACCTCTCAAGTTCACAATACTCCCCCTCCTGCCCTCTCCTACACTTTTTTCCTCACAAAAATATTAACCACAGGCATTACCACTGTCACACCTGGCCGTGTTAGAGACAGGTGTGGTCTCCTCCTGTCTGGATCTGGTATATTTTTCCTCTCGCCTCTTGCACAATCCCCCTCTGCTTGGTGAGAAATTAGCTATTGCAAAGACGAGCCTCTCAGTAGAGCAACATTACAGTGTCTCTCTGTGCTTTTTATCACAACAGACGGTTGCTAAGATGTAATTATCGCTGTCTCCCTCTGATAGACTGAGCCACGGGCTGAAAAGGTAATATGGATTATCACAATAGTTCTACGGCTCAATACTGCTATCTAACTTTATCCATTTATCTGCAATGATAGGAATCCTTTGTGTTGCGCGCCAGTGTAGCATGTATCTAAATAATAAAGGCTATTGTCTCGCTTCAGAAGCGAACGGATTGTCTTTTTAATTTCGCCGGTTTTATTATTGTTAATATTCATGCCATGACAGCTGCGCACGCCTGAATCTGAAATATTGAGCCCAAAAACATGGCTCTGAATACAGCAGCAAGGTGGAGAGGAACCTGAGCAATTACACAGCAAACAAATCCTGCTGCAGATCCTCTTTCTGTTTACCATCAAAAAGCAGGAATGTTTCCGTATCACCCATAATATTACAGCACAACATCAAGGATAAATATTTCTCTCCCCTCTCCACACTACCTCTCTCTGTCCCTCCCCCTGCTCCTGTGTGCGCGTGTGAGAGACGGTGGGCGAGCGATGATCGCTCGGCTTTGAAGAGTATATATAAAATAGATGACATTTTTTTCCTTTTCTCTCTAATTTTGAGTGCCTCTTTTCTCTCAGCAGATCTATTCAAGCTTTCAATGCCCCCTCCCTTTCTCGTGCGCTTTTCTCAGCAAGCAGGAGCGTTTTACTTTACTCCTTTGTCATCCTAATTGATTGCATTAACCTTTTGAGTATTGAATTTCCTGTGCATCACGCCGAGCACAATGTGGAATATTATCATAATCCCTCCAAGTAATGGACACAGGGCAATCAACAATGCTTTAGGAAAAGTACATCTTTGAAAGATGGAGCATCTTATTATTTCCAATCAAAAGGCTGCCTCGGACTGGCAGGCTCTGAGAAACTTTGAAAGCCGCTTTAAGGTGTTGTGTCTTTCTGCGCTTCGTGCCACAGTGTCTTTGAAGTGAACGTTTAAGGGGCTTTTGTTCTTAGTGCCGAATTGGAGAGCTAACAGGGTTTTGAGAAACGTCTTTTCCAGATGCTAATGATACATTTTATGTAGAATGAGTACTAAAATAATCAGCTTGCAGTTTTAGTATCATCTTATGCCGTTTTATCTTTTATCTCGTCATGCCATTTTAATTTTTTCCGTTGAATTTTTGATGAACACACGATAAGCGATCTCTTATGAGTGTGTCTTTACTAATTCTGCACAGCGTTTCCTTTAAACAAATTCATGTCCAGCATGTGCTGACTTGAAGAGAAAAACACCACAATCATGAATCACAGTTCACTATCATACAACTAGACCATTATTACTATTTCTGTACTGCTCTTCATGTCCATTTGAGTGTGGAGCACGGTGTAAGAGTGAAATCAGGCAAAGCAGAGCTGTATGAGGAGCCCAGAGCTTCCTCAGCTGAATGAGAGCCAGCACACGTGTGTATTGATATGATAATGTGTGTGTGTGTGTGTGTACGGCAGGGCCACCCGCTCACCTGAAACAGCACTCAGGGTGTTTTTCTCTCTTAACATACACACACACATCCATGTACTTTTATTGTGCTGGTCAGGACCCCTTCAGGGACGATGTGCAAGTACTCTTCTCAGGAATTACAGCTATAGACAGGTTACAGTAAGTTTGTATACAGCATTAAATTATGAAAAGTGCCTGCTTGATATTGATATAATTTCTTTGCATATACAGTATTCAGTATACATAGAGTTTATTAGGAACTCCTGTACACCTACTCATTCGTGCAATTATCTAATCAGCCAATCATGTGGCATCAGTGAAATAAAATCAACCATCAGACCGTGGCATGATTGTTGGTGCTAGACGGGCTGGTTTGAGTATTTCTATAACTGCTGATCTCCTGGGATTTTCACACACAACAGTCTCTAGAGCTTATTCAGAATGGTGCAATAAAGAAAAACAAATCCAGTGAGCGGCAGTTCTGCGGATGGAAACGCCTTGTTGATGAGAGGGGTCAACGGAGAATAGCCAGACTGGTTTGAGCTGACAAAAAGGCTAGAGTGACTCAGATAACCACTCTGTACAAATGTGGTGAGCGGAAATGCATCTCAGAGTGCACAACATTCTGAGGCGGATGAGCTACAACAGCAGAAGACCACGTCAGGTTCCAGTTCTGTCAGCTAAGAACAGAAAGCTGAAGCTGGAAAAACGTAGCCTGGTCTGATGAATCTCGATTTCTGCTAAGGCACACAGATGGTAGGGTCAGATTTTGGCACCAACAGCCTAAATCCATGGATCCAACCTGCCTTGTGTCAACAGTACAGGCTGGTGGAGGTGGTGTAATGGTGTGAGGAATGCTTTCTTGGCACATCTTTGGCTCGTAATTCCAGTCAACCATCGCTTGAATGGCACAGACTATTTGAGTATTGCTTCTGACCATGCGCATCCATTTATGGACACAATTTACCCATCTTCTAATGGCTACTTGCAGCATGATAATGCACCATGTCACAAAGCAAAAGTCGTCTCAAACTGGTTTTATGAACATGACAATGATTTCAGTGTTCTTCAGTGGCCTTCCCAGTCACCGGATCTGAATCCAGAACACCTTTGGGATGTGATAGAATGGGAGATTCGCGGCATGAAAACACACCTGAAAAATCTACAGGAATTGCGTTATGCAATCATGTCAACGTGGACCAGAATCTCAAAGGAATGTTTCCAACATCTTGTGGATTCCAAGCCTTGAAGAAATGAGGCTGTTTTGAGAGCAATGGGAGGCCCTACCCAAGCCCTACTTAGTGTAATAAAGTGCTCAGTGAGTGTACATGTATATGTCTGTATTGATTTGCAATTATAAATTGGAAAATACATATATATTTAAATACTGCGTTTATCTTTATAGAGTAATTTCTCCTTGTGACTATGTTGATATTTTTGATATTCGATTGATCATCGGTTTCTAATAGAAGACACTGTAGATAGCAATTATATTTTTCTCTTTAAACATATTCAAAAGTTGTGTTGTTAATTAACAAAGAAAAACATATAATCATTGATAAGGTGAAGCTTTCTTTAAGGAGACATTTATTTAGTCATTTATTTTTTTATAGGAGCCTCCAGTGTCAGAGCTTCGTGACAGTCAGAGATAAAGCTGGAACTTTAAGTTTTCCAATATGAGAAAGTCTTCAGGACAGAAGACACTGTGTGTTGTCTTTTGTCTCTAACATGACAAGCTGCATTTCTTTGTCATATTAATTTCAAGAGAGAGTGAATAATAGAGGGTGGTGAAAGAGCAATTGTTTATGGCAGTTAGAACATAAAAACGGGAGCTAACTTGTTTTGCAGCTGTACCATGTAATTAATACAACTATAAACATATAAAAAGTCATTCATAAATAATTATTTTTTTAATGTTAGAGCTATAGTATGAAAAGAATAAAATACTTCCAGATGTACTGTTACACAAAATTAAGTAACTGTCAGTAATTCTGCTTTGAGTCAGGCTGCTTCGCACCACCTCACCACCAGTTTATTATTTTCCTATAACAGCATGCCCCATCATCCTCAGTGCTATACAGCTTTCTTGGTATTTTGACTAATCACACCACTGTACGTCATTCTGGACATCGTTTTTTTTTTTTTTTTTTTAATTATTATTCTTTTTAAAAACCTGTGCTGTTACATGGCAATAGTGTCATATTAGGATCAGAAATCTAAGAATTTTGCATTCTTTTCTAATTGAATCCCAAAATTTGCTTTACAACATATATTATCAGGAATAACTTGAGTGAAAAGTAGAATCTTAGAAATATTTACAGTACATGAATTTCAGAACCTGTCGATCAAATCCAGCTTAGTGTCTTCTAAGCACGTACTTCACTGAAAGGGATAATCCTCAAGGACAAAAGTGTTAACATGATCAATATCACTCATTTGCTTAAATGTACATAGTGACCAAGAAATAGGGTCAAATCTTGAATACAGAATATTCAACATGTTGACAGTTTCCTTGCTTTGTTTTCAATTCGAAAACTTTCTGTTTATTTCCAGTTCCAGTTATTTCCACTTAATCCCTGATTTCCATCAGTTTTATGACACCATTAACACTCTTGGGTGACGTATTCCCACTGTTACGTGGCCTTTCACTTTCAGATGAAGCAAAATCTGCAGTTAACATGCTGAATGGATGAACGACTTCAATCCAGAGTACAAGTCGGAGGAGTGTGTATAATTTCTAATAGATAAAATGTGAGCACTCTGCCCTACCTTTCACTGTCATTATAGTGGCAAAAAAAACTATTCTTTCATCAAAACCAGTGCTCCTATTGGTAATGGGACATGGCTTGTTGAATTTCTGCATCGTAACAAAAGGCTGTGTCTGCCTATGGGGCTCGACTGCACGCAGCCACCTGGCTCCTCTGTCCCTCTCTTTTGTATTTCAGGATTTATTCAACAAAACCCTGAAAAGTGGAGTGCTGCGGGGAGAAAAAGAGCGGCAAACTGACTTTTCAGGTTTTAATGGGAGGGTAAACAACAGTGCAACGCATAAAATTAATTGATTGTTGAGCAACACAGAAGCTGTGTTATCACGTTTCCCTGGTAACTGGAAATTATTGTCTGGTTGCTTAGATGAATTGAAGTAAAACAGCCTTTAATTCATATGAGCTGTGTGTGTGTGTGTGTGTGTATGTGTGTAGAGATATATATATATATATATATATATATATATATATATATATATATATATATATATATATATATATATATATATATATGTATATGTATTCTTCTTCTTTTTTCTACCTGGGTGTGGAAAATCAATTGAAAGAGACCCTTATATACAGGCTGGTGTGGTTTCTGATCAATAATTATTGTAAAGCACAGATACAGTGTCATGCTTTGATGGGTTCAGGTTAGACATTCAAAGATATTGGATGCTGGTATTTATAGAAAAAGTGTTCAAATGATGAACAGCAGTGCCAATATCTCAATTTTAGGCAGCGGAAAGGTCACGAGGCTCATTTTGTCTCGTTTTTTTTGCGCTAAACACACCGCATGACAAAATGGAGGATTTGGTTGAACGAGTGGTCAAGGTCATTTAAAGAGACGACGACACCAGGCTGCTCACCTGCTGAAACCTCTGCCTTTCCTATTCAAATGTGCAAAAGCACAGAGCCACACGCTGTAAAAGACATGGCTCATCTCCATCGTCCTGACATAACTCTCAGGTCAAGGCTGACAAGCTGACATCATGTGTGTGTGGGGGGGGGAATGAGTGTGTAGCATACATAGTCCTCAAGAGATCTGCTTCCTTTTCTGAAAGTGTAAGGGAGTCATGCTGCTGATGAGAGTCCTGCATCGCTGGTGCAAACCAGGACATTTGCGGCACGCTAAAGAGGGAACAGACTGACACGAAATGAAACACTGAGAAGTTCTCAAGGTCTGAGAGCTAGTCTTTTAGAGGAACCTCATTCATTACAGGAGTGTCTACTGCATGATGCGTTGTTTCCACATTAATATCTATTAACAGGTGATAAATGACAGAAATGGCCACCGCTGTATTGCTTTCTGTGTATTTTAGCACAGTCGAACAAACTGCACGGAAAAGGCATGAGCAAGAGGGAGATCCCAGAGGTCTCTGATCTCATCTCAGTCCGAGCTTGAGTTTCATCTTCTGCTTTGGTCAGAACAGGATTTGGAGTCGGCATTTTCAACATTTATTTCAGCAACTGACACTTGGTGTCATATTTCCTGTCTTTGCCCAAACCAGCTGTCAGCTACTGTACACTCAGATTCTTGAAGCTCTGCAGTTTAAAACAAACAGTGTGGCAGTGGAAACGGTTTAATGCTTATACACATACAGTATTTCTTTCACTTTGTAAATTCTCATGCTTTTCACATGCACGAGGTGGTTGTTTGATTTGCCCCACCCAAGCTTTTTATGGCTTTTATAACTTTGTTTAAACAAAACATGCTCTCTTTATCTTTTTCTTTATCTATCTCTCAGCTTGCTGGTTTGCTGTTTTTCTGGCCTCAGACTGTATGTCCGTGTGAATCGAGTCCTTTTGAAACACACATAGGAATCTGATCTAATCTAGTTGCTGCTTACTATTTTCAACAGGCCCATCGAAAACTCCACCTCCCCTACTGCACCCGGCTCGTCTCGCTATCTGCCTAACCCACATGCTAGTCACATGGCCTGTTTTTTTTCTTTCTGGTCTGGCATTTTATGGAAAACTTGTGGGAAAGATAAATCCGCAGGGTTTTTTCAGCGCTGTTTTTTTTTTTCTTTCCTCCTACCTCACCTGTTCAGGAGGATGCGACCTGAACAAGGTGCTCTTGTCTCAGATACAGATTCAGCTTTGCACTGTCCGTGACATCTTTACTCCTGACAGCTACCACATCCTCGCAATTTGATTGGATTTCCTTCTCGGTGCATTGTGTACTTGTGTCACCGCTGCATGCTGTTTGGACATGTCTGGAGTCATACAGGAGGCTGTGGGTGGCAGAAGTAAAAGCGTAAAGCAGATCTGAGATCAGGCCGAGCAGCGCCGTGACCCATTCCCCTTCACACTGGCGTCTGCCTGTAAATTTTCTGCTGCCCTTGCTATTCAGCCAATTACACCAAAAGAGCTTTAGTGATTTTTTTTCTCCCTCTCCCCAGCTGGGTCTTTATTTATTTATTTATTTATTTATTTCACAGTCGAATGCAAAGCATCTTTGAAGGTTAAAAAAAATTGCTGAATTTCATAGCGCTCATAACGCAAATCTTTTTTTTCAGCTGATCAATAGGTGTCAGCTCTGCTCGCTTTGTAAAACAAACGCCTGCGTGATATAAATCAGCTAAATCAGTCGCACACCTCTTTCGAATTCAAATATATGTTAGAACAAATAAGTAATTATTAAAAACAAGGCGACTTGCTGCAGGACAGTGAAATGAAGACGAATACAATGTCAACACATGGGGGTGGGGTGGGGGGAGATCTGGCACAGCTCAAAGTCAGGAGGAACATTCTGTTTTGCTCCAAACATTGTGGAACTCAGCCACACTAAACATGCTATTCTAGCATATGACTATATGTGTGGAGATGGACTCTAGTTGGGGTCCAGTTACAAGCACATGTGCATGGAGTAGAGAACTTGGAGGGCTCGTAATTTGTTTATAAAAAGCATATTGATAGCAAGAAGAGTAAAAAAAAGATGAAACCTGTGCTGCAAGGTTGGGGTATAAAGTGCTGTGGCTTTTTGTCATATAACTAAAAAAATGTGCTGGAGTCTTCTGAATAAAGAAGAATTGAGTCCATTGTGAAACAGGGATGCTAGTTCTCACCAATTTCCAGCCCGAATATATCTAAACAACTACACAAAATGACCTGAAACTAGCCTAAAAAGTTTGGGATTTGGAAAAGGGAAACACATTTTTCTTTGCATGTTTACAATATACTGTGTCTTACAGCAGAAATGTTTGTGGAAATTGATTGGATTTAATTACGATTATTTGCTACAGTTGAGGTCATAAGTTTACATACGCCTTGCGGAATCTACAAAATTTTAATAATTAAAAATAATAAAAATAAAACGGATCATAAAAATTGCATTTTGTTTTTTTATTTAGTTCTGCCCTGAATACGCTATTTCACATAACAGATGTTTACGTATAGTCCACAAGACAGAATAATAACTGAATTTACACAAATGAGCCAGTTCAAAAGTTTACATACGCTTGATTTTTAGTACTGTGTGTTGTTACCTGGATGATCCACGACTGTTTTTATGTTTTGTGATAGTTGCTCATGAGTCCCTTGTTTGTCCTGAGCAGTTAAACTACCCGCTGTTCTTCAGAAAAATCCTCCAGGTCCTGCACATTCTTTGCTTTTCCAACATCTTCTGCATATTTGATCCCTTTCCAACAGTCGCTATATGAGGTTAAGATCCATCTTTTCACACTGAGGACAACTGAGGGACTTGTACACAGCTATTACAAAAGGTGCAAACATTCACTGATGCTTAAGAAGGCAACACGATATATTACGAGCCAGGGGGATGTAAACTTTTGAACTGGATGATCGGTGTAAATTGTTATTATTTTGTTTAAAGATCTTTTCTTTTAGTACTGCCCTTCAGAAGCTGAATAAGATATTTGCATGTTACCCAAAAGTTCCAGTTTTAACAATATGAGCTGTATAATTCAAAACTCCACCCTAAAATACTCTGCAAATTTTCCAGCAATGTTCAAAGTCATTAATGAGAAATCCGACACAGACTTAGTGAAGACAGCAAACATTGGACTCAGAGTTCCAGAATGCAATGCAGCTATACGACGCAGTTGCATTGAGTTACGGCAGAGACTAGTCTCGGCTAGTTAGTGAACTACCAGATGTCTAGCATGATGGAGTTGACGGCGGTATTGGCATGAAAGTTGAAGCTTTGGAGATGATCACTTTGAGAAGAGTGTACAGATGAGGATGAGATGAAAGGACTAAAGTGCTGCTACATTGCTCTTTTTTAGTTGATATAACGCATGGGCTAATTCCCACTGGCACCACCACAGGTAGTCAAATGACATAGACCAACATGTTGAAAGAATCCAAAAATAATAATAATAATAATAATAATAATAAAAACCTCAGAATTCCTTTGCAAAATACATCTAGGACACCATTAAAGATCACATGTTGCTTGTTAAGCTCAATATGCAAGTCATTCAAGGTGGATTTCTCATTTAACCAAGTCCCCATCATATATCTAATAGCCACTCCAGAAAGCTCTCTTGTCCATTATAGGTAAGTAGATAACCTTTTAAAAAGTCCTATTTATTTCCTGACCTGCCCCGTTAACAGGGCCATTTATATAGAGCTTTATATAGAGCTTCGCTTCTGCCCTAAACACTGTAATCTGAGGATTGTTTCTTCTTCCATCTCTACATCAGACTCCATGCTGCATTACTGTTTTCCCATTTACTGTTTTCCCCATCTTGCTCTAAATGAGGCCACATACAGCGAGTATGTTCAGTACCCGATGTTTGTGAAGCTTCTGTAGAGCTATCAATAGAATGTTGAATGTGGTTGAGAACTACAAAGCAGTCAGGGAATGCGCTCATAGTATTCCAGCATCTCACATTCTGGTGCTAAAAGCACAGGGCCAGATATTTTTTTGAGGTATTAGATCTGAGAGATTTGTTCTCTCAAGTATAGATTTAACCGCACGGAGCTGGTGACGATAAATGGGCCACGTACGAGGCGTGATTCTGATTAACATTATCTATTACCAACACTATCAGCAAGTTTCCTCAATGCAACACTGAAAAGTTATTAAACATTATCATTCCTTGTCATTGAGATGATATTCTCAAGGGGACATCTCTTTTCTTTTACATGAGAATGTGAATGTCATTTCCTTAAAAAGCGGGATAATTATACACCTTAAATTTAGAAATACAGCACATTCACTTTCCCAGGTGAAAGATGAACCAAAAAAGTTGGTTTAAAGGGTACCATATCCACATTTAGTACCTTTTTATTAAATGAAGTATAAATCGGTCTCACCAACACATTTGAGTGCTTTAACCCCTTAAGCCTTGTTTTCCTCACTCATAGAAATAATATGTAGTAGTTTACAGAACTGAATAAAATGCTTTAAGATTTATAACTGAACAGTAAGCTGGGTCGTTAAGGGATTAAATCATCCACTGCGCATTTGATCTCATGAAAAATGCGTAAGCGTCAAAGCAGTGTGGTTGGATTTCTTTTCATTCATGTTTAGGGGCCCCCAAGTGGCGCAACAGGATCATCGGGAGATTCAAATGTGTTCAAATCTCAATGATTGACATCAGTGACCAGCAGAGAGACCAAAATTGTCTGGGCTCTCTGGCTAATCATGGGTTTCTGTGAGCTCATGCATGCGGAAGAGGGCAGACAGCACTTTCCTCCGAGTGAGGCAGCTTGAGCAATTCAAAAAGATGTGGTTGGCTGGTTCTTCATGTGTCTTGCAGGAAGCACTTATTTGCATTCACCCTCCCTGGTTGGTAGCTTTCATATGATAGGGGAAGAGAGCTGGCTGGTGGGTGGGAACTGGCATGTGACCAAAATGAGGGGGGAAAAAACAACTTCACATTTGGATCCTTGTTTGTTAGTTGGACCTTGGTGGATCCTTTAGATTTGTTGTTTCATTTACTAGACTGGCAGTTAGGTCAGAGGACTACAGAACAACATGAAAAGCAGGTTTGATAACCTTGTGTTACAAAGTGACAAACAATTGTTCATTTTCTAGGTATGAGCCAGATTCTAGTGATAGATGCAAGCAACAATGCAACAATTTTATGCAAATGAGGAAAGACAAGATAAAGCAACAAATCCAAACAACTGACTTGCGTGACGTGTATCAGAAACCTCTGGGGAATGTATCTACCTGTGTTTAGTTTCCATCCAGTTGCAGTTTGTGGTAAAAAAAAAAAAAAATTAAACAATCTTTTAATCTTTTAATCTTTTAGTGTGTTTAACTCGAAACTACAAAAAACCATTTAAGCAAAAAGAATTTTATGTTTTGATTTTACATTTTGACTATAACTGGTTAGCACGTTTGTCTTGCACCTCTGGGGTTGGGGGTTCGATTCCCGCCTCCACCCTGTGTGCACGGAGTTTGCATGTTCTCCCCGTGCTTCGGGGGTTTCCTCCGGGTACTCCAGTTTCCTCCCCCAGTCCAAAGACATGCATTGTAGGCTGATTGGCATCTCTAAATTGTGTGTAGTGTGTGAATGGGTGTGTGAATGTCCATCCAGGGTGTCCCCCACCTTGTGCCCAGAATTCCCTGGGAGAGGCTCCAGTCTCCCTGCAACCCTGTGTATGACAAGCGGTACAGAAAATGGATGGATGGATGGATGGATCTTACAAAAACTATATATGTGTCAGAGGCAAACTGCCAGCAGCATCAATGACTATGAACAAAACACTAGGACTAGATGACTTGGTGTATATGGACCAGGCTGTGTATATGCCACTATCTTCTCTGAGGTGGTATTGAGCCATGTTGGGACCAGGAGTAGACCACAGCAGCTCTCCTGAACACTGGGCTCTGCTTTGGCTCTCTCACCATCTGCGTTTTGCTGTAAACCTGCATTAGCATCCGGCACAGGATTAGCGAGCAAAATCCCTGGGTTTTTCGACCAGTTGACAAATATCAGATTTGTCTCAAAAAATTAGCTCCATCCATATCTCCTGCCATATGACACACAAAAAAGATTATCTTTAATACCCAGTCGGCTTGAGTATGGAAAAAAGTAGATTAAAGTTTAGCGATATCGACCGAGCCACTTATATTAGATCTCGCAGATCTGCTCAGTTTCACACCGAACCTGCCAGAATGGCTGTTATTTTTGCTTGTTTTGTTTGTCTAAAAACAACTAATAGCGATATTTATCTTATTAATCATCACCCAATCCAGTGTCTAAAGCCTGTCTTTTTAGTATATGGCTTTTAAACAAACATGGGGAGTAGTTAAAGAGTGTTAAGTGAATAAAGGCAGCAGGTGTCCTTTTAGCAGAGGCTTTGTACTTCTGCCTGGCTGCTGTGCTGTTGTTTTAGCTTTGCATTGGCCTATAGCGGGGGGTGGAGGGCGAAACAGACCTCGCGGGTGACCTGAGACCCCACTACTGTCCCATTGTGAGCACTTTTGTGCAAAGGTAGCTGCTATGTTTGATCTCAGCTGCTGTTTGAAAAAAAAAAAAAGAGTAGGGTCTTTGCATTAGCGATGTGATGTGAAATACAGTCATCAACGAAGTGTAGTTTGTTGCAAGTCCTTTGTTTCTCTGCTCACACTGTGATGTCAATTTGTTCAGAAAAAGCATTTATATAAAAAAAATTAAGTATAGTACAACCAGTTTCCAGAGAAAGCAAACTTTTTTTGGCTGGAAAAACATCTGCTGTTTTTTTCAGTCTTCTGTCCTGTTTTGGTGAGCCTGTGTCCACTGTAGCCTCAGATTCCTGTTCTTGACTGACAAGAGTGGAACCTGAGGAGGTCTTCTGCTACTGTAACCTGTCCACCTCATGGTTCGGTGTGTTGTGCAATCTGAGATGCTTTTCTGCTCAGCACATTTGTAAAGACTGGTTATTTTAGTTGCCATAGCCTTCCTGTGGGGTGACAGTTGCACTGAGGAAAAGACAGGAGGAAGAGTTAGAGGTAGCAGAGCTAAAGATGTTGAGGTTCTCTTTGGGAGTGACGAGGATGGATAGGATCAGGAATGAGTACATCAGAGGGACAGCATATGTGAGATGTTTTGGAGACAAAGTTAGAGAGGCCAGGTTGAGATTGTTTGGACATGTTCAGAGGAGGGAGAGTGAATATATCGGTAAAAGGATGCTGAGGTTAGAGCTGCCAGGCAGGAGGCCGAGAGGAAGACCAAAGAGGAGGTTTATGGATGTAGTGAAGGAGGACATGAAGGTAGTTGGTCTGAGAGAAGAGGATGCAGGGGATAGGGCTAGATGGAGGCAGATGATTCGCTGTAGCGACCCCTGAAGGGAACAGCCGAAAGGAAAAGTAGGAGGAGCCTTCCTGTGGGGTCAAACCAGTGTAGCCATGTTCCTCTGACTTCTTTCATCAACGGTCTAGAGACACACTACAGTCTATAGAGCCAAAAAAAAAAACCAACAACAACGAAATGCATTCAGTTCAGAGTGTCACTGCTGCTTGAGGAAACACCTTGTTGATGAGAAAGGTCAGAGGAGACTTGTTTGAGCTGACAGGAAGTCTATGGTAAATAAATAATTACTCTTTACAACCATGGCAATGGTTCTAGCTCCCAAAATATAAACAAACTTAAAACTACAGTGACCCTGCCCAGGCAGCTACTAAGGATGAATGAATGAACGTTGTAAATGCATGGTGCAGCATTTCATGTTCTTGAACACTCTCAAAACATACACTAACATGACTTTTTTGTTGCATCCCAGTCTCATTGCACAACTGTAGGCTCAACCAGATGCCAAAATGCAAAGGTTTTAGGCACATGCAAAAAAATGCTGAAGAGCCTGGAAGATGCCTTCAAAATAATGAAATTAAATGTTTCTACATTTTAAAAAATTACCGTAAAGAGCAGTAAACAGTAGTAAATGAAACAAAGTCACTATTTGGTGTGACAAAAAATAAAAATACAAATAAAAATAGTAGTCTCTAGTACAATTTGTGCAGTTTTATAAGGAAATGAGCTGGTAAGTTTTATTGAGCATCTTGCAGAACCAGCCACAGTTCTTCTGGAGACTTTGACTTTCGCACTTGCTTCTTATTTTTGCAGCAAAACCCAGCAGCCTTCATTGTGTTTTTTTGTCTGAAAAGTGTCTCTTACGTAATATGCTGCTTTCTTTAATGACATATAAACATTTTTCTGTAACATTTAATTTTGTGCTAGAAAACTAATGTTCTAACCAAAAAAAAGGTTGTTCTAAAAAAAATAGGGTGCCTAAGACTTTTGGACAGTACTGTATATATATATATATATATATATATATATATATATATATATATATATATATATATATATATATATATATATATATATATATGTATATGTGTCGTAATCATATTTGTGTCTGTATCTTATAATTAGAACATTGCGTGTTCATTCCGAATCATATATTCGTATTCAGTTACATCCCTATGTAGCAAGTAGCTCTAAAAGGCATATTACTTTAGATAAATTTCATTAGAAAAGCTAATTTGAAATGTGATGAAGCAAGTTACAATTCCGTTTACTAGCTATTAAAGATCACGCCGCAGCAGGACACTGTCCTTAAGCTTACGCTAAATAAGTATGTTCCCATCCCCATTTAATTAACGTGCTCTTAATAACGGTGTGGAGGGAACACACTGGTCTCCTGTGCACCTGCACACACAGGATGCTGCCTCCGTGCTCCCTTTCAGGACCACCTTCATACCCAGAGGTTGCCTCCTCAACGCAGGAGCCCATAAATGAAATTAAGGTGTCAATTAGTCAATTACTGCATAATAACTTGGAGGGCAGACATTTAGAGGCCGAGTGCACCTCAGCTAAGTTCATTTCCTCCGGTCCAGGAGCCTGCATTTGGCACACGTCACTCTCCGGCCCAGAGCCGCTGCACAAGGCTGACCGCCTCACTAATTCTGTTTACCTCTGGATATCTTTTTGGATCAACAATTTCCTTTCATGGTTTATGTTTTTTTTTTTTTCCTTTTTTTTATTCCAGATGCAAGGATGCCGTTTTTCTCCTTCAATATGGCTTCAGAGAATTTTATAATTTAGTAATTAAAATCTTTGATAGGCTCTAGAAATTGCATCTAATTGAATTTAATGGGGAGATGAATTTCAATTTTATTTGATTACCGGGAACCCTGGCATAGGTATTTATGGAAAAAAACTGTACAAAAATATGCTGTGTGGGCTAAGATGGCATAATAAAATTAGAGATAATCAGATTTCTCTGTCATGAATTTCGCTCTAATTTCACTATAATTTTCCATTAGATAGCTGGTTTACAAATATTTGCTCATCTACGATGGAAGAAGCTATCTGTCTAAAGCGATTATGGTCAAGGCCTTCAGAAATGTGGCCCTTTCTCTCTGTGTTTTTAAAACCAGATTGCGTGGGACCAAAATTAGGCAGATTGCATTAGGACCGTCTGCATCCGGGAGAGATACTGAAACATAATGATTAGAGGCAGGGGATGAAAGCCGTGTCAGGAAAAAGGCTTTCGACAGTGAATGATGTTTTTAAAGTGAAGCTCAGGTTTATATCCTCGCACGGGAGAGATGTTTGCATCTCTGCACTTGCACTTGCAAGTGTACATGTACAGTATATGCAAACAAGCGCTGCTGATTCTCTGCTCATTTGAGTGGCATCTCGAAACTGGTAAACTAATTGGATCAAGTCGTTTCCGCTTTTTAAGATCACTACGAGCAATCAGAACGATGGCCAAGGAGTCGGTGATGAGTTCCAGCTGCCACTATTTTATATGTACTCGGGTTTAGTATGCAAGATGCTCACCCCTGATATAAATAAATAAATAAATAAATAAATAAATAAACAAACAAGGCTTTCCGACCAGACGTGAGGGGGAATAATATCCAGCATCACAGACTCAGTAGAACAATACAAGGGCAAACGCTTTCTTTGGCCTTCTTTTCAAAGCCCCATGCTACACTCCAGCGTTGCCACATTCAATTTCCTGTCAATTTCACGATCCAGACTTGAGAAAAGTGGCTGAGAAAAAAAAAGGGAGAAAAAAAGTTCAGCCTTATTTTTAGCAGTGAAAAAAAACTCTCAACAGGCGACCTTTTTTCACTCAAGAAAGATGATGATGCTCTTCTCTGCGTGTCTCTTCAATTTTTTTTCTTCCTCCTCCTGCTCTTTTTGGCTACACCTCTCAGTTGCCCACTCAGTCTGTGCTGCCCCACTGGCTGAGACAGCAAGAGGGTTCAAACACAATCTAACTCCCAGCAAAGGTCAGATTTCTCACTCCGCATGGCCCCGGGCCTCGGGCACAAAAGCCCCTCGATTCACATCTTTCAAACGGGCGCGGGCTTTTGTCCTGCTGGAGCGAGGCGCTTGGAGCGGGCGGCCATCAGACCAGCCCCTCCTGGAGTGCGCAGTCAGGGGCAGCTAAACGTCTGGCCCCTGCGTCCCTTTGACTGATGCGGCCCTGCCATGTCACAGCCCCCACCCTGCTCAGCCCCATGCCCTCATGCCCCCATGCCCTGAGCATCCCATCATAATAGGCCACATCAAACGGCATTCAGCTCCTCTCCGAAAAACAGAGATGGCAGCGGGGGGGGAAAAAAAAAGATCGCCTACCCGTGTTTGCCACAGCATACGGTGTAGTCAAGTCGATCTGGCTGCATAGGAATTTCACAACATGTCCTGGTGTTATATACAGAGCCGTGAGTGAGGAATCTAAAAGCTGTTTACGAGAGACTTACACATTCTTTCTGCTGTCCAGACAGTTGTTTTTTTTTTTCTTTTTGTTTTTTTTTTTGGGAAATAAATGTGGCTGATTCATTAAGAGGATTTATGTTTTTTTTTTGCAAAACCTGAAGTTGTGAAAGTTCAGTTTGAGACTTTCAGAGTATGAGAGTGGAACTGGCATGGGCTCTCGCTGCTTTAAGGTGGGGACATGTGACCATTGTTTGATTTTGACTCATCTTGCTAATTACTGAATCAACCAAAACCTGTTTTCTGCATACTGTATGTGAGACAGCAGTTAGCAAACAGGAACTAGGGATTGACTCATTTCACAGAATTATAGGCCATCACCTAAAATATTCATTTCCTCTTTTCAAGACATTTTTCTCAGTGCTTTTGTTTAGTTTTTTTGTTTTATTGTTGTTGTTTTTTTTTAATTAACACAAATTAAATTTAAACAAATTTAAGTTGTTTTTTTTTTTTGTCTTGGTCCATAGCAGAACTCCAGAACTTCATACTCGCGGACCTACACATTTCTAGCACTGTGCTTTTCCTTGTTTGCACAAAGTGCATGTCATTATGTCCAGAACCTCAAAAAAAGGAATGCATTTCACTTTGTGGAATTATGCTAATTGGGGAAATATTGTGAAAATGTTCTGCGAGCACTTTGCATGCCACGATAGAAGAAACTGCCAGGCAAATAAGGGCCTTGTCTTATAAAGTATTCATTGGCACCTGGTAACGGCCGCCGTTTATCATTTCACCTGAAATTACAATGAAAACTGATACCTTATCAGAGGGACAGAGGGACAGACAGAGAGGAGGGGAAGAGTAAAAAAGAAAGGGAGGGAACGAGTGAAGGAGGGAGGGAGGGACAAGTGTTTGGGGGATGGTTAGGATATAGTTTTTTTTTTTTTCTCTTCATAATTTACAACCAACTGTTCTCAGATCAGGTTACTTACTCCACTTAGTATGATGTTTAGCTTTACCTATAATACAGCAATTTTAGATTGCTTGCTTTTTTCCCCATTTTTTTATTTTGAGAAAAGATTTAAACATTATTTTGTATACTTTTATATTTTCACAGTTCATATTTTATTTTGTTTGACCGTTTCATTGTTTATTTCCCAACTTTTCATCTTTAACTGAAGTTTATTGCTAGTTATTAAATGTCACCGAGAACAAACTTCCTGTTTTCTTGAATATAAGTCTGATAAAATTCCCTACACCACTCAGATGCCGAGCACGAACCTTTGATGAAAATTATATATATATATATATATATATATATATATATATATATATATATATATATATAGATATAGATATAGATATAGATATAGATATATATTGAATTCCATTTGGTGGCAGAAAAGCTGGAATATAAAATATGTAATGAGCCATGCAGACATTTTTTTCTAAACCCTCCGCTGCTCCCTCCCTCCTTATTTGCTCATTTGCATGGGGCTGGACTCGGCCCTTCCCCTCGAGTGTGGGACAGCCTGTAGGACGCAGAGAAAGAAAAGCCCAACCCACTGAGGGGAGGAGGGAAAAAAAAGTCTGCTCCAGTTCCTGCTCTTCCGTAATTTCCTATCACCAACTGCTTGGGGTGTGTGTGTGTATGAGTGAGTGTGTGAGCAAACTAGAGAACGAGGGAGAGAGAGAGAGAGAGAAAGAGAGAGAGAGTGAACGAGGGGGCCATCTCTGTGTTCTCTCACCTACACCCCTCCTCCCCCCCCCCCCCTCATCAGCGCGCAAGGAGGAGGGGCCAGAGCGAGCTGCCAATCAACTTCACTCGTGGCAGCCGGCATTATCTCGCCTGAAAACTATTGACAGATTACATGTCAAGGAGTTTAGTACATGATTGAGAGAGAAAAAAAAAGACTCTTTATCGCCCACTTATTCTAGTCTGAATTTCCCGTAGGCCAGATTCCTCTCTGATGATTTTCACACAGAGTTCGTTGTATTATGAAAGTTACATGCTTGGGAGGATTTAACTTCGACTCTCCTGAATATGGTAAGTGCTCCTCTTCTTCATTTACTTCTTCTTCTATTTCTTCTTCTTCTTCTCCTCCTAACTGTCTGTTGTGTCTGTTTCACGTGAAAGGTGCGCCTGTAATACACAGTGTTTCTCGAATGGGGAAGTTGCTTGTGTTTTAGCGTGTGTGTGTGTGTGTGTGTGTGCGCCTTTATTTATAACTGAGTGACAGATCCCGGGGCTGATTACAGTATTAAATATGATCCTTTCCCTCACCTCTCCATTTTCCTCCTGCAGTACTTTCAAAAATATGTAACGACAGGTCTGAGAAATCAGAAATATGAGTGCTTTCATTTTATACCTGGAAGTCCCTCAATTTATTTATTTATTAGTCCCAGTTGTTGCCATACCTCACGTCATGTTTACCTCGTCTCCTCTCTGAACTCGCTCACCTCCCTCTCTGTGTATATGTTTATCTCAGTTCATTCATTTTTGTACATTAAATACATGTTTAGAGAGGAACAAGATAAAGGATAGAGTTAACACACACAGGTATGTGAAGTGTAAGCGCTCGGCGTGGCCTAAGGGTTTGTTGCCAAGGGGACTGAACAAACAAACTGTTGTGCCGGCTTTGTTTTGACACATGTAAGGGGACACAGAACAAGTGATATCCCACTCTTTATCCCCGCGTCCCCCCGTTTAGGGATATTTCGGCGCATGTGAAACTGATCTCCAGAGCTTACTATAACCTCTGTTTTTTTCCATGATGTTTTTGGGACGGTTTAATGCCTCGGGAAACATTTTAGTGCAGTCCTGGAACTTTTCAATCCTGTAAATCGAAAATGTTCTTTATATTAATTTTATAGTGTTATGAATCAAAATCTTTGATTGTGTTCAAAGGGAGAAATTAAGATAAACAGTTTAGTTTGTGTTGTGCACATATAGGAACATGTGTCTGAATATGAATTGATATATTTTTATTATGCATACATTTAGTTATGTATTTTTACGACATCTGGATTTATGCTCTGCTTTTAGTGTAGAAAAGATACGTGGCATTGTTTCAGTATACAATAATATACATTTGAATTTATACTACATTTTGTTCAACACAGAAACAAGAAAGGTTAACTTTTTTCATTGTGAATATGAACCTTTTTTGCATAAAGTGCATTTTTATTACTGTGAGTGATTTCTTAAGCTTTATCTTTGTCTTGCTGGCTTTGTTTTATTTATTTATTTTCTACACAGTCAATCCTCAAGTCTTTGACGTATTTAATAAACCATAAAAAAGAAGTGAAAAAAGCAGAAAATGAAACTTTATGTCCGCTCTTGCTCAAACAAGCACAGTGTACTGAATTCTGGGAATCAATCTTTTTTTTTTTTTTTTTTTTTTTTAATAAATGCAAAACCCCCAGACGTACCGTTTAGGTTTTTTTTATGTGTTCTTTTTCCCTGTGGTTTCTCTGATACCTAATGTTCAAAAGGACACTGAATAGGTCCAAAGACACACCCTCGGTTTTCAGATGTACCCTTTTAGTTCTGTGCACTCTGTTCAGACTGCACATAATTTTATGACTCGTTATTCACTACGATGGCTTTTCTTTCCCTTTGGAGTCTGAGTGTGTAGTTTTAATCCACCGTGAGCACCTTTACGGGCTGAAAGGAGGGGGAAAAACACACACACACACACACACACACTCACGAGTCAAGGTCTGTAGCCTTCGATAACCTTCATCACAGTTTAGCAACAAGCGAATCAACTTGATGTCTTAAGCAATAAAAAGCCTGGTGCTGTCTTAAATCGCCAGCCCTGGGATGACAGTAAATTTACATTTTTTAATTAAATGAGCTGGATTTTTTACGAGGAGGCCGGGCTATGCTAATGGGAATGTTGTGTACTGCAGATTAACAGAGTTTTTGAAATAAATTTTGAAGGAGGACAGTAAAAGGGAGAGGGGGCACGAGGTGTCATGTTTAACCCCTTGTAATCCCAGTTCTCCCGTGGGACGCTGAGTGAGGAAAGGGTTAGTGATTCAGGCTGGCATGTAAAAACTTGGATTAAAATCTTACATCGAATTGATTACCGGTCTGACTGAAAAAGGTGCGCTTTGAATTAAATTACTAGCTTATTTAATTCAGACTTCTTTCTTTAATCTGTTTTTTTTTTTGTAAATAATAATAATAATAATAATAATATTAATAATAATAATAATAATAATAATAAACTTGCCAAACATGCCACAAAACTAGTCTATGGGTTTGAACTTTATATTTTGTTTCACCTTAAATGTATCCATTGGCCAGTTTGTGCAAAATGGAGAACTGGAGATTAAATTGTAATAACTGACTGTTAGACTTCAACATGTTAGCGTGATTTTACAGGGTCTGTATTTAGGGAGTGATGTGTAAAAAAAAAAAAAAGAAAGTGAGAGAAGCAGAAAGAGAGATGGATAGCTGGACAGTACGGGTGCGTTCTGATCAGGACTCCTCAACGTTATAATTAACTCAGCATCCCAGTGCCTGCTTTTATCTTTTACCTATTTACCTACCAAATGAATATCTTTTAGCAACAGGAAAAGAGAGCTATGAAGCATGGTGATGTTTACATGATGTTTGGGAGACGTCCATGGAGTGAGAGGAGCTGTCAAAAGGAAAGAGTTCTTCTCCTCTCTCCTCCTCTTCTCTCCTCGCCTTTCCTCTTCTCTCCTCACCTCTTCTCTCCTCTCCTCTCCTCTCCTCTCCTCTCCTCTCCTCTCTTCTCCTCTCTTGTGCACTCATGCAGGCGCTCGGTCCTAATTAAAAGCTCAAAGCATTTCTGTCACCAATGCACAGTAATAGGCTAATTAATACTGCAAGAGGAAGTATGCCAAAGACTCCACGTCATAGTTTTAGGCCCTCAAAGCATTTACTTGCATTTTAATAGCAATGTATTATTATTATTATTATTATTATTATTATTATTATTATTATTATTATTATTATATAGCTGTAGGCTTTCCCAACATCAATCAACTTTTTCCCCCATCATGTGTCTTCATGTCATTTTCTGTCATGGCACAAAGTAAATGTAAAGTTCTCCTCTGTCAGACTGTCAGCTCCGAAAGTTTTGGCATCTTATCTTTTATTGGTAGCGCAGCTCAACAAGAAGCGTGACAAATGACATTTGAAATTCAAAAGGGAGCTGTTTCCTCTTAACATCCATTCTGTGGACTCTGAACACTTCGTATTATTCCACGGAAAAGTGACAAAGTTCCGCCTAAAGACGTTCTCCCTCACAAAGGGCTCGTAGAACGGCTCTATTTCACGTTTATGATCTTCCACATGAAATTCTAATTTCATGCAAAGTGGGAGAGAGGAATAATCTGCCGCCGCTGATATGGCATATAAGAGAGAAAAGAGGAATACGAAGAAGCAATTAGCACGGTGTAAAATACCTCAGTCCGTTTGTCTGAAAGCATGAGCTCCACTGGCCTAGAATGAAATTTGCATGCTTGGCTTATCGACGCACACTTATTAGGCCGTCTGAAAGGAAGATTAAGCCAGCACAAAATGTGGCGTCTAATCCTTTTAAACGTGGCAGGAGGGGGGTTTAAGGTGGGAGCGACCCTGTGGGCAGGTTGGAGGCAGGAATGGTACGGTCGTTAAAGACAGGGGCAGTCTGCACTGCTCAGGCTCGTGGTTTAATTCCCATGAAGAAGTGTGCACTCGTTCAGACTTTATTTTCGCTCCACGGTTTTTGTGGGCGAGGCTTTCTGAAAATGTGAATAGCTCATTATGAACAGTTTCAATAGAATTTATGAGAAAAGCAGCAAGTATAGTTTTATATACAGTAAATTGAAAACAATTCCCTTCCATCTTATAAATGTTATATAAAAGCACATTTCTGTCCATCTGGATAAAGCCGAGTGAATAAAGTTGACTGTAATCCAGTGCAGTTACAAAGTCGCTTTCAATAAATTTCATACTCGTGCCCGTAAAGCCATATAAGATTCCTGCGATGCTGTTTAACCACTTAGTGACTGCTGTTAAATCACTGATTGACTCAGCTAATAGACTGATAGTTTATCTGCATGTCAGAGGTCCTCTTCTTCTTATCTTTGCCCAAAACTCAGGGGTCAGAGCAGGCCCGCAAAGATCACGTGTGCTTGTTTGGGTGGTCCTGCACTGCATGCTGCGTGTGTAGCTCTGTGCACACATGCCATCAATCAGCGTCGAAATTTGTCAAGCTGTAATTGGTGCACGTCACTTAGCTAATAGATCATGTAAGGACACCCCCCAACGGCTGAAAACGCTCACTCGCTCAAAGTGCAAGTGAACGTTTTTATGCTTTTCTTTTTTTTCCCCCCCATTGATAAGAAAAAGAAGTGCACGGCTGTGTGTTCTCTGTCACCTTCATCCTGAGAGAGTGTTTGCACTGGAGCACCACCGGGCCGATATCCTGTCCTCTCTGGTAATTGACTGCAAACAGGGGCGCTCGCGTCTGAAAGCTCCCCTGACGCGGGTCCCCGCGTTCTGTGTGTTTTTTCCTGTGACATTCTATTCACTTGGGTCAGTAGCAGGCAGCAGCAGCAATAATTACTGTCTGTACATGATAAATCTGAAGCCCAGCTGTTCCGTTCTGTCATGGACTACACAGTGTAGAGCAGCGAGGGGGGACGAGGAGAGCGTGGTGGGGGTGATGGGGCTCAGGAGTTTGCTGTTTGACTGAATTTTTTTTTTTTTTTTTAAACTCTGTAACTTGATAGGATTACATGGTTCTAGGGCCTACACCTGTTAAGAGGCTGTTAACAGAACAGTTGGCGGTCTCATGCTGGAGCTTAGTGGGTTTTTTTGGTGTTTTTTTTTTTTACTCTGTTCTCTTTTGGGATTTTCTCCTTCCATGCACACTCACACAAGGGCTAGGATTTTCTCCTTTCTCTTGGCCCTCTCTTGGTAAGTGAGGAGATAAAGGAGGAAGAGGACAAGGTGATGTCACCTCATGGTGGCCATCAAAGCTGAGATTTTACAGCAAGGCCTCTAAACAGGTCAGCCGGCAATCGGGTTGTGTTTGCTGTTGTCAAGATGACACGCGCAACTGCTGCCTCCTTAAAATGCTGTGAGTTGAACGCTAAAAAAAGACAAACTCTGACACTCCGTGTGGGAAAACAACAAAAGAAAGAAAGAAAGAAAGAAAAAAGTTTTTGGGGCTCTCACAGGTTTTTCCATTCTCATCAGGCAGCTTGTGAAATGAGTCAAAGACAATGTCAGCTCTCTGGCAAACAAGCAACCTGACACCAGGCTTGTGCCGTATTATTTGTATGATTTTATGCCCATCTATTCATATGCAGTGAGTAATGAATTAAAGGGCATCCGAGGCTGCAGAAGCCAGCCTTGTGTCTCGACATGATTTAGATATTTTCCACAACTGCTCAGAACACGACAAATGCCACGTTATGGTGTGGAGACTGTACAAGTAGAATCACTGTTTCGTTTCCAGTGCAGGTTAAACAACGTCATCGAAACATTGTACG